>SJYA01002750.1:1164681-1346032 GCA_006410615.1 Neotragus moschatus
AAAAAAAAAAAAAAAAAAAAAAAAAAAAAGCCAAACAGTAAAAGAAACCCTAAGAGTTAACATGAAAGACATTTTGGCTTCACCAGTGATAAGGTAAATGGAATTAAAACAATACCAGGCTTCCCAGGTGGCTCAGTGGTAAAGAATCCTCACTTGCCAGTCCAGGAGCTGCAGGAGATAAGGGTTTGATCCCTGGGTGGGGAAGATCCCCTGGAGGAGGAAATGGCAACCCACTCCAGTATTCTTTCCTGCATAAATCCATGGGCAGGGGAGCCTGGTGGGTTACAGTCCATGGAGTCACAATGAGTCAGATGAAACTAAGTGACTTAGCATGCATGAACAAAATGAAAACAATAAGGTGTTAGTTCCTGTCCACCAGACTGGCAAGTTTCTACAAGTCTGGTAGTACCAAGCATTGGCAAGAATGTCCTGAAAGAGGAGCTGCTCTATGATGGAGGCAGTTTGGCAATTTGATAAAGTGAAAGATGTACAGCCTTTAGTGATTCTAGTCTTATTACACCTTGGAATACTTGTATAAGAGTTGTAATGGCAAAAACTTGTAACATCTGAAACTTCCTTGAGCAAGAAATATGTAAAAGGAAATTTACACATTCCTTTCTCAACAGAAACTTATTTCTCACTGCTCTGGAGGCTGATTCAAGATCAAGGCATCAGCACGGTCTGGCCCATTGGCGTGGGCCCCTTCCTGGTTCATAGCTGGCATCTTCTCCCTTTGATCTCACATCTCTCAGAAGCCTCTTTTATGACAGCAACAATTCCATTCATGAGAGGTCTACTTTCATGAGCTAAGCACCTCCCAAAGGTCCCACCTTCCAATGCCATCACCTTGGACATTAGGGTTTCAAAATATAAATTTTGAAGGGACACAGACATCCAGACCATAACAATGCATTACTGTATACTCACATATTTAATTACTGATTTTTCGGGTTATAGATACATTCATTTTTTGTATTTGTCTTATGTTCTTTATTCTGTTTTTTTCTCCTTTTTTGACCTTCATGAATAAAATATTTAAAGTTTTAAAAATTTCCCTCTTATTATCAGTTTCCCTCTCAATGCTATTCCTTTAGTGATTATTCTTAAGATTACCACAGATATCCTTGACTAAGTAGATACACTAAAAATTGATGCTTTTACCTCTGTCCAGTCAGTAAAAGGTCTGTAGAATACTTTATTCTATTTAACCTCTTTCCCTTTTGTGCTATGGTTATCATTTTATTTCTCCATATATTTTAAGCCTGTAATATTACTGTTTTATAAAGTCAACAATCATTAGAATATAACCGCATAATTACCTTCTCTTGGTCTACATTCTGTCCTTTATTTCTGTGCTTACATCTGGAATCTTTGTACTTTTGCCTGAAGAACTCACTCGAATATTTAGTGTGAATCTTTTGGAATAAGGTTTCAGAGTTCTTATTTGCCTGGAAATATCCAATTGAATTGGATATTGGAAATATCCAATTTCAAATTGGAAGGATTTTTTGCCAGATATGTAGTGCCAAACTGGAATTTATTTTCTTTTGCATTTTTATTCCTTGGCTTCTTTTTTTCTGTTGACAACTCTTACTTGTTCTCTAAAGGAGGTGTGCCTATCTTCTCCGGTTGCTTTTAAGATGTTCTCTTTGACTTTAGCTTTAAATAGCTTTGCCCTAAGTATCTAAGTGTGATTTTTTTTTTTTTTTTGGTGGGAGTGGATATTCACCTCACTTGTGTTTAAATAGTTTCTTTATTCTGTGATTTGAGATCTTTTATCAGTTTTTGAAAATTCTCATTCAGTTTTAGAATCTTTTTAGAAAAGAAAGTATACATTATATAAAAAAAATTGTAAAGGCCCTGGATGATGTTATCCTATTCCAAATGAGTTATTTTTTCCTTTTTTTTTTAAAAAATGGAAGATAGAATGGCCATCTTGATTCAGTCACTAAGGAAGATGATTCAAAGCTGAATTTAAGTTTCTGTGAGGGCTGGTCTATTTTTTGTTTTGCTTTACCACAAAAGCATAGACTTTGGGGAGTCTGAACTGAAAGCCTGAAGTATTTATCAGATCATCTCTTCTTTGGTGGAGCTCAAATTAAAATGTGTTGGTTTGGTTTTTTTTTTTTTTTTTTTCTGGCTGTGCTGAGTCTTCATTGCAGCTTGTGGGCTTAGTTGCCCCATGGCATATGAGATCTTAGTTCCTAGACCAGGAACTCAACCCTCAGACCCTACATTGGAAGGCAGATTCTTAACCACTGGACCACCAGGGAAGTCCCCTCGAATTTTCCCTGGTGGCTCAGATGGTAAAGCATCTGCCTGCAATATTGGAGACCCAGGTTCGATCCCTGGGCTGGGAAGATCTCCTGAAGAAGGAAATGGCAACCCACTCCAGTATTCCTGCTTGGAGAATCCCAGGGACGGAGGAGCCTGGTAGGCTACAGTCCATGGGGTCACAAAGAGTTGGACACGACTGAACCACTTCACTTCACAGTACCAAAAGACAGCCGACAACCTAGCTCACTTGTAATTTAGGAATTAGCAAATTGGCAGAAAATTTTTAACTCACTTCGCTGTGATTCCTTTTTCTCCTGGATCCTGCTCCTTCTGATTCCTGGCTATCATAAGTGTCAGTTTTTATCTTCTGCTAAGCTGCTGCTGCTGCTAAGTCACTTCAGTCATGTCCGACTCTGTGTGACTCCAAAGACGGCAGCCCACCAGGCTCTCCCGTCTCTGGGATTCTCCAGGCAAGAACACTGGAGTGGGTTGCCATTTCCTTCTCCAATACATGAAAGTGAAAAGTGAAAGTGAAGTCACTCAGTCGTATCCGACTCTTAGCGACTCCATGGACTGCAGCCTATCAGGCTCCTCTGTCCATGGGATTTTCCAGGCAAGAGTACTGGAGTGGGGTGCCATTGCCTTCTCCTTTTATCTTTTAACCCTATGTAATTGACACAATCTCTGAACCACTGTTTTCTTCTTGACTGCCTAGCCCTGAGCCTTTTAGGAAAGAAATGGTAATAGGAGGTGTCATGGTCAGTCTAGTGCATCTGCTTTCTCTCAAGGATTAGCTCTCAAGTTCTGGCAGTCTTGATTGCTCTCCAGTGCCTTAGAAAATGACTCTTTTTGGATAGCTTATTGAGATTTTCTAGTTATTACTAGCATATGAGTGTTTGTCTTATATAAGCTACTCTGGCAGAAGTTTCTGATCTCCTTTTCCAATTGTTCTTTTCTGTTGTGGGTGACTTAAAACTGTTTTAAAATGACACTTTGATTCGTTACAATAGTTGGCAGACCTCTAGCTGATTCATTTATAATAATGTATACATTAGAAAGAGTAAAACATACCAATGAGTAATGCTGTTGAAATTTAGTATGGTTAGATAACTATACCTGATTCTTGTGGTTAGATATCTAAATCACACTAGAATTACTTGTTTTACTCCATTTCCTAAAAAAAGGATAAAACTATCAATGGAAAACATACTTGTAGATTTTGTAATGTCATTAAAACTTAGCAGTGAGGAAGATTAACTTGTAAAACATTTCTCCATTGATTTAACTTTTTTGGTCAGAGAATTATTAAAAAAAAAAAACTTTTATTGCTCTGCAGGCTAATAGCGGTTCCTTTATGTCCTGAATTTACTGAATCAAGAAAACCTTATCTAGGAGTCAGGTCAGACTTTACCTATACTAAATACTCTCTATCCAATAACTCCATAATCTTGCCAGTGTGAATTTTATAAAAATTACGAGACAATGTCACTTAGTGGGAAAGAACATGGACTAGGAGTTCAGATATGCAGTTTGTAGTTTGTTGACTATGCCAAAGCCTTTGACTGTGTGGATCACAATAAACTGTGGAAAATTCTGAAAGAAATGGGAATACCAGACCACCTGCCTCTTGAGAAATCTGTATGCAGGTCAGGAAGCAACAATTAGAACTGGACATGGAACAACAGACTGGTTCCAAATAGGAAAAGGAGTACATCAAGGCTGTATATTGTCACCCTGCTTATTTAACTTCTATGCAAAGTACATCATGAGAAACACTGGTCTGGAAGAAGCACAAGCTGGAATCAAGATTGCCGGGGAAAATATCAATAACCTCAGATATGCAGATGACACCACCCTTATGGCAGAAAGTGAAGAGGAACTAAAGAGCCTCTTGATGAAAGTGAAAGAGGAGAGTGAAAAAGTTGGCTTCAAGCTCAACATTCAGAAAACAAAGATCATGGCATCCGGTCCCATTATTTCATGGGAAATAGATGGGGAAATAGTGGAAACAGTGTCAGACTTCATTTTTTTGGGCTCCAAAATCACCTGCAGATGGTGACTGCAGCCATGAAATTAAAAGATGCTTACTCCTTAGATGGAAAGTTATGACCAACCTAGACAGTATATTAAAAAGCTACTACTTTACCATATTAAAAAGACTACTTTGCTGACTAAGGTCCGTCTAGTCCAGGCTATGGTTTTTCCAGTAGTCATGTATGGATGTGACAGTTGGACTACAAATAAAGCTGAGCACTGAAGAATNGCTTACTCCTTAGATGGAAAGTTATGACCAACCTAGACAGTATATTAAAAAGCTACTACTTTACCATATTAAAAAGACTACTTTGCTGACTAAGGTCCGTCTAGTCCAGGCTATGGTTTTTCCAGTAGTCATGTATGGATGTGACAGTTGGACTACAAATAAAGCTGAGCACTGAAGAATTGATGCTTTTGAACTGTGGTGTTGGAGAAGACTCTTGAGAGTCCCTTGGACTGCAAGGAGATCCAACCAGTCCATCCTAAAGGAAATCAGTCCTGAACATCCACTGGAAGGACTGATGCTGAAGCTGTAACTCCAATACTTTGGCCACCTGATGCAAAGAACTGACTCATTTGAAAAGACTCTGATGCTGGGAAAGATTGAAGGTGGGAGGAGAAGTGGACGACAGAGGATGAGGTGGCTGGATGGCATCACGAACTCAATGGACATGAGTTTGAGTAAACTCTGGGAGTTGCTGATGGATAGGGAGGCCTACCATACTGTGGTCCAGGGGGTTGCAAAGAGTCGGACATGACTGAGCAACTGAACTGAAGAGTCTTGTTCTGCTAGTGACTGTGATTTGGATCCTATAGACATCTTTGGGCCTCTGTTTCCTTATCTGTAAAATAACAGTTAAAGTAGTCAGTAGCTGTGGCAGATTGTATTTTCCAAAGATGGTTTCACACATCACTATACCTGATCGCACATATTCTTACAAAGTAACTGAAATTCTGCTTGCTGAGTGGTTAGGTCTATGTTGTCCTTTCCCCACTCCCTCACTTTAATCTGGGGAGGAATTTGTAACTATTCCAACCGATAGGCTATGGTAGAACTGAGGCTATGTTACTTCTGAGGCAAGATCATAAGAAAATAGCGCTTTACTTGACCTTTCTTTTTGTAATATTGTAAAATTCACTGTTTGTCTGAGATGCTTTTTTCTATTAAAAAATTTATTTTTAAAATTAATTAACTTACTTATTTTACTTTAAATATTGTATTGGTTTTGCCATACATTGACTTGAATCCACCATGAGTGTACATGTGTTCCCCATCCTGAACCCCTCCTCCCACCTCCCTCCCATCCCATCCCTCTGGGTCATCCTAGTGCACCAGCCCCAAGCACCCTGTATCATGCATCAAACCTGGACTGGCGATTCATTTCATATATGATATTTTACATGTTTCAATGCCATTCTCCCATATCATTCCTCCCTTGGCCTCTCCCACAGAGTCTAAAAGACTGTTCTATACATCTGTGTCTCTTTTGCTGTCTCACATACAGGGTTATTGTTACCATCTTTCTAAATTCCATATATATGCATTAGTATACTGTGTTGGTGTTTTTCTTTCTGGCTTACTTCCCTCTGTATAATAGGCTCCAGTTTCATCTACCTCATTAGAACTGATTCAAATGTATTCTTTTTAATGGCTGAGTAATTATCCATTCATCTGCTGATGGACATCTAGGTTGCTTCCATGTCCTGGCTATTATAAACAGTGCTACGATGAACATTGGGGTACACGTGTCTCTTTTGATTCTGGTTTCCTTGGTATGTATGCCCAGCAGTGGGATTGCTGGGTCATATGGCAGTTCTATTTCCAGTTTTTTAAGGAATCTCCACACTGTTCTCCATAGTGGCTGTACTAGTTTGCATTCCCACCAACAGTGTAAGAGGGTTCCCTTTTCACCACACCCTCTCCAGCATTTATTGCTTGTAGACTTTTGGATAGCAGCCATTCTGACTGGCGTGAAATGGTACCTCATTGTGGTACCATTTGATTTGCATTTCTCTGATAATGAATGATGTTGAACACCTTTTCATGTGTTTGTTAGCCATCTGTATGTCTTTTTTGGAGAAATGTGTATTTAGTTCTTTGGCCCACTTTTTGATTGGGTCTTTTATTTTTCTGGAATTGAGCTGCAAGAGTTGCTTGTATATTTTTGAGATTAATTCTTTGTCTGTTGCTTCGTTTGCTATTATTTTCTCCCATTCAGAAGGCTGTCTTTTCACCTTGCTTATAGTTTCCTTTGTTGTGCAGAAGCTTTTAGTTTTAATTAGGTCCCATTTGTTTATTTTTGCTTTTGTTTCCAATATTCTGGGAGGTGGGTCATAGAGAATCCTGCTGTGGTTTATGTCAGAGTGTTTTGCCTATGTTTTCCTCTAGGAGTTTAATAGTTTCTGGTCTTACATTTAAAATTTTAATCCATTTTGAATTTATTTTTGTATATGGTGTTAGAAAGTGCTCTAGTTTCATATTTTTACAAGTGATTGACCAGTTTTCCCAGCACCACTTGTTAAAGAGATTGTCTTTTCTCCATTTCATATTCTTGCCTGCTTTGTCAAAGATAAGGTGTCCATAGGTGCGTGGATTTATCTCTGGGCTTTCTATTTTGTTCCATTGATCTATATTTTTGTCTTTGTGCCAGTACCATATTATCTTGATGACTGGCTTTGTAGTAGAGCCTGAAGTCAGGGAGGTTGATTCCTCCAGTTCCATTCTTCTTTCTCAAGATGGCTTTGGCTATTCGAGGTTTTTTGTATTTCCATACCAATTGTGAAATTATTTGTTATAGTTCTCTGAAAAATATCGTTGGTAGCTTGATAGGGATTGCATTGAATCTATAGATTGCTTTGGGTAGTATAGTCATTTTCACTATATTGATTCCTCTGATCCATGAACATGGTATATTTATCCATCTATTTGTGTCCTCTTTGATTTTTTTCACCAGTGACCTTTCTTTCTTGGGAGACACTTGCTGCAACTTGGAACTCAACAACCCTGCTGTGAGGAATCCTGAATCAGCCCTTTGAGAGAGATCAGATGGAGAGACATCGGAGTGCAAGGAAACTACTTTTCCTCTTTCAGTTTAATCCTTTGGCCCATCTTCAGAGGTAACTGGTATCTCCAGTTCTGGGTCTTCTGTTGAACTGACTGGCTTCTTATTGCCTTTCCTTACTGTAGGTACTTAGTTTCTAACTTTCTCTGGTCCTCTGGATTCAGGATCATCCATCTTTCTCCTTTCAGATTCAAAAATTTTGTTTTTATCTCTCATTTGCTATTGTCTTCTTGCCTGTATTTTTATCCTTGGGGCTTCATGACTTTTTATTTCTCTTATTTTGTTTAAGCGTGTTGAAAAAGAAGCAGAAGTGAATGCTTGTATTCTACCCTCCATGTTTAATTGAAGTGTCCTTTCTTTTTTTAAATTTTCTATTAAAACTCCATTTTCTTTTTTGACCTTTTGCATAATCTTTGAAAATTCTTACTATAAAAGCTACTAAAACTTATTGCAGAGCCAGATATTTGCTGTAATGTTGCTAGTGAAATACCTTATTGGGTGCTTTGTTTTAGTAACCCATGGAAAAAAGAGTGGGAATTAAAAGATAATCTCCCATACATATAATATCTGTTGATTTACTTTTACTTTGAAAATAATTGACTATTTTTAAAAGTAGTTTTAGGTTTACAGAAAAATTGAAAGATCAGAGTTTTCTTTTTTTTTAAACAAAGATGCAAAGGTAATGCAAGGGAGAAAGGATATTCTTTTCAACAAACCACACTGAAATAACTGGATACTCATATACAAATAAGCAAAAAACAGAAAACCCTTCTATCCATACCTTGTACCATAAACAAATATGAATTCAAAATGGATCATAAACCTGAATATAAAACCTAATCTATAAGATGTATAGAAGAAAATAGGTATGATCTTGAGTTAAACAGAGATTTCTTAGATAAAGCACCAGAAATAAAAATTGGTAAGTTGGTCCTCATCAAAATTAAGAACTTATGCTCTTTGAGAGCCACTATGCAGAGAATGAAAAGGCAAGCCACAGTCTGGGTGAAAATATTTGCAAACCACATATCTGATGAAGGACTTGTATTCAGAATATTCTAAGAGGTCTCAAAATGCAACAGTAAAGAAATGAAGAACTCTGTTTTTTAAAGTGGGTAAAACATCTAAACACATTTCATGGAAGAAAATACATGATGACAAAGAAGTACATGAAAAAATCTTCACCATCTTCACTTGTTAGGGAAATGCAAATAAAAACTGCAAAGGAATACTCCCACATGTTTATTAGAATGTAAGACATTAAAATGATTGACCATACCAAGTGTTGGTGAGGATATAGAGGAAATTTTCACATGTTGCTGGTGGGAATGTAAAATGATATAAACATTTTGGAAAGCAGAAAACATACATATACCCTATGTCACAGTCATTCCATTCCTAGGTATTTATTTAATTAAAAATGAAAGCATATGTTCATACAAAAACTTATACACAAGTGTTCTGCTGTTGCTACTGTTGCTACAGTCATATCTGACTCTGTGCGACCCCATAGATGACAGTCCACCAGGCTCCCCCATCCCTGGGACTCTCCAGGCAAGAACACTGGAGTGGGTTGCCATTTCCTTCTCCAATGCATGAAAGTGAAAAGTGAAAGTGAAGTCATTCAGTCGTGTCCGACTCTTAGTGACCCCATGGACTGCAGCCTACCAGGCTCCTCTGTCCATGGGATTTTCCAGGCAAGAGTACTGGAGTGGGGTGCCATTGCCTTCTCCAACTCAAGTGTTTAGGGCAGCCTTATTTGCAGCAACCTTAAGCATTGGTAAACAGCCCAAATGTCCACTGTCAGGTGAACAGATGAACTGTTCACTGTTGTATGTCAAAACAATGGAGTACTACTTAGCAATAAACAGAAGTTAACTACCGTTACATGACCAACATGTGGCAGCTAGTTTTTTGAGGAACCTCCATACTGTTCTCCATAGAGGCTGTACCCACTTTCCTTCCCACCAATAGTGTAGGAGGGTCCCTTTCTCCACCCTGTCCAGCATTTGTTATTTGTAGACTTTAATGATAGCCATTCTGACTGGTGTGAGGTGGTACCTCCGTGTAGTTTTGATTTGTATTTCTCTCATAATTAGCAATGTTTAGCATATTTTCATGTGCCTGTTGGCCATTGAAGTGCATGTATCTTTTTGAACTAGTGTTTTCTTCAAATATTAATCAGGAATGGAATTGCTGGTTCATATGGTTGTTCTATTTTTAGATTTTTTTTTTTTTTGATAAATCTCCATACTATTTTCCACAGTGCTTGCATCAGTCTACATTCCCACTAACAGTGTATAAGCATTCCCTTTTAGGGCTTTTAAAGGGAAAAAAGTACGCAAAGTTAAATGAGAAATGCTGTCTCTGAAGAGTTAAAAGTTGTCTTTAGAAAATGCTCCACTAACTTGAAGTGTTTCTTGCCTGTTCTCATTTGGTAATATAGAATGATGACTAAAAACTACTCAATATGCACGCCAAATTGAAGTTGATTAACCTCTGACCTTTATACATCATTTAATGAGGCAGCTTGCACACTGGCATGAAGAAGGCTCTGTCAAAATGCTGAGTTTCAGTTAATTCCTTTTCTGGAGCTCTTTGTTTTGCTCCCAGCCCACCTAATTTGACTCTTGTCATGCTCCATACGAGGCTGGGGGCTTTATATGAATCCCAATCAGTCACAGTTATTGGCAGAAGCAGTGTGGTGGGGAATGATAGTGTCGTGGAGTCTCATGTATAAAAAGATGTATGTGATCAACAGAAAATAAAATATCCTTTTGTCTCTGAGTCCAATTTAGCAGTTATTATGGCATTTGAAGAAAATGTCAGTGTAGTCATTTTGTTTAGATTATTTTGTGTCTTGATGAGCTACGAAAAGAGAATGAACGCTGAGATGGGTGGTGTGTGATAGAGAGCCGGCTGAATTTTCTGTGCTGTACACAAAGACTGAAAACAAATTGCCCACAGATTGAAATAATTTCCACGGGGTCACAGATGTCAACAACATCTTTCAGAATTGGTTTTCTTTTTAAAACTAGAAATTTCTTTCATGATGTTGTCCAGCTATGAAAACGAGCTTCGTGTGAAACACATTTAGAGTCTTTGAAGGCCAACTTGAAGCTCTTGGTGATGTCACCCTTTTATATTATTTATTTAATCACTTTTATTCTCATGATCATCAGTGTCATCATTAAATATTTATTGATTGTCATGTGCAGGTATTTTTTAAAAACCACTAAAACTATACATTTAAAACAATGTGAAAATGAAAGACTTCCTTTATATAGTTTCATTTTAATTATGTGACAGGTCTATATATGATGAAATATCTGTAACTCTCCCATAAACAATGAGAACATTTAAAAAAATTGGCTTTTTTAAAAGCAACTTTGTGCCACAGGTAGTGTCTTTTGACTGTTAGCATGAGGTTAAAGTAAATACATCTAGAATCTTCCTATCTTTATAAAGTTGCCTAAGGGACTAGAAAGACTCTTCAAATGGAGGCAATAATTTGGGCCTTAGTTTCATAGAATACTACTTATCGTCTGGGAGAGGCTGTGATATCACAGCCTCTGGATGATATTATTCATTCATATGACTGGGATAAAAGTATAAACCCTTAGAGGGAAAACACTATCTAAAATGTGCTTCATACCTTTTAGCCTAGATGCATCCATCTTTGGCGTTTTTTGTCTTGCGCTGGTGCCCCGTTGTTTCTGACTCTTTGTGACCCCATTGACTGTGGCCCGCCAGGCTCTTCTGTCCACGGGATTCTCCTGGCAAGAATACTGGAATGGGTTGCTATGCCCTCCTTCAGGGGATCTTCCCAACCCAGGGATTGAAGCCGCATGTTTTGTGTCTCTTGTGATGCAGGTGGATTCTCTACCTGCTGAGCTGTTGGGAATACTTATTGAGCAGCTACTATCTAGGAAAAGATACAGATAAGAAGCAGTTAGTTTGGTGAGACTATGACAGTATAGATGTGTGATCTAGGTATTATAAGAGGCACAGACCAGGCTCCTTAGCTTCATTTTGGAGGTCCTGGTGGTGCTCAGAAAAGGCTTCCTAGAGCAAGTGATAACTTCAACTAAGATCTAAAAGTTAACAAAGCAGAAGGAGTAAGGAGGTAGAAAGAGGTTGTGGAGAGGCCAGTACCCATGAACGCTCAGAGGAGAGAGGGTGAGCTTGGCACTTTCTTAGAGTTGAATGTGGTTCAGTCTGGCAGGAGTACAGACTGAATGGAGGAGTGGTGAGGCAGGTGGCTGGGGAAGTGAGCAAGGGCCAGAGCAAGGCCTAGTATACAAGGCCAGGGGATTAGCCTACAAAGTATTGGATTGGCCAAAAAGTTCATTCCAGTTTGTCTATAAATATAACAGCTGAAGGGAAACCCGAACAAACTTTTTGGCCAACCTGATAGTTTAAGTGGGAAATTTCACTTGTTTACAATTTCACTTTAGAAAAGACTTAATATATTTGATGAGAAGGAAAATACTTGAATTTGAAAACAAATTATTATAAACTGTTATAGTGAATATTTGTTAAATATATGAATGTGACTAAATATACTGCAATTTAGCTCTTTCTAGAAATGTGTTTTGCATAGTTTTTATTTCATTGTAATATGCCATAGTCATATATGAATATATTATTTAGAATTTAAAAGCACACATAGTAGCCTACTTCCCTTGGAAGTAGGGAGACAGAAATCTCTTCCATTTCATTCAGTTCAGTTTAGTTCCTCAGTTGCTTCCAACTCTTTGCAGCATGCCAGGCTTCCCTGTTCATCACCAACTCATGGATCTTGCTCACGCTCATGTCCGTCCAGTCAGTGATGCCATCCAACCATCTCATCCTCTGTCGTCCCCTTCTACTCCTGCCCCCCCAATCCCTCCCAGTATCAGGGTCTTTTAAAATGAGTCAGTTCTTCTCATCAGGTGGCCAAAGTATTGGAATTTCAGCTTCAGCATCAGTCCTTCCAATNATGTATGGCAAAATGAGTACAGTATTGTAAAGCAAAACAAACTAAAAAATAAAAATTTAAACAAACAAACAAACAAAAAAGGAAATCGGTCCTGAATATTCATTGGAAAGACTGATGCTGAAACTGAAACTCCAAAACTTTGGCCACCTGATGTGAAGAACTGACTTCTTGGAAAAGACCCTATTGCTAGGAAAGATTGAAGGTAAAAGGAGAGGGGGATGATGGATGATGAGATGGTTGTATGCCATCACTGAGTCAATGGACATGAGTTTGAGTAAGCTCCAGGAGTTGGTGATGGACAGGGCAGCCTGGTGTGCTGCAGTCCGTGGGGTCGTGGTGTCAGACAAGACTGAGCAACTGAACTGAACTGAACTGAACTGAACCTAGAGGTAAACAGAGTGTTTTGAACATAGCACATTCTCAATAAATGTGTGCTGACCAAGTTAAATTTCCTAAATTATTTCTCCTATCATTTGTTCATTGGAATATTAAATGTAAAACAAGGTTAACAAGGATTAGAATCTTTCAGTTCAGTTCAGTTGCTCTTTGCGACCTGATGAATCGCATCATGCCAGGCCTCCCTGTCCATCACCAACTCCCGGAGTTCACTCAAACTCACGTCCATTGAGTTGGTGATGCCATCCAGCCATCTCATTCTCTGTCGTCCCCTTTTCCTCCTGCCTCCAATCCCTTCCAGCATCAGAGTCTTTTCCAATGAGTCAGTTCTTCGTAGGAGGTGGCCAAGATACTGGAGTTTGAGCTTTAGCATCAGTCCTTCCAAAGAATACCCAGGGCCGATCTCCTTCAGAATGGACCAGTTGGATCTCCTTGCGGTCCAAGGGACTCTCAAGAGTCTTCTCCAATACCACAGTTCAAAAGCATCAATTCTTCAGCGCTCAGCCTTCTTCACAGTCCAACTCTCACATTCATACATGACCACTGGAAAAACCATAGCCTTGACTAGACAGACCTTTGTTGGCAAAGTAATGTCTCTGCTTTTCAATATGCTATCTAGGTTGGTCATAGCTTTTCTTCCAAGAAGCAAGCATCTTTTATTTTATTTCTTTTTCCTCTGTTTACTTCTACAGCTTTTATTCATTTTTTAATATAAATTTATTTACTTTAATTGGAGGTTAGTTACTTTACAATATTGTATTGGCTTTGCCATACATCAACATGAATCTGCCATAGGTATACACATGTTCCCCATCCTGAACTCCCCTCCCTCCTCCCTCACCGTACCATCCCTCTGGGTTATCCCAGTGCACCAGCCCCAAGCATCCTGTATCCTGCATTGAACCTGGACTGGCAATTCATTTCACATAAATTACACATGTTTCAATGCCATTCTCCGAAATCATCCCACCCTCTCCCTCTGTCACAGAGTCCAAAAGACTGTTTTGCATCAGTGTCTCTTTTGCTGTCTTGTATACAGGGCTATCATTACCATCTTTCTAAATTCCATATATATGCATTAGATACTGTATTTGTGTTTTTCTTTGTGGCTNACATAAATTACACATGTTTCAATGCCATTCTCCGAAATCATCCCACCCTCTCCCTCTGTCACAGAGTCCAAAAGACTGTTTTGCATCAGTGTCTCTTTTGCTGTCTTGTATACAGGGCTATCATTACCATCTTTCTAAATTCCATATATATGCATTAGATACTGTATTTGTGTTTTTCTTTGTGGCTTACTTCACTCTGTATAATAGGCTCCAGTTTCATCTACCTCATTAGAACTGATTCAAATATATTCTTTTTAATGGCTGAGTAATGCTCCATTGTGTATATGTACCACTGCTTTCTTATCCATTCATCTGTTGATGGACATCTAGGTTGCTTCCATGTCCTGGCTANTGTCATCTGTGTATCTGAGGTTGTTGATATTTCTCCCAGCAATCTTGATTCCAGCTTGTGCTTCATCCAACCCGGCATTTTGCATGATATACTCTGCATGTAAGTTAAATAAGTAGAGTGACAAGATACAGCCATGATGTACTCCTTTCCCAATCTGGAACCAGTTTGTTGTTCCCTGTCCAGTTCTGTTGTTTCTCGACCTGCATATAGGTTTCTCAAGGGGCAGGTCAGGTGGTCTGGTATTCCCATCTCTTGAATAATTTTCCAGTTTGTTGTGACCCACACAGTCAAAGACTTTGACGTAGTCAATAATGAAGAAGCAGATGTTTTTCTGGAACTCTCTTTTTCAATGATCCAGCGGATGTTGACAGTTTGATACTGGTTCCTCTGCCTTTTCTGAAACCAACTTGAACAGCTGGAAGTTCATGGTTCATATACGGTTGAAGCCAGGCTTGGAGAATTTTGAGCATTACTTTGCTAGCACCTGAGATGAGTGCAATTATGTGGTATTTCATTAAACTGAGGGAAAATAATTTTCATGCATCAAACATTTATAGTGTTCTCACAAACATAGGTTCCATGAAAACCAGCTACAATGGAAATAGAAATGAGGACAGAATCCTGTAATATTTACTTATCCTGTGGGTTGGGTTTGTATTAATTAGGGACTTAATTAGGAAAACGATGCTTTTGGGAAATGGAAATTAGAACAAGAAATAGCTGCATTTTTAGGTCAAGTTTTCCACATAGTTCTGGAAAACAAAGCTGTAACCAATACATGAAGTAGCATCAGAAGACTGAATGAACTCCCTGCCCTCGTGAAGCAAATGGTCAGTCAGACCAACTAGAAAGTGAGGTGCAGAGGTGTTGGAGTGTTCTTACAGCCAGTGTGAAACTTCTCGATGCCTGAGGCAGTAGTGTGTGTGAGTAAAGGAGGGAGGTTTGGATACCTCTTCTCTAGTTTCTGAAGAATCCCTGGAAATTCTTGAATCTATTTTTATGTTCAGTGAGCTTCTAATTCTTACTTGATCATCAGCACTTTATCCTTTTATGACCTGGCTTCTTATATCAATTCTAGATCTTGAAAAAAAAATATATGTGTGTGTGTGTATATATATATATATATACACACACACATATATATATATATATATAAATATATATATATATATATATATATTTTTTTTACCCCTACTAGCTAGGCATTTTGCTATAGAACCTCTCCACTGAGGTGGTAGGAGGGCTGACCCTGAAGTCTTATACTGCTGTAGGATTAGGGAAGAGGCAAGTAGGTGGAATCTGCCTGCCATGTAGGAGACCTGGGTTCAATCCCTGGATCAGGAAGATTCCCTGGAGAAGGGAATGTCAGAAACTCCAGTGTTCTTGTCTGGAGAATTCCATGGACAAAGGAGCCTGGCAGGCTATAGTCTATAGGGTCACAGAGTCGGACACAGCTGAGTGACTAACACTCATTTTTTTCATATGGACCTCCACTGGAGCCAAAACAAACCCATAGAGGGCAAAGCTACTTCTGAATCTAGAGTGAGCTAGACTGTACCCTGTATTTCTCTTAAGGACCTATTTGCCTTCCTAGGGACATCACTACAGTGATTCAAGCCAGCAGCCTCCCTGTCCTGCTCCTCACCCGCTTTTAGCTCCTGTTGAAATGGAACATCGCCTTCCGAGGCCATTTAACTTCACTGTAGTGGAATGTCCATCCAGACTCTAATAACTGTCTTGATTTTGGGGAGAACTCCATACTCAGATATGTCTGCTCTCTCCTCTCAGTCCTCTTTAGAATATCCCATAATCAATAAAAATGATGCCTAGATCCCATGCATATTAGCGTCGGGTATGGCCATGTGACAGATGCTTGCCAGTGGACTGTGAGTAGGTGGGGGCCACTTCTGAGTACGGGTCTTAAGACACTGGGCATGCGCGCTTACGTGTCCTCATTTCATTTCTGAGAGCTGGTATACAGCGGCGCCTGTGACCCAGCTTTGATCACACTGGCATGGAAAACATGCTAGAGTTTTCCTGTTCAGGATGTGGTCCGCAGCCTGTCAGCCTGGGATCCTCTGGGAGCTTGTTGGAAAGGCAGACTTTCAGACCATATCTCAGACCTAAAACCAGAATCTGCATTTTTAACAAGAGGCCCAGTAGTTTCATATACATATTAAAACCTGGTAAACCAAAAACGGACATATCTTGGCTCTCTGTGTGACCACGTGGAGCGTAGCTGCCCTGATAACTGGTGCTCTCATCTCGGGACTGCTGTGTGTGAGAAAATAAGCATCTCTGGGAACCCACCAGAGTTTGAAGTCTCTTTGTTATAATGGCTTCCTCCTAAGTAATTCAATGTTGTTGTTCACTCAGTCATGTCCGACTCTTTGCCACCTCCTGTATTGAAGCACACCAGGCTTTCCTGTCCTTCAGCATCTCCCAGAGCTTGCTCAAACTCAAGTCCATTGAGTCGGTGATGCCATCCAACCATCTCATCCTCTGTCATCCCCTTCTCCTCCTGCCTTCAATCTTTCCGGGCATGAGGGGTTTTGTAATGAGTCAGTTCTTTACATCAGGTGGCCAAAGTATTGGCACTTCAGCGTCAGTCCTTCTAATGAATTTTCAGGATTGATTTCCTTTAGGATTACAATGTTGTTATAACTGATTTTAAGACTGAAGAAACTTGAGATTTGGAAACTCTATCATGAAGGCCTCACAGGAAATAGGATCCAACTTGAATGTTTGGAATAAAGAGATTTTAAGAATGGGAGGAGTGGGCAGGGGTAAGGATACAGGGGTACTGTGGGGTCCTCTTTTAAGAAGTTTGGGAGAAAAGTAAAGGAACCAACTGGCAGCTAGAAGTTGTAGTTTTGGAATCAAGCCTTGAATCTATTTGGGACTGTGAAGAAGGGGCTAGTGAAAGGGAGGAGATGGAGCTAGAAGGAGATGATTGATGGGGTTCTAAAGGAGGCAGGGGGCTTCCCTCATAGCTCAATTGGTAAAGAATCTGCCTGCATTGCAGGAAACCCCAGTTCGAGTCCTCAGTCAGAAAGATCCGGGGGAGAAGGCATAGGCTACCCACTCCAGTGTACTTGGGCTTCCCCTTGTGGCTCAGCTGGTAAAGAATCTGCCTGCAATGTGGGAGACCTGGGTTCAGTCCCTCGGTTGGGAAGATCCCCTGGAGAAGAGCAGGGCTACCCACTCTAGTATTCTGGCCTGGAGAATTCTACGGACTATATATTCCGTGGGGTCGCAAAGAGTTGGACCTGACTGAGTGACTTTCACTTTCAAAGGAGGCAGCAGGGCTGGGGGAAGAAGGATGGTTATTTCTCTGGGATAGGAGAGAAGGACGGACAGAGGCATGTGGGGCCATGTGATGTGTGAATGTGACTTCGCTGAGGGAACTCATGCCTTCTCTGAGAGCAGGCGGTGAGTGCTTGTGAGCGAGAAGGCATCATTTCCCACACAGGTTGTGGAGATCTCGAATGAATCAGGTGGAGGAAGGTGGCAAATATATGTGGGGAGGGCTCTGTCTAGTTTGAAAATCTCTCCTGTTGTAAGTCTGCTTTGCTCCAGGGCACCAAGTAGTCCATTGGGGAACCACTCTGTCCCAGTAGAAAGTCATGCTTTTGATGAAGGGTCCCCTATGTGAGAAGCAGTTAGGTAGAGAAGTGCCTCAGAATGGAACCTGAACCATTGGTAGCATATCCTGAACTACCATGTAACTCTGTGGCACTAACATTTCATTGTAGTTTCCTTGTCCATTAGTGTATCCATCCAGTGCCCTGGATCTGGGGCTTGAGCCCAGGTGCTTACCTGGTTGCTTGAAGAGAATGAGCTAATGTGCAATAGAGCAGCTGTTTCAGTTTCACTCATTCAAACCTCTGTTCAGAATTCATAGGTGGGAAAATTGTTTGGAAAATGCTATGGCCAGAGTTGGCTGCCAGCAGTCTTGTGTATTATGAGCCAGAAAGCTTGGAAAGATGGGTACTGGCCCAGTGGACTCAGGTTCCCGCCACCTACTCTGTGGAATCTGGTTGGGGATGCTTGGGCCAGGGGGATGCTAGCATTATATAGTATCTTCATGTTAGCCAGCTTTACCGGCCAAATCATCAGGACAGCTGGTGGCTTCTATTTGGCAGCTGTTTTAAGAAAAAGATTTCTTTTACAGAGACAATGGCTTCTTCATCCATGTTTGGATGGATTTGGGTCTCTCTTCCACTGCTGAATTTTGTCCAGTTAAAAAAACAGTGAACAAGAACATATAATTTGCCATCTCTCTGTAACTTCTGATTCTAAGTCTATAAAAAGGGATCCACTTTGTACCTGCTGGATATAACCATTTCAGAATAATTTTTTATGTTGAAAGGTCATGTTGTAAATAGGGAGGTGATATTTTAGAAGCATTGGTTAATGTTTTCACAAGATTCACATCACAAAAGATTTATACCAGTGTAAAACACTATAATACAAAGCTTGAATTATAAGACACCTAGTCATGCAATATTTTTTGACATGAATATAGTAAATAATTATACATTCTTGGCCTTTTAAAAAATTTCAGGAACAAAATAACTGGACCCTTTTGGGAGATATTGTTTCTGTTGCTAATGTGAGATATTTTTTCTAACACTGTCAAGGTAAACTTGATTATCTAATTGTTTATGAAACAGAAAAAAGCAAATTCAAACTTAGTTGATGGGATAATCCACTGCTTTATCTTTTCCTTGCATTTCTGGTTAAATAGTGCTTATGAAAATTTTATTTGCTAGTTGTAGGCAGACTTATCCAAAAATAACCATGTATGAAAAAGGTTCATAGATGTTAGATGGAAAAAGCAAGTTATATTATGTATAGTGTGACTCCCAAACCTACAAAAAGAAAAATTAGCATAGGCATACACAAATATGGAAATTTATTTGTACATGTGTAATGTATAAAAAATAATTGGAAGGAATTGAGTTTTAATTTCATTTTTTCTTGACTTTTTTTTTTTTCTTCCATTTACTGTTTTCCTAAATGGAGGTTCTTCTTGTGTGTGAGCAGGTGAGAGTAGACTCTTAAGGAAAATGCTGCTTCTCAAGTGAGCCTGGGGCTGAAGCCTCCCAATGAAGTAAGTGCTGAGAGGTGTCATGTTATTTCCAGGGTAGGCGCAGTGCTGCAGAATTGGAAGCCTGAAGTAATTGAACCCAAATGCTTCCCTAAAAATGTAAAATGTTGTACATTTATTTATTCCCAGCTGTTTTACTGTCAGTGTTCTATATTTGAAGTTTGGATAAAAGTTTACTTAGTCAGAAAAAAATTATTAAAAATAAAGGGAATTTTGAAGTGATGAACACAAATAGTTTGGTTACCTGTGGAAAATGTACTTGATTTTTAAAAATTTGTTTATTTTTTCATTGAAGGACAGTTGCTTTACAGAATTGTGTTGGTTCATGCCAAACATCAACATAATGTACTAGATTCTGAGTCAAAGAAATCACATTCACTGTATTAACGTGTATTCTACTAAGATGGTTTAAGACAGAAAAATGGAAAAGGCCCAAGAAAGCACAACCACACGAGGCATACTGTCCCTGTGTATCCTGGCTCATCTTATACCCATCA
Source organism: Neotragus moschatus (assembly GCA_006410615.1). NCBI lineage: Eukaryota > Metazoa > Chordata > Mammalia > Artiodactyla > Bovidae > Neotragus > Neotragus moschatus. The sequence continues at coordinate 1,184,509 of SJYA01002750.1, forward strand.
CAGACAGGCATGTTCTGGGGTATGTTAAATTATTACAGAAAAGATGCCAAGTGCTGAGCAGATTATAAATATAATAATTGTTATAGCAAAGACATTTTATTGCAGTATAGAAGCCAATATTGTCTGATTCCTGAAGACTTAAAAGACACCTACAACTTAAAGTAGGCCTCAGGGAAGCTTGTGGTGAGCCATCCAGCCCAAGGCAATTTATTGGCAGAATTAAATTCTGGCTAATTTCCTTAGTGCCTGTGTGTCCATCGCTCTCATTAACTGCACTAGTTACCAGTGGAAAACACATCTTTCAGTGCAGGGCACTTTGCTGAAGTGGAGCCAGCCTCTTGCAAAGTGCCTGGAAGATTGGTTTGGAGTATTCTGAAGTGGCTTGGGGATCCCCAGAGACTCCCAGGCATGGTACAGTGACTCTTATTAGGGGCTCCTTTGGCCTCAGTGGAAGGTTCTGAAGTGAGACTGTACTGACAGCAGGCACTGTTGCTAAGACAACTTGTGTGTGTCATTTTGCGGGGGAGGGGTTCAGCTCTGCAGCTCACCTCCTATCACAATGAGAGGATTGTGAAGGGAGAGGAGGGTATGAAGTGAAGGGAGAGCAGAGGCTCAAGACAAGGCTGATAAAGAGACCTGGGCACAGTCGCTTACAATGCAGAAGAGGCTGGAGTCAGGGCTAATGGCAAGTTGCAGAGCATCAGTGGAGTGAATTCAGACATTTTAGGAGAGGATATGGAACCTATCCTTCACCCTCACCCCTGTGGAAGTGAGGGAACCTGGAGATGAGGTAGAGATGTGAGGTTTGCTGCAGCGACCTCAGTGGAAGGGCAGACTGGGGTGAATGAGGCAGGGTAACATCAAAATACCTGTGGATTTACAGAGGTGGTTATGCCACACACTAGTTTCTGGAATTTTCTCTGTGATAACTTCTGCATTTTTACTCAACAAAGTCCCATTATGCTCTTGTGTTTTGTCTTTGCCAGTGCAATGCACAAGGTGGAGGAATGTTTCATGAGTGACAGTTAGGTAAAGGAATGATTATGTTTATCTGTGGTTTTAAGATTGGCCAACATCCCAATGCTATGGGATGGGGCAGAGAGCCAGGGTTGCAGGAAGATGACATTGGTCAGACCGGAGAACATGGTGCTGCAGAGAGGTGGGTACTGTGCCCATAGTAAAGGAAGGACGTGGCAAGAATACTTGGGGTTGACTCTGGAACAGTTCCTCTTTGCCTTTCAAGGAAGAGGAGACTAGTTTGTGGCATTGAGGCTATGTCATCCTGGGATATGGGGAGCACTGAGGTGAAAGTAAAGCGTGCATTGAGACCAGGGTTGTCTTCGGAGTCAACAAAAGAGAATGTGATTAGAATCCAAAGAGTGCAACTGAAAGCACTTTTATCCTTTTATAAGGATAAAAGGAAGAAAGGAAAAGTCAAAGATTCGCCTAAGGATTGTAGTGCACTCTATCAAATTGAACAAGTTGCAGTAGCCTTATTGGCAGATGTCTGGAAGAACCAACTAGAATAATTTACTTCATATGCGTAAGCTACAGAGAATCAATAAAGGGACTCATGAGGAATCAGGATAGAGTAGGGAGGCATTTTCAAAGGATCTTCCAAGTCCATGAGGCATCAGAAAGCTATTACTTCTGACAGATTTGGTGTTTTACGGTGAGAAATTCCACCCTTAGTGAATATAGTGTATAGTGAGCTAGGAACAGCAAGTCTGTAAAATTTCAGTGATTTGTGTACTGTTTACTTATTTCCATATGCTCTGTAGTTAAAGTGAAAGGGCTCATATTTTCACTCACTGTTTCATGATTATTTAGTATCAATAATACTGTGTGTATTAGAATGAAATATGTTTAAGGTACCAGCATCCTTGCCCTCCTGATGAGCCTCCCTAGCATGTAGGAAAGAAAAGGAAATATTATGGCTATAGTTTAGTTTAAAGCCTTTGGAGAGCATAAATAACAGTTTAGGCAAAGGATTCTTAGAGAATTTTTTCAGTAGTTTCTACTTTACAGACGTAAAAATAATAGGTAGTTTTCTAATGAAGTTCCATTATATACTTCTGTATATAATTATATTCTACTATGCATATTTCTTTATTTACATCGCTATGAAAACAACTTTACTATACCATAAGGTTAAAGTTATTAATTGCTCTTGCTTCCTAGTTTCTATGGTTATAGGGCAATACTGACATCTTAATTTTAGGGCATACTTTTAAAGGTAAAATTTGAAAAACTCTAGATACTGGAATATCTAGGTTTGTTTTTTTATTTGGTTTTTCTTTTTGGCTTCTAGTATCTGAATCCCTGTCCTATGTTGTTGGGGTTTCTAAAAGTTAAAAATGATTGATACTTAATTTCCCAGCTAATTGGGTATGCAGCTATCATATAGACATATGACTGAGACTTGGCCAGTCAGATGCATCTACCATGGACTTTGAATTGATAGAGAATAACAGAGAAGTAAAGGCTGGACTGGAAGAAACACAAGCTGGAATCAAGATTGCCGGGAGAAATATCAATAACCTCAGATATGCAGATGACATCACTGGCAGAAAGTGAAGAGGAACTAAAAAGCCTTTTGATGAAAGTGAAAGTGGAGAGTGAAAAAGTTGGCTTAAAGTTCAACATTCAGAAAATGAAGATCATCGCATCTGGTCCCATCACTTCATGGGAAATAGATGGGGAAACAGTGGAACAGTGTCAAACTTTATTTATTTGGGCTCGAAAATCACTGCAGATGGTGATTGCAGCCATGAAATTAAAAGACGCTTACTCCTTGGAAGTGGAGAAGGAAATGGCACCCCATTCCAGTGTTCTTGCCTGGAGAATCCCAGGGACGGGGAGCCTGGTGGGCGGCTGTCTATGGGGTCACACAGACTCGGACACGACTGAAGTGACTTAGCAGCACTCCTTGGAAGAAAAGTTATGACCAACCTAGATAGCACATTCAAAAGCAGAGACATTACTTTGCCAACTAAGGTCTGTCTAGTCAAGGCTCTAGTTTTTCCAGTAGTCATGTATAGATGTGAAAGTTGGACTGTGAAGAAGGCTGAGTGCCAAAGAATTCATGCTTTTGAACTGTGGTGTTGGAGAAGACTCTTGAGAGTCCCTTGGACTGCACGGAGATCCAACCAGTCCATTCTGAAGGAGATCAGCCCTGGAGTTTCTTTGGAAGGAATGATGCTAAAGCTGAAACTCCAGAACTTGGGCACTTTATGCAAAGAGTTGACTCATTGGAAAAGACTCTGATGCTGGGAGGGATTGGGGGCAAGAGGAGAAGGGGACGACAGAGGATGAGATGGCTAGATGGCATCACTGACTCGATGGATGTGAGTCTGAGTGAACTCCGGGAGTTGGTGATGGACAGGGAGAGTTGGTGATGGACAGGGAGGCCTGGCGTGCTGCGATTCATGGGGTCAAGGAGAGTCGGACACGACTGAGTGACTGAACTGAACAGGAAATGTGGCGAGTCTTTCCTGGCATCAGCAATAGTGATAGCAACAGCCACTTCATGGGGGCAGCAGTGCCAGGGGGTAGGGCATTGCCTACTTGGTACTGTGTCACCGGTGAGTTCTGGGTGACAAATTTGTTTAGCAGTAATTCTGGCTGCCTGATCTTTTTCATTCCTGCTCATTTCCTGATCTTGGTCTTTTAATCGTTCCTGTGACTTTGGAGCTACCTAAAGTCCTAGTAAATCTCACTTTTACCGAAATCAGCTAGTCATTCATTGCCTGTTACTTGCCATTCCATTTTATATTTGTAGGTTTACCATACTGAATTGAGAGGAACCCAGGTTTTTCTTTTGTTACTATCTGAGCCACCAGGGAAGCCTTCTATGGTTGAATGCAACCATAGAAGACCCCAGGACTTCCCTGGTGGCTCAGACAGTAGAGAATCTGCCTACAGTGTTGGAGACCTGGGTTCGATCCCTGGGTTGGGAAGAGCCACTTGAGAAGAAAATGGCAACCCATTCCAGTATTCTTGCGTGGAGAATCCCATGGATGGAGGAGCCTGCCGAGCTACAGTCCATGGGGTTGCAAAGAGTCGGACATGACTAAGCGACTAACACTTTCATTTTTTCTTTCAAACCTATGACTAGATTCAAGGGGGATCAACAGTCCCAGTTTGCCCAGGACTAAGGGGGTTCCTGGGACACATAACTGATGGATGTGTCTCTGTGTTGAGTTGGTCAACCCTATTCAGTAGCCAGGTGGCCTTAGCCATGTTTCAAACTTGCTGTAACTGTTTCTTCATCTGTAAAATAGAGGCTTACCTGTTGTTATGAAGTTCAAATCAGACAGTTAATATGGAAGTGCTTTGTAATACATTGTCTACTGGGGCTTCCCTGTAGCTCAGGCAGTAAAGAATATGCCTGCAATGCAGGAGACCTATACAAAGGGCTGCATGAAAGTCCAGTGGCATTAATGCTGAGTGGTTCTAGACCAGAGTCCTCAGTATGACCCCTTAGACAGTGCCAGTGTGTTCCCAGGACCATCTGTATGAAAAGAACCTGTTACAATACATAATAAATGTTNTCTGAGTGAACTCTGGGAGTTGGTGATGGACAGGGAGGCCTGGTGTGCTGTGATTCATGAGGTTGCAAAATTGGACATGACTGAGCAACTGAACTGAGGGTTGAATCTGAGATTAAGTTGTGCTGGTGTAGAATGTGAGTGGCAGGGCTTTTCTGTGTGTTCATGTAAGGTGCCTCTATGTTAGATTTTTATTCAAGGGCTCCAGGGAGAACAATGTAACTTGAATCTGTGCCTTGGAGTTGGTCAGAGTGTTAGAAAGAATTCCAGCTGGATTCTACAGGTTTATATAGGGACTCAGGCTGGTAGAATAGTGTTTGTTGTTCATTTGCCAAGTTGTGTGCTTTTGAACTGTGGTGTTGGAGAAGACTCTTGAGAGTTGCTTGGACTGCAAGGAGATCCATACATTCCATCCTAAATGAGATCAGTCCTGAGGATTCCTTGGAAGGACCGATGTTGAAGCTGAAACTCCAATACTTTGGCCACCTAATGCGAAGAACTGACTCATTTGAAAAGACCGTGATGCTGGGAAAGATTGAAGGAAGGAGGAGAAGGGGATGACAAAGGATGAAATGATTGGATGGTATCACTGACTCAATGGAGATGAGTTTGAATAGACTCCAGGAATTGGTGATGAAAAGGGAGGCTTGGCATGCTGTGGTCCATGGGGTCTCGAAGAGTCGGACATGATTGAGCAACTGAATTGACCTGTCTGACTCTTTGTGACCCCATCGACTGTAGCATGCGAGGCCAGGGAGAATAGTCTAGATTTTAGATTGAACAACTTCTGTATTTTTTTTTTTTTTTAATTAAGTTCAAGAGAGAGACGAAAGGCTGAAGGTAAGAGTGAGAGACCTTGGCAAAACAACTTCTTTAGATGTGGCTAAAGAAGAAGATGCTAATAACCTTATAATTGGAAGATTTGGGGAAAATCATAGACTTGAGGATGAAATCTAAAAATAGAATGCCTCCTATAGTACCGAAAGAGGGATTTTATATTTTTCACATTAATGAAATATTCTTGCATATGAATGTAACTTCTGTCCTAATTAGGCAAATAGGCTGCTTGCTTCACATATTTTATTCCAGGCATTTTGTTAAATTCCAGCCATGCTAGAATTTTTCCTACTTGGTCTTGGCATTGGATGAGCAGAGATGTCTTTATACTCAATGTTTCAAATGTGATGGTGTCATCCACGTGTGAACTAAGACATACTATCATAGTTGACTAATTTATACTGTTACCCATAAGGACAGTCTCCCAGCCATAGAGGTTTAGGTGTTCGAAAGTCACTCCGTGACATTTATGTGTATGCTGTATGCTTAGTAGCTCAGTCATGTCCAACTCTTTGCAGCCTAATGGACTGTAGCTCACTAGACTCCTCTGTCCATGGGATTTCCCAGGCAAGAATACTGGAGTGAGTTGTCTTTCCTTCTCCAGGGGAATATTCCCGACCCAGGGACTAAACCCATATGTCCTGGGTCTTCTGCATTGGCAAGCTGATTCTTTACCACTGAATCACCTAGGGGGAAGCCCCCTCAATGACCTTGATCATCAAAATGAAAACATTTCAACCATCTTTTCCTTCTAACTGCTGGTCTTTGATTGATTCTCACCAATGCCGAGATTTTTCTTTTTACCTTGTCTCTATCCTTGATAGATTGGGTAATATTTTGACTTTGGAAGGAGGAAGACACAGTGCATTCCAAGCAGATGAAAAGCACCAGCAAAAGCACATAGGCAAGGAGATGTGGGGGATGGGCGAGTTACACAGGGTGTCTGGAGATGTGACATTTTAGTGGGGAATAAGGAGGTGAGAGGTGAGGTTAGAAAGAGAACATTATAAGATGGAAGCACAAGATAGATTGAGGTCTGATTGCATGGGCCATTAAAGGCCTGTGATCTGTGATTTCAAAAAGTGAGTCTGGTGGCAGTGTGGAAGCAGCATTAAAGAGGATGAAGTACAGTAAGGTCAGAAAACCAATTATGGTGTTGCCTGATGAAAGAGGATGAGGCCAACTCTGCCTGTGTCAGTAGAAAGAGGAAGAGATGAGAAAGTTATTTCCTTGATAGAGTTGAAAGGATTTGGTGTAAGATGGATGAGAAGGGGAAGGGGAAAGAATGAGTCAAAGGTGACCCAACCCAGGTGGCTGGGAAGATGACCTCATGGTTTGTTACTGAAATGGGGAACTTGCTGTGTGGGGATGCTTGGGGTGGGTTGTTAGTTTCCTAGGACTTATATAATACTACAGAGTGGGTCGCCTAAACTACAGAAAATTATGTCTCACAGTGCTGGAGGTGAGACGTCCAGGATCAAGGTGTCCTAGTGTCCTTTTGAAGCCCTAGACCCGTTCTAGACCTCTCTTCTAGCTTTTGAAAGTTCCTTGCATGCATGTTAAGTCACTTTAGTCATGTCTGACTCTTTGCGACCCTGTGGGCTGCAGCCCACTAGGCTCTTCTGTCCGTGGGATTCTCCAGGCAAGAATACTGGAGTGGGCTGCTGTGTCCTCCTCTGGGATATTCCTGACCCAGGGATTGAACTTGTGTCTTTTACGTCTCCTGCATTGGTGGGCAGGTTCTTTACCACTGGAGCCAGCTTTTGGAAGTTCCTTGGCTTGTGGCATCATTAGTCCAGTCTTCGCCTGGTGGTGTTCCTATGTGCATATCTGTGTCCAGACTTCCACTTTTAATAAGGACACTGTGATACTGGATTAGGGTCCTGCCCCACTGCAGTATGACCTCACCTTAACTAATTCCATCTGTAGCGAGCCTGTTTCTCAAGTTTGAACTTCAACACATGAATTTTCAGAGGAACACAAATCAATTCACAGGCGTAGAGTAGGGGGAGAAGGCAATGGCACCCCACTCCAGTACTCTTGCCTGGAAAATCCCAGGGACAGAGGAGCCTGGCAGGCTCCAGCCCGTAGGGTTGCAAAGAGTTGGATATGACTCAGTAGATATGCATGCTACACCCTTAGGGAATACTAGTGTATTGGAGAATTTTCTACAGGGTGTTTTCTAGCTACAGGAGTGAAAGCATTTGCTTGAAGGAGAAGAAAAAGAGGAGGAATACAGTGTCCTTCCTTATGAGCCAAGCTTTCTGCCCAGTGTGTAGAGAGCTGCTCTCATTTAATCCTCAAGTGGACCCAGTGAGGGAAGAGTTGAGTGGAAACCGAAGCCCACAGTCACACAAAAGGAGGATGGCAAGGCTAAGATCCGCACCCAGGTTTATTTGATGTTAGGGCTTCCCTGGTGGCTTAGATGGTAAGGAATCTACCTGCAGTGCAGGAGACCCGATTTCCATCCCTGAGTCGGGAAGATCCCCTGGAGAAGGGATTGGCTACCCACTCCAGTATTCTTGCCTGGAGAATTCCATGGACAGAGGAGCCTGGCGGGCTACAGTCCATGGAGTTGCAAAGAGTCAGACACAACTGAGCAACTAACACTTTCTCTTACTTACTGCTTTATTTGATGTCACTAAGAGATGCTGAGTGCTCCTGGGGAGAGAGTCTTAGGACAAGGAACTCAGAGGAACAAGTAAGGGCAGCGGTGGGAGCCAGTGAAGGGGAAGGAAGAGAGCAAATGAGAGTTAGGAAAGAAAGCCGCTGAGAATTCAAGCTGGAGTGTGAAGGGGCAGGAGAGGCACTGTGTTGACTGTCTTTAGCCAGGCTAAGGACCCACAAGTGTCTCTCTGGTTTAGTGCCCTCTCTGCTCTTTGAATGTCCATTTGATTAAGAAGTAAAGTTAGAACAAATTTTCGTCCACAATGATTGCAGGCAACAAATTCACTGTAAAAAAAGGAATCACTGTCAGTTTCATTCTAAGTTTGCCCAGTCAGTGTGCTGTTGGGGGAGAAATACCAGTTCTGATAAACTGTTCTCTCGATGTGTACACATCTACCTCGTGATGGCTTTGGAGGCTAATTTTATTCTGCAGCTCTGAGCCTTAGGACCTGACACTAAGTTGGGGGAGGCTACATGCTTTCCCTGTGTCTGTATCTCTGTTATGGCTGCAAAGAAATGGTTTTTGGTTATACCAACCTGTGGAGGGATCTAATGAGAACATTTTTAGAGGCTAGATGGAGGCATTTTAGGACATGTGAGGCTATTAGTTGAAAAATAAGCACTTTCTGGCTTGTTGCCCATACCTGCTTTATATTCACTTCAAAGAAAAAAAATTTTCATTAAAAACAAAGCAGTTAAAATGTCAAGGTGCCCATTCTCTCTTTTCAGGCTCTCCTTTTTACATTACAAAACAAGTGGATTGAGTGAAGCAGAAACTGCTGCTAAATAAAGCCTTTTCTTGGCGTTCCTTGGAGAAATCAAGTCCAAGACCAGTGGTGAAAGGTGCTTGTACTGTATCCACTACACAGACTCTTTCTTCTAATTATCAGCATGAATGTAATTACTTACGAGCATCTCGGGCTCCTATGATCATGTCCCTCAGAGCATTTCATCTTAATGATTTTCCTTGATAGAAAGCCAGTTGGAAGCATTTGTTGCATAACATTGCTCAACCAGAAAGAAAAATACGTACTTCTCAGAAGAAAGATCTGTATGCTTTCTTCTCAATGGTACTTATATTCTGCCGGAATTTGATTAGGAGCTAGCCTGGCACAAAGATTGCTAATGACCGAGTCAAACAACTTACACAGATTAAACAGTTTCTTGGAAAAAAAAATATAATGTAGTATGACATTCCTTTTCCAAGAATCTTGAAGTTCAGAATGGTAAGCACTTAATGGTGAATTGTTAAATCCTTTAACTTCTGTGGATAGAGAATACAGTGGGGAAAGGTTTCTTGAGGGAGTCTGTAAAGTCTTAAGTGAGATAGTTTTAAGGGAAGAAATTTCTGGTCTAGGGGTGAGACTAAAGTGTAAACTCATGATAGTTTAGGGTTTTTAAAGCTGTCAGTGACATTAGAGCTTACCTATTCCCCCTTCTTCAGTAAACGAGCAAACTACCCAGATACATTACAGTTCAAGTGCTTGGTAACATTCTCCCTGTCACAGTCTGTTGGCATCACGACTAGTTGCCGGGCCTCAAATGCCTTCCCAGTCTTCTTTCCACTGTCCTTTCTTTCTCTAGGATTAGAAAGAAGTGACAAAAGACTTCATTTATCTGGCATTGCTGAGAAACACATTTTTTTGTCTTATATATTTCTGGGTAAGTTTATTTCTTAAGCATCACTTAAAAGTGTTTTATGGAAATGGTCATCTTAAGGGGTTTCCCTGGTGGCTCAGGTGGTAAAGAATCCACCTGCAGTGTGGGAGAACCAAGAGATATGGGTTTGATCCCTGAGTCGGGGAGATTCCATGGAGAAGGGCATGGCAAACCACTCCAGTATTCTTGCCTGGAGAATCCCATGGACAGAGCCTGGTGGGCTACAGTCCATGGGGTCACAAAGAGTCAGACAGGTCAACTTAAAGAGCGTGCTGAATACAACTTAGGCTTCCCTTGAGGAAGTGATGTCATCATCACAGGCATTAGCTGTTTTACCATGGCTGAATCAAACCCATGGTTGCCCTCTAGAGTAGCAGTCCCCAACCTTTTAGGTACCAGGGACTGATCTCATAGAAGCCAGTTTTTCCATGGACTGGGGTTGTAGGGGGTGGTTTCAGGGTGAGTCAAGGACATTACGTTTGTTGTGCACGTTATTTCTAATATAATGCTGCTGCTGATCTGATGGGGTACCAGTCTGTGGCCCAGAGATTGGGGATCCTTGCTCTGGAGGAAGTGGGAACGATTGATGTCATAATTGGATGGGATAGGATAGTACTGATTGAAAGGATGACGTGTTCTATGGCGGTGACACAGTTGCTTCTACTGACCCTTACATCCATGTCCTTGTCCCCATGTTGCCATCTAGTACACATGTCCACTTGCCAACATGTTCTCCTAGGCTGCTGGTGCTCCTTGCGCCTGGAGCCTCTCCTGCAGAACACAGTGCAACAATATGTGATCATTATATAGTTAAAGATTTTAGGTTTCTTGTTTTGCCTAAAAACTGAGTCCAATAAAATTAAACAGAATTCGTAACACTTATAATCTTGTGCATTCTTTGGGGCTGTTATCTGGTGATTTAAGAAAGTGATATTTGATGTTTTCACCAAACACAGTCTTAGTAGAAGGATTCACATTGTTGAAAACAATGTGATTACATAGGGGCCCATTGTTTCTGTAAGTAAATTCCGATTTCTGGTTCAGTATCTCTCCTTTCTTGCCTCCAGATTGTCTCCTGATTTGGAGGGAAGTTTTAGGCTTAGATGCTGTTTTTCTTTTCTTCTCCAGTTTTATTGAGAAATAATTGGCATACATCACTGTGTAAGTCTAAGGTGTATACCACAATGGTTTGATTTACATATATTGTGGAATGATTATAATCAGTGATTCTTAAGCTTCAGCATATATCAAGTTCAACCTGGAGGTCTTGTTAGACCAGACTGCTGAGGTCCAATCCTAGAGTCAGATAAGGAAGACCTAGGGTGGACCCTGAGGCTCTGTAGTATCAACAAGTTATAGGGGATGCTCTTGCTTCCAATCTGGGAACCACACTTTGACAGCCACTGAGGAAATCATCATTCTCCAGAAAGAGTTATTCTCTGTTCAAGAGGATTGATCAGTGGATTTGCGGATTCTCTGATCAAGAGGATCTATTCTCTAATCAAGAGGATAGCTCGAGAGGATTTGAGACTCTCTGTGATATTTTCCAGAGCTGCCTTTGTGTTCCTGGGATCTGTCATGTTGAGACTCTGGTCAGTGACTTCTAATATCAGAGAATAGCCTCAGCTCTCCTACCTGTTGGTCGTTGTTCAGTCACTCAGTCGTGTCCAACTCTTTGTGACCCCATGGGCTGCAGCATCCCAGGCTTCTCTGACCTTCACCATCTCCCAGAGCTTGGTCAAACTCATGTCCATTGAATCGGTGAACCATCCTGTGCTCTGTCGTCCGCTTCTCCTCCTGCCCTCAGTCTTTCTCAGCATCGGGGTCTTTTCCAGTGAGTGGACTCTTTGCATCAGGTAGCCAAAATATTGCAGCTTCAGCATCAGTTTTTCCCATGAGTATTCAGGGTTGATTTCTCTTCGTTTGGGAATATTTAAAATACATACTTTTGCTAATGTCTTCAGTAGCAAATGGGCTTTAGTTTTGCTTTCCTCTTCCACAACATGTATTATTTTAATAGTTGGAGTTTTTATATATACCTCTCTGGAATTTCTTGAGTAACTTTCAAAACTGAAGCACAATACACCCCTGAGATTCACTTTTCTATCCTCAGTCATGGAGAACTTGAGTACCTAGCTCACAGATCTCATTTTAACTCTAGCATTGTTAATATCTGTTTGTCTGTGTCTCTCTTCTGCCTCACTTACACGTGTGTGTAAATGTGTATATGTGTACATTTAGATGCACACACATACACGGGCTCTGCACAGGAATTTAGGCTGATACTACCTAATGACATCGTCCTTGGAAACTTCGGCATCTGCATTATCACCTCTGCCAACCCTCCGGGTTCAGCACATCTTACGGAAGCCCCAGCCCCAGCCCTCTTGACTGCAGCAAGAGTTCTTAACTCTGGCCAGTGGTACTTGTCTCTCCATCTCCCCACTCCCAACCTGCCCTCTGACTTCCCCTCACTTTTTTGTTTACTCGTGATGAGCCTATCCTAGGAGGATGTGTGGCAAAATAGAAAGAATACTGGCTTTGGAGTGAGGTGCACACAGGTTGAAATCCTTTCCAGCTGTGTAAACTTGGGTCTTTACATCTGTTGTGTGGGGCTGATACCTACATTACAGGGTTGTTGAGAGGGTTAAATTTGATGTTGTGTGTAAACACTTAGCCCATCTGCACATGGCTGATGATTAGCTCCTGAGAACTCATTACTCTGGATACTTCATATGCTAACAAGGTGAGTCACTCCTCAGTCTTACCTGTCACTCAGATTGGCACTGCCACTAAGGGCTTCAATCTGAAGCCCTCGCTGCTGCTGCTGCTGCTAAGTCGCTTCAGTCCTGTCCGACTCTGTGTGACCCCGTGGACAGCAGCCCACCAGGCTCCCCCATCCCTGGGATTCTTCAGACAAGAACACTGGAGTGGGTTGCCATTTCCTTCTTCAATGCATGAAAGTGAAAAGTGAAAGTGAAGTCGCTCAGTTGTGTCCAACTCCTAGAGACCCCATGGACTGCAGCCCACCAGGCTCCTCCGTCCGTGGGATTTTCCAGGCAAGAGTACTGGAGTGGGGTGCCATTGCCTTCTCTGAAGCCCTCTCTAGAACCACCATATATCATGGGGAGGCAGGATGGTCTGGAGATGCTGGAATCACAACAGTGGGAGGAGAGAAGAGGATGGCAGAGTCCTAAGTCGCTGAGAACTCATCCCTGCATCTCACCACTTTGTAAAAATGAAAAGGTCAGCACCCCCCGCAGCTCCAACGTCCCTAGAATTGTACATTCTGTTCCTCTGTTGCTCTTCAGTGCCAACCAAGTCTCTTCATTGTCATCATTGTGACCTTTGCTGCTCTGTATTGTCACAGTTTACTAGATCTCTTCTTGGCAAATTTGCATTCCTTGTCTCTTTTCCTTCAATCTTATCTTCTCTATTCTACTTTAAATCCTATGTTCCAGCCAAACTGAGCCATCCACCATTTCCTGGTTTATCTTTTTCCATAGCATACATTTATTTCTAATCTAATATGTTATTTATTTTGGTTTTCTTGTGTATCCCGTACCAGAATATAAGCTCCTTGAAGTTGGGGATGTTTGTTTGTTGACCCATACCCTTGCACTTAGACTAGTGCCTGGCTGTAGAATGTGTTCAATAAATATTTGTTGAGTAAATTCCTGCCTTTCCTTTATGCTTCTTTACACAGTGGCACCTTAGGGTCACCCCAATTTCTGATTAATTATGACAAGAGGAAGAAGTAAGTCAGAAACTTGATAGCATTGTCTTCAGGTCTAAGCTTTGATTTCCTGGGATGAGGACCAAAGAATCACAGGGATCACTCTGCCGGCAAGAGTCTGGCTGACTCTGCAGCCCTCCCTTTGGTGTAACCTGTGATGGGGTGCTCTCCAGCTGTTGGTGCTGGTCTGTGTGTGCCCCTGGGTGGGAGGCGTTGGACTGCTGGCCACCTTACTGGGGCAATGTCCCATTAAGACACTGTCTGTCTCTTCCTGTTGGGCTTGTGGCTGCAGTGCCTCAGGCCCTCGCACATTCCTGTTCTAACAACGTTAAGTTCTCTTCAGGGCAGACCAACTAGTTCCAGGGATGGAAAGCCTGCTGCTGCTGCTGCTGCTGCTAAGTCGCTTCAGTCGTGTCTGACTCTGTGCGACCCCAGAGATGGCAGCCCACCAGGCTCCTCTGTCCCTGGGATTCTCCAGGCAAGAACACTGGAGTGGGTTGCCATTTCCTTCTCCAATGCATGAAAGTGAAAAGTGAAAGTGAAATCGCTCAGTCGTATCCAACTCTTAGCGACCCCATGGACTGCAGCCCACGAGGCTCCTCTGTCCATGGGATTTTCCAGGCAAGAGTACTGGAGTGGGGTGCCATTGCCTTCTCCACGGAAAGCCTAGGGAGGTAGAAATCAGAAGGCAAGAGTCCCAGTTCCAGCTGCATGTCTGGCACTTCAGACAAATCAATTACTTCAAAAACTGTTTTTGAAGAGCTTATAATGTGCAGATGGGATATATAGGAACTGTAAAGATGGTTTTTGTTCTCTAAGTGGTTCTGATCTAGTTGGAAAGACAAGATGCACACACTGCTGCTGCTAAGTCGCTTCAGTCGTGTCTGACTCTGTGCGACCCCAGAGATGGCAGCCCACCAGGCTCCTCTGTCCCTGGGATTCTCCAGGCAAGAACACTGGAGTGGGTTGCCATTTCCTTCTCCAATGCATGAAAGTGAAAAGTGAAAGTGAAATCGCTCAGTCGTATCCAACTCTTAGCGACCCCATGGACTGCAGCCCACGAGGCTCCTCTGTCCATGGGATTTTCCAGGCAAGAGTACTGGAGTGGGGTGCCATTGCCTTCTCCACGGAAAGCCTAGGGAGGTAGAAATCAGAAGGCAAGAGTCCCAGTTCCAGCTGCATGTCTGGCACTTCAGACAAATCAATTACTTCAAAAACTGTTTTTGAAGAGCTTATAATGTGCAGATGGGATATATAGGAACTGTAAAGATGGTTTTTGTTCTCTAAGTGGTTCTGATCTAGTTGGAAAGACAAGATGCACACACTGCTGCTGCTAAGTCGCTTCAGTCGTGTCTGACTCTGTGCGACCCCAGAGATGGCAGCCCACCAGGCTCCCCCGTCCCTGGGACTCTCCAGGCAAGAACACTGGAGTGGGTTGCCATTTCCTTCTCCAGTGCATGCACAGTCATTCATTTTATCTTCAAAATATTCCTCCGATATGTTCACCTCTTATCATCTTCACAATCCACACCCTCGTCCTCTCCATAACCACACTGTGCACCCGATTGTAGGTATCACCTGCTCTTGCCTGAAAAACTACAGCTTTCCACCTGTTCCCACCAACTCTAATCTTGTCTCTTCTGACTGTTTTCTCACAGAATAGCTACCCTTTAATAATCTAATATCTCAATCAAACCACGATGCTCTCCTACTTAGAGATTTTTCCCAGACACCTTATTGTGACTTATTTGGACTTGCTGGTCTTCTTCTGCCCACCTCTCTTTTCTCATCTCAAGATCCTCTCTTCTTACCAACCATAACATAACTTCTTCTGATCTCTTGGACCTGAGATATCTTTCCTGCGCTGGGGCCTGTGCACAGGTCATTGGTCTGCCTGGAATTCTCTGTGTCCCCACCATCCACCAGGTTCTGGTCTTCACATGGCGAGCTCCTTCTCATCTCTGAAGTTTCAGCTAAAAAAGGGATCACTTTACAGGCCTTCTCTGAATTAAATTTCCCTGGTCATCCCATGCAGGGCATTTTCTGTTTCCTTCAAAGACCTTATGTCAGATTGTAGTGATTGCTTATTTATTCATCTTTATCACTGGATTGTATGCTCCCTGAAGTCGGGGATGGTGCCGTCTTCAATGTTCTGTCCTTATAAACCTCAATACCTGCTCAGCACAGTCCCAGATATATTGCAAGCCTTCAATAAACATTTTTACATGAAACAAGTAGTGGCTAATAGCTGAGAATGCTGCCCCGTAGGATGGCACTGTAACTACATGAACTGTTGAATCAGTGAAAGATTGTATTAATGTGGCAATTGTGCTCCGTGCTAGTTATCTTCAGGATACTTTTATATAATTAAGTACATTAAAAGATCACTAGAAACATGAAAACTATGCACAATCCTAAAATCAGTTTAAGTTGTGTACTTGCCATGTTGGATATATTTAGGTTAGTCTGGTTGGTGGTATAGATCAAGAACTCATATTAACAATGCCTTAGTACACTTGCTTCATTTAACATCAGTATTGAAACAGTGATATCCTTGTCCTGAGAAACATCTTTTAAAAAGACAGTTGCACTTGGAGGGAGATGACCCTCCTTTCCCAAGGGCCCTGCAGAGAGCTGTTCTGTTGTATCCTTTTCAGATAACCTGGGAGCATCAGATTGTAGCAGTCTTGGTGGGTGGCTGCAAAAGCAGCTTTCTCTGTTGTGTCCACTCACAAAAGACAGTTATTCTAAAACATATCCAGTGGCCTGCTTAATAAAGTACCTGCCTTATGTGGCTGCAAGTCGTCTTACAAGCTTGCTCTGAGTAGCACTGCGCACAGTGTCCACTTCTGGGAGCAGCTGCTTCTCGTTTCATCTGACTTGATATTGATTCACCATCCTTGCTGCATTCAGTGGTTTGCTCAGTGGCATCGGAACATGGGCTCGATGCCTGTTGGCAGCTCCTGCCGTCTGGGTGCCTTTCAGTTTCATCCCTTTGATTGTAGAGCAGTTTTGCATTATTGATAAATTACAGGTATGGTACTCAGAGGGAGGAAAGGGGCAGCTCAGAGTGAATGGCGGTGCCCTTGGGTACGACACTCACTTGGACTCATCCATTAGACAATCCTATGTAGTAAAAGGTATGTTTATGGGATTAGTTATTAATCACAAAACAGGATAGGAGTTACTTGACTGCTAATTATAACACTGGATGAGCACATAAAATCATCATAATAAACAATATCATCCCTGTAGGACCCTTCACATGAAATCAGTCCAGCCAGATAAAGAGTTATTTACATAAACATGGAATCTTAAAAAAAAAAAAAATCCTAAAAAACTAGCAACAATCAAATAAGCAAAATGTGTGTATAGAAGCTAATAAAAATTAGTACCTTAAAAAAAAATCGCTGCAAACTATGTTTTCTGTAATTACACCAAACCCTAGAGTTTTAACCATGTAATAGTAATTTTTTCGTGTTTTTGCAGTTATTGTCCTTTTGATTTACTTAACTATGTCTAACTTGAACAAACAATGTTAAGTGGGGAAACAGATGTGATTAAATAGCCTGTAATTATGTTTTTAGTCAACTGCTACCATCACAGACTCCTCCTGCTACTCGGACCAGAAAAAAAGTGACCTAACTGATTTTACCAACTGCTTTGCCAGGCCCTGATGCAGAATAGATGGCCTTATTAAGCAATCAAAAAATCAGCCATTACGGAGGAATGGTAATCAACAGTGTTTATACAGCTCACACACTAGCCCCACAATACACAATCAGGACCATGAATTCTGCTAATTGGGTACCTTCTGTGTCCAGAGGTGCCTGCAAAGGGAAACAAAAGGGACTTGAAAATTAGTGTTTGTAGCAATTAGTTTCTGTCTAAAGGCTTAACCCAGTTCATGGAAACCATGATTCAAATAAGGATTATTATAGCAACTCTGGTATTTAAATGTCTTCTGCCATTATTTGAGGTAGGATTTAGCTTGGCAAAAGTAATGTAGATATGTCCTCTTTTTTTTTTTTTTTTTTTTACTTTAAATGATTTTTGTTTTAAACTTCTCAAAAAATCAAAACCATTAAGCCATCTGTGCTTTAAATTTTGTGGCATTCAGTGTTTTTTTTTTTTAATTTTTTTCTCTTTTTTTTTTTTTTTAAAACCTATGGTCTTGCTCAAAGACCAGTTGAAAAGACTGTTAAATACATGTATTGTTGAGGAGCTTTGCTCAGAGGGATAATAGAGTTGAGTTTGTTGTGCCATTATTTTTCTCAGAATGATTCATAGTTTAGTAGGAAAACATAGGGTATAATTCTTGGTGGTGGAAAAAAGGACAGCAAGTGTTTTATTTATAAATGTATGTACAAGTTTACATTCTAAGTAATACTGCTAAAATAGTCCAGAGGGAGAATGTAAGTTCTCTGTGTATTTTATCTGAGTAGCGTAGCAAGGCATTTCCAAATGGACTCCATGGAAAGCCAATGGGTTTTATAAAATTCATTACAAAAGCCTTTTGCCCTCTTCTCTTTTCGTCTTTAGCATTTCTGACGTAATAATCAGCCAAATCTCTGTGCTTTGCTTCTGTCTTTATGACTCCCTGCTGTAGACACTCAAAGGGCAAATTAATAGTAGCACAATTTGAGGGACCTCTTAAACTCCCGTGGAAAGCATCAGCTGCAGGCTCTCGCTTTCCTGAAGCTCTCCACATGGCGACAGAAGGATCCTAACAGCAACATCAGAAAGATTAGGAAGAGGAAAGGAAAACCTTATGATTCAGAAGGAGACAAAAGAAATAATCGATGTTTCATTTGCTGTGATTTAAAGACTACATAAGCAAATGACAGTTTGTCTTTTAAAATTTATTAATAACCTGCTCTCTTGAATTACTTAAATGGTTAATCAATGTGTCAATAAGTATGGTAAAATTTTTTATTATTAACAGCAAATTTGACATTATTAAGACAGAAATTCTAGAAGGGATATTGGTACTTTGAAGACAATCAGAATGATAAGTGTGATCGTTTTAGAGACACTGTAACCACATTTTACTCCTGACTGATTGCATTACATATTGATATTAGTGAGCATTAGTATGTAGTGCAATCAGTCAGGAGAAAATGAGTGAAATGTGAACTAATGAGAGCTAATTGTATCATATAATAGCAAGGACACAGAATTCTATCAATTAAATTAGTTTGAGATGAAACAAATATGAATATAATAATGTTTATAATAATGAAGCAATTAGAGCTAATGAAATCAGAGTTAATAAAGACCAAGATCCCTGTTCCATTTCTGCCCTTCTCCTCCTGATTCCTTCAAACTGGGTTGTGTTCTATTCACTGGATTATTTTCAGCCACTGATGCTATCTATGTCTGTGCATGTTGAAGAAGTAGGAATGAAGAATATAAACCTTCACAGTCTGTATGTTTCTTGATCTTATACTTTTAGAAGACTCCCCTTAACCTGCCAAGGTAGTCCTCTCTGATGAAGAAATCATGGCTTGTTCTGTATACTGTCTTCATAGACTATCTTTTCTTGATCCAGAGTAGAAATTAGCACTTCTTGGCATAAATGCTGGTCTTATATTGTCCATATACTGGGGCTGACTCTTCAGGTCCAGTTCCTCCCCATTGTGTAATTCAGTTGAATTCTGCTTATTAGCTGCTTCTTCAGTGTCCTTAAGTTGTTGGCATTCGTTCCATTTTAATTTCCTGACTCAAAGAGTCACAAATGGGATGCCAGACTTGTAGATCCTTGGAAAGTAATATACTCTCCAGCAGAAATTATGTTCATTCTCTCTCAGAAGATGGTTTTGAAGACCCAATTTCGGGTTGGTAAATTATTAACATCAATGAAATGATTAGGCCCCATATTATGTTTTGTAATTTACATTGAATCTAATAGTCCATGTTCCTGAGCACCTTATAAGGCAGTGGGTATAGGTATTAAAGAAGACAAAGCAGTGGTATATTTCTGATCAGTTTAGAAACTCATTCATTTAACTGTACAAATAATGGATTAAGAAAGTATTTTCTGTAGTACATACCTATTATATCATAGCTATTGTGTTGGTAATTGACAGGAAAATTGAATTTTTAAAAATTTCTTCTCGATTATCTCTTTGGATGTTATTCTGGTTGTTGTTCTTCTATTTGTCCTTGATTTAGGCTGGAGTTAGTGTTAGTGAATGATATTTGCCCATTAAAGTAGGTGGAACTTTGTCCTGTAAAAGTTTCTACCAACTTTCTTATTTGACTTTTTTTTTTTATTGTGTATATTGGTGTTTTTGCTTTTGCTGTTACATTAAAAAGACATCAGAATGGGCTGTGAGTTAATGTTTCACTTGCAAAAGGTTATGGATTATGCTCAGCTGGTTTCTCAGGCTGGCACAGGGTTCATGATTAGAAGAATGAAAACAAACATGAATTGAAAATGTCACTAACCTTTATTGGGCCCTGAGAATCCTGGAGCCTGCGTGACAGGAGGCTTTCCTGTTTTCAACAGGATAAAGAAGATTGAAACAAAACAGCAGAGATCTTGGCTATTTACATCTTTTAATGAATGCTCTTCACGTTTGGGTTTCTTTGTCTGTCTCCCAGTTTTCAAGGGTTAAACTGTAAAAAGTGCGGATGGTGTCACATATTATTAAAAACTGTGGAGCAGACATCTGTCTAGGATGGTTTTTCCTCCAAATCGTGCCCAATATAAAGGGCATGTTTACAGCTGTACATGTGTATGTAGCCAGTAATTCATTCTGAGAGAGTTCACCAGCACTGAGTTGAAAAGTATTTTCAGATATAGTAAGTAAAGCTGTGTGTTTAAGTGGGGCATGTTGGAGGGATATTTAAGCTGAGATCTAAAGTCTTACATGTGATGGGCCCACTGGATTTGAATTTGGTTGTGCTATCTTTAAAAACCTTTTGTGATCAATAAACAAATATATTCACACTCTAGATCCCAAAATCTCATCAGAATAGAGGGAAGTCAAACTAACACCCTATTTATATAAACTGTAGAGCATCTAGAGATTAAACTGGTCCAGTGCTGCTCAGAATAACACATCTAACCAGTGTTAATTTGTTTGAAATTTAAATTTCTATTAAAATCCACTCTCTGTTTCCTTACAGTGATTTGGACTTGGTTGTTCCTGACCTAAATATGAATAACGTTGTAGCACCTGAAACATATTTATCTGTTTCTTTCTCCCTTAATTTTTCTTCCTGCTACTACCTGGTCTGGCACAACTTGTGAAAAATTGTGTTGTGCTTTTCACTGATTTCATAGGTAGTTTGAAAAAGTACTCTATGAAGATTACTAGAGAAATCTCAAAATAAAAGATCTTCCTTCATTCTGGACTGTACATATGTGGTGGATGAGGAATTTTAGGCTTTTAACAATACATTTACTTGTTCTTGAATTAAAATGTTGTATTAGGCTCGTGTTTAGTTCAAAATTATTTAGTTGTTGTT
Organism: Neotragus moschatus; assembly: GCA_006410615.1. Taxonomy (NCBI): domain Eukaryota; kingdom Metazoa; phylum Chordata; class Mammalia; order Artiodactyla; family Bovidae; genus Neotragus; species Neotragus moschatus. The sequence continues at coordinate 1,205,434 of SJYA01002750.1, forward strand.
TAGTCACAAAGAAATATTTCAGTGCAAATCTGACCAATATGGATTGAATGACATTTTTCTTGGGGCAGAATTTAAATATTTGAGAAATATAAGCTTGTGCCTTTTAATTCTCATTATACCTAATTATATATTATTCTTTTAGCAGATTTTATTTTGCATTTTGAAACATGATCAAAGTGATCTTTTGGCTAGAAAATGTTTTCATTTAAAAATATGAAGCATTTTATATTTTTATTTGAAAATAGCCTTAGTAAAATCATATCTAATTNATTTGAGAAATATAAGCTTGTGCCTTTTAATTCTCATTATACCTAATTATATATTATTCTTTTAGCAGATTTTATTTTGCATTTTGAAACATGATCAAAGTGATCTTTTGGCTAGAAAATGTTTTCATTTAAAAATATGAAGCATTTTATATTTTTATTTGAAAATAGCCTTAGTAAAATCATATCTAATTTATATGATTAAACAAAACTTATGCCCAAAGGTGAGCATTTTATTGAGCAAATGATCAGCTTTATTTTCAAGCATAAAGTTAAAAGACTTATTTGGTAGAAAGGAAGTTGTTATTAGTGGCGTTATTTTTTACTCAAAAGTGACAATTTTATAATTGTGGCAATGAAGAAAGCTGAGCACCGAAGAATTGATGCTTTTGAACTGTGGTGTTGGAGAAGACTCTTGAGAGTCCCTTGGACTGCAAGGAGATCCAACCAGTCCATTCTGAAGGAGATCAGCCTTGGGATTTCTTTGGAAGGAATGATGCTGAAGCTGAAACTCCAGTACTTTGGCCACCTCATGGGAAGAGTTGACTTATTGGAAAAGACTCTGATGCTGGGAGGGTTTGGGGGCAGGAGGAGAAGGAGACGACAGAGGATGAGATGGCTGGATGGCATCACTGACTCGATGGGCGTGAGTCTGAGTGAACTCTGGGAGTTGGTGTTGGACAGGGAGGCCTGGTGTGCTGCAATTCATGGGGTCGCAAAGAGTCGGACACAGTCGAGCGATTGAACTGAACTGAAAGCCACTCCAGCTTCAGGCAGCAAAGAAGAATTATACCATTTAATGGAAGAAAAAGGAAGACATTGCTACTTTTTAATAGCCTTAAGACTGCCATACACTCTCCTCACCCACTACCCCGTGTTTATTTACTTAAAAATGTTATTGCATGACAAAGTAATACACTGAAAAAAATCACTAAAATTAAAAGAAAAACCAGCTGGAGTCCTATTACCCTACCATATCAAACTTTTTAATTTGTTCAGGTTTATTTAAACACTTTGGCAATATATATAATCTTTATATAGTTGTATTGATTTTTTTCTGTTTGTATTAGTTGGACAAATTTGCCAATGATTTTCTAAATGCTGGTGAACTCATTAATGAGATTTGTTTTAAATCTTTACATTGTTGTGGGTTTTTAACCTGCCTGTGATTATATTATCTTCGTTATGATTTTGACTTATAATAATACAAAAGAGAAGTTGGGGTAAGTGTATAAGATAATAGCTTACATGTGGAGTATCTTAAACTATTTTATGGAAGTTTCCACTGTAGTTAAAGGTGTTTTTCTTTTAATGTGTATGTGGATTAAGATAAGCCCAGATATTTTTAAAAGGAATCTAATATGGGTCTGTTTTTCTAAAATTTTAGTTAAATTATATTTCATTGTTACATTGTTTTTAATATAAGAACTTTATACTTAGGTGCTTTTATTAGGATGGGATTATAGAGCTTGATTTACACAAGGGTGTGTAAAGCCTGGATTTTGTGAGGAGAGTCAATGAACAAAAGGACACATGAAGAGTTTTATTGTGTAATATAGCCAATTTAAAGCTTTAATTTTCAAATGATCATGAGAGGGTACATTGGCTTTTTTCTTTAGTATTAATGTTTGTAGTAATATGTGAGAACCCTTATTTTATTATGAATGAGACATTTGTGATAGGTAAAATAAACTTTTTATCTTTTATTGGGGTCTTATCAGTAGCAATGTCATTTTTTTCCTTTTAATCTCCTTCTGGAGAAGTTGTTTTGAGTAACATTAATCATGAGTAGGTTTGGATGGTGAAAGCAATATTATATTCCAATACATGGGATATATTTATGTCATGTATGTTTAACGACAGTTTCGTTTTTCATTGTCAAGGTGGCCAATGAGCTCTGTGTTGCCAGATCCAGTGACTAGTTCTTAATATTTCCCATTCTTAGTCCTGCAGCATCATTTGACAGACAGTGGGCCCCCTTTCCTGAAATAGGTTCTTCACTGGACTTCCAGTGCACTCACACNAATATTATATTCCAATACATGGGATATATTTATGTCATGTATGTTTAATGAGTTTCGTTTTTCATTGTCAAGGTGGCCAATGAGCTCTGTGTTGCCAGATCCAGTGACCAGTTCTTAATATTTCCCATTCTTAGTCCTGCAGCATCATTTGACAGACAGTGGGCCCCCTTTCCTGAAATAGGTTCTTCACTGGACTTCCAGTGCACTCACAGTGTCTCGGTCTTGCTGTTTCTTTTTTTAACCTGTCTCACTGGCTATACCTTCCCAGTCTTTGCCCTGTATATCCTCTTCGGGTCTTACTGATAAAATGTTTGAGTGGGCCTCTTTTCTGTATATCTAAGCTCGCTCGTTAGATGATCTCATCGTCTCATGACTCCCATATGCATATGACCTAAGTTTATATCCCCAGCCCTGCCTTTCCCCTGATTTCCAGACTCATGTAGATATTTTAAATGACGTTTCTGTTCAGATGTCAATAGGCACGTCAAATTTAACGTCCAAACAAATCTTGATTCTTTTTCCTCGTTGTCTTGCTTTCTACCCATTGTTCACCACTGCACTAAGTGCAAAACTCTTTGCCAGATTTCGCATGACAGAAGCATTGGGATGGATCATTCTTGACTCTCCTCTTCTTTTGTATCCTGTATGTAATCCTTTGACAAATCCCGTTGGCAGTTTTTCCTTCAGAGTAAATCCCCAGACTGCTTTCACTGCCTGGTGCTCCTGTCTGAACCGCCACCCTTTTTCTCGTGGATGATTGCAGTAGTCTTTCCATCTCTCCACTGGTCTTACTCTCGCAACTGTAGATACCTCCAGCCTTTTGAAAGTTTGTTTTATGTCACTTGGCTTTTATGAAAGACCTACCTTAATATCTATTTTGGCTAACAGCAAGAAATCTGCAGGGGAGTTTTGCTTTTACCAAAAAAGGCAAAAATTGAAAATAATCTTTAGCATTTGTTTTGCAGGGAGTTGTTAGAGAGGCAGTGCACACCCCAGCGGAGGCACCCCAAGCTTCTTGCTGGGGGAACAACACTCAGTATCCAGGCACCATGGCTTTGAACTGTGCCTGTGAGCATCTGCACTTTATTTTGTGCACTTGTTAGTAAGATGTGGCCTACTGTAATTATTTCTTAATTTTACACCATTTTGGCTAATGAAAGATTTCATAGAAACAATCTGCTTTCAAATATCGGTGGGATCCTGTGACACTGTTCTTCAATACTGTTTATTCTCTAATGAGGCAGCTTATTTTTTTCTTTAAAAATCTTTATCTGTTCATGGCAAATCCTCCAATTCTTCCAATTTCACTTAGAGAAATCTTCAGGAATAAATATTTTGATTCTCTTGGCAGAATGTAGACATTGTTTTGTCAGGCAGAGTTTGATCAAATTGTGTGACTCTTTTTTTTGCCCTCTGTTATGATTCTCTGTGTTGGGGTATAATCCAGAATTTACAGAGTTTATTTTACTGATAAACAGTTTCTTATTCTCCTTTCCTTGGGTCACCCATTTCTCTTAAGTGGCCTAGTCATGTGGTGGTGGTGATAAAGCTGCTAAAAAATCATACTCACTTCTCATTTCTTTCATTATTTTCAACACGGTGCCAAGCTTAGAATGGGAGCAAGGAGACATTTTTTATCAACTTTGGGCTTCATAATGTCAAGTGAAGGAGTGTATTAATACTCTTGTCTGTCTTTGCCAGTGAGTTTTTAAACTTTAATTATTGTTCTCTATTAGATCCTTCCTTTTGAGTCTGCACTATTTTGATTAAGACAGATTTGTGTCAGGTCCCATCATTTATTTGCTTTTTTAATCCTGGTTACTGAGAGTCTGGATCATAATCTTTCATGTCACTTACCTTCTGAGGACTGTATACATCTAAGAGATAAGGTAGCAATGTCTGAACTATTGCCATTGAAAAATGAACTTCTTAATGTTGTTTCCTGGGTTGTCATTTAAGGCTGTTCTCTGCAGCCTATTTTCTGGAATTTGATTGCAATTTAAGAGTCCTGTTGTAGTTGAACATCTATCCCATAGATAAAATAGTTCTTTCAGAGCATGCAGGTTGACAAATCAGTTAGCCACCAAGCCATGCATGCTACCTTAATAGTGCGGGCAGAGAACTGAGTTTCTTTGATTCCTCCTCTCAGGGATTTTCCCAGCATAACCTAGTAAGTTAGTCACATAATTGTTGTTGTAGTTCAGTTACTCAGTCATGTCTGCACAGTATATTAAACCTTGTATGAGAGGTAGAGACTGCACTTTTTCTGATACCTATCTGAGTAGCTTCAGAGCAAACTGAATGATATTTTCCAAAATGTGTGCTCACATTTCAGCAATATTTTTCTAAATCTGTGCTCACATTTCAGCTATTTGATAGGAGGAGTAATGTCTCCTGATTCGCCCAGGTTGTATTCCAGAGGGAAGCCCCTTTTCTTTATACGTTGTAAGCTAGATATTCTAAATCACAAAAAACGCTGACCGAGATTTTCTTTGAGCTCTTCCAACCTTGAAGATGAACTTGAGTGATTTGGGAACAAAATGTGACAACATTTGCAGAAGGAAAGGCCAAACTGGCTGCTCTTAAACTGGTTTCTCAATGTCCCAATGTCCCTGTCTGACTCATGAGCTGCCTGTTGCTATTGCAAAGCTTTCAGCCTCTTTAAATGGTACGAATCATTTGAATGTTGCTTGACCCTTTAGGTCTGGGAAAAAAGAAATGATTTTACTGGTGGTGAGGGTGGCTAGATACACAGTACTGGAAAACGACGTTTTCTATTTTCTCAGTCTAGGCAAGCTTTCCCGTATACTTTCCCCCAAATTTTACCTGATGGGACCATGTCTGGCTCCAACTAAATAGTCTGTGTTATGCCTGATATTCTGGGAAAAGGGAAAACATATTCGACAAGGAATCCAAATATAGGACATGGTTGTTTAGATTCGCCGTAGGGATGTGCTGTCACCCTAAACTTAGACATATCTGCCAGTGATACGGTGCTTTGGTTTGTAATCCTGTGACGTGTGCAAAATTTTCTGTCTTTCTTGGCCTTGTTGCCTAGGTCAATACATGCAAGGCTAAGTCCGGTTTATTGTGTTCTCATTATCTGTGATAATTGACTCTCAGTTTTACTTTGAATATTATGAAGAATTTCCTTTCCTATTCTTCCTTAAAAAGACATGGTTAAACTTCAGAACTGACGTAGAATGATTCTGTTATTGTCGTTAAAATGGTAAGCACTGATCTGTAATAGTAAAGACACCTTAGAGTGGACTGCTTTCCCCTTTGTTACTAGTTATAATTTGAACTTCAGAGGAGAAGGACCCTTTCCTTCTGTAGCTTGTAAGAATGCAAGGGCCACTGGGGCACTCCATTGATAGGGCTATCCCAAGCTCCAAGTTGATTTCCTGTGCTACTCAGTGGACAGTTCAATACAGATAGCTGGAATCACAAAACTGCTTCAAAAGAATGAACTGGTAAGAGAACTCATGGAATACTCTTTTAACTCTAAAGCGCATTCATTACATAATTCCAAGTTTAGGAAGACTTGGGTTCAACCTCTAGACTCTAGTAACAGGAAATGAAACTTAGGATCAATCAATCTAAATAAAAAGTTAAAGATATTGGCCTTAAATCCTGCTTTCTAGAATATTCTTTGGATAGATTTATTTTCATTTTTCCTGTTTTATTTTTAATTTTTAAAGCATCATGATTTTCTTTCAACATTATATTTACCTTTGTTTTATTTCTACCTTTAATGATTTATGCTTTTACGTTTTTAATATCTGTAACTTTTTAATATGTTAGCAGTCTTTATCTTTCTATATTTCTCAGTTTCTTGTTTTGTATTCTTGATATTTTAAAATATTCTCTAATTTTAAATTAGCCCAAACCTTTGTTCTTTTTATTCTCTCTCCCTCTCTCCCTCTCCTCCCTTCTCCCTCACCCTCTGCCCCCAGCAATGTATTACCTCTACCACTCTCTTTTTAAGAGTTTTCTAAAAACTATATAGGCTTAAAGTACTGAGTTTCCCTGGTGGCTCAGCTGGTAAAGAATCCGCCTGCAATGTGGGAGACCTAGGTTCGATTCCTGGGTTGGGAAGAAGGGAGAAGGGAATGGCTACCCATTCCAATATTCTGGCCTGGAGAATTCCATGGACTGTGTAGTCCATTGGGTCTCACAGAGTTGGACACACTGCACAACTTTCACTTTCAAAGTACTAGTGGCTCAGACAGTAAAGAATCTATCTGCAGTGCGGAGACCTGGGTCTGATCCCTGGGTCAGGAAGATTCCCTAGAGAAGAGAATGGTAGCCCACTCCAGTATTCTTGCCTGGGAAATCCCATGAACAGAGAAGCCTGGTGGTCTATAGGCCAAGGAGTCACGAAGAGTTGGACATGACTGAACAACTAACACTTTCACTTTTTGCTTCCTAAAAACCCTGCCAATGTTATTGTGCAGATAATACATTTAATTTGCTAAACTTTCTTACACAAATGGTCTTTCTACATTTTCTGAAATATGCAGCCCTGCTCCACTGCCTTTGCAGTGTATGTCAGTGTACAGTAGTGGGTTGGTGTGTCTTGTTCTCACATCTGATCTGATACTAACTTTTGTGAAACTCACTTTGGAATATTATTGCTACCCTGACTATTGATAGTCCTTAATTATTTTAATAATAGAAGTATAGAAATTATGAAATTATTAGTATTGCACTTAGAAATAAGTGTTTGTGCTCATATGTTTATACCTAATATTTTCTTCAAGCCATTCTAGAAAACCTTCCTTAGGAGACTCTGAAAATTATTCTCTTGTGTTTCATAGTTTGCTTCTTCTTGACTTCTTGCTATTTCCATCCTGAAGAAGCAGCTCTATGCTCTTCCAAGCCTCCTTTGAAGCAAGGATAACTTTTCTGTTTTCAAAGTTTTGTTTAAAGTCATAGAAGACAAATAGTGTCTAAACTTTCCATAAAATAAGTGGGAATAAAACATATGTAAAGAAAATGAGATTTGCCTTGAACCTGTCTCCACAGGGGTCAAATTGGGTTCTTAAAAAGTTGCTGAAGATCTGTTTATCATGGGAGACTTTAAATAAAATTTTAAATCAGTCTCACAAAAAAAAAACCATGAATATCAGGCATATGCACGTGTGTGTAAGGGTTTGATCTATTTATAGGACTCAGTTTACTAAGAGTGGTTGAGTTTCTCAGGGACAGAGTCATGTTAACCAAACTATTAATCTGTGCTAAACAATATAGAGGATGGCACATTATCTCTGTAGAACTACCTCAAGTGGTTTAGAGTCAGAACGTGGCTTGATGAGTTTGGGCTCTGGTCAAGGGGAGTTAATTATAAACTCTGTGTGTTTCAGGCATAAGGATGTTAGCCTATGAGAGCCTGAGGAAGCTATGGCTGTGTTAATGATGTTCTTGTCCTAGGACTGGTCAGGCCCCTAAGTGAGGCCATACTTTTCCTTCTGTGAAGGATGTGGGGCACTGAGTGAGAAGTCGTACCATTTTTAAATCATAAGGGGAAGTTCAGTGCCACGGCAGCAGTTACTGTAGTCTATGCCTGGGCAAGTGGACCTCTCAAGTCTTCCCCCATTATCATCTGAATAAAACCAAGAGGGTAGAAAAAAAAAATTCATTTTCCTAAATTCCTAACCAACCAATCTTTGTCTAATACAAGGATGTTATAGCATTACTTAGCTTAAAGTCAAATTCTAATTTTTCCCTAATTCTGGTCCAGGAAATGTTTTGTCTCAATGAAATATATTGGGTATATCTGATTCTTAGGTACCGATTTTTAGCTAATTTTCAAGAATCTCAATTATCACCTTAGTATAGCCTGCAATCACCAATCTCTAACTCAGTGCACATGAATTTGAGCAAGCTCTGGGAGACAGTGGAGAACAGAAGAGCCTGGTGTGCTACAGTTCGTGGCGTCACAAAGAGTTGGACACAATTTAGTAACTGAACAACAGCAATAGCCTACAATGTAAGAAGATTATTATACTATGCTTTGCAATAATATATAAAGCAGCATTACTTTATTTGATCCAAAATGCTAGATGGAAAATTATGTAAAAACTCACATATACACATATAAGTTTCTTTGCCTGTTGAGATAAATGCTTTTAGAGTTCCTTGATTTGGGGTGTTTTGCAGTCTGTCTTTGACATGTTTGAAAGTGAAAGTGAAGTCTCTCAGTCATGTCTGACTCTTTGCAACCTCATGGACTGTAGCCTACCAGGCTCCTCTGTCCGTGGGATTTTCCAGGCAATAGTACTGGAGTGGATTGCCATTTTCTTCTCCAGGGGATCTTCCCAACCCAGGGATTGAACTCGGGTCTCCTGTGTTGTAGACAGACACTTTACCATCTAAGCCATTTGACATGTTTAGGTGAGAAAAAAGACCCCAGAAACCACTTGTTGAGAGCATTAACAGGCAAATATACACTATACTAATGTTTAAATAAGACTTGATGTGTAAGATGTAACACTCTACAAAATGACCAAGGCTCTAGCACATGATGACAGCATTTAATGACCTCCGCTGATTATTTTACCACTTAAAATGGCAAGGTATTTTCCAAATAATGAGTGGATGCTCTCTATTATGTAAAGTACCATTTGTATTTTAGAAGTTGATGGTAAAAGGGCTTAAGGTTATAAAAATCATATTTATTCCTACTAATTTACTAGTATTAAATTATTATACAACTCTGCTCACAGATTCATTTCACAAGGCAAAAGATACTGGGGGCCTCCCTGTAGAGTGCTGTTCTCACACCCTCACAATACAAACAATAGCTGCAACTGAACTGCACTCAGTACCTGAAAATGTAAAAATCCTTCTAGCTCCAGTGATATTAATTATTAGAAAAATTATTATAGAGCCTAGCTCAAAAATCAATACATCTGAGATGGTCAGTGACTATTTGTTGATGGATTAGACAAATCATTGCATTTCAGCTGTTCAGTGTCAAATGGCCCAGGTAGTTTGATATACAGTATTAAATTATAGGAGCAACTATTTTCACAGGAGGCAAAAAATGTGTATCTGAACATTCCTTGTCTCTCTGGGAAAAGCATTATGTAGAAAGATTAGCTTTTAGGTAATATCTTCCTTTGATGAAGGAAATATCTTGCTCCATGCTATTTTTCTACTGTTTTTCATTCATATGTAGTAAAAAAGTCATGGAGTGTTCGCTCACTGAAATGTGTGGTCACTCTAAGCACTTTTGTATAAAAGATTTTAAAAATAATTATATTTATGAAAATTTAAGAACTACCAAATTACATAGTTTAATCAAACTTACTTTTGGGGTATGTTCATCTCACCTCTCTTTTTGGGCATTTCTTGTAATTATAACTTACATTTATGTTCTTCATCATTAATAGTCTGTCTCTAGATTAGAGTGGGCTTCCCTGGTGGCTCCGATGGTAAAGAATCCGCCCGCAATGCTGGAGACCTGGGTTCGATCCCTGGGTTGGGAAGATCCCCTGGGGAAGGCAAGGGCAACCCACTCCAGTATCCTTACCTGGAGAATTCCATGGACAGAGGAGCTTGGCAAGGCAGTGAATTGATTGGAGCAGTAGATAGAGTAGAGCAGTGGATTGAGCCTTGCAAAAGGAGGCCTCAGTGTGTGCCCAAGGTTTGGAAACCTTGCTTGTATTGTGTTCGTTGTTGAGCACCAAATACATGCCACTACTTGTCACTAGCATCTCTAGCTTGAAAAGCATTGGCTATTTCCTTGGTCCCTAGACTTTGGTTGTTGCTTTGGGGGTGTGATCTATGACCTCAAAATTATGGGTTACATCTGTTTGGCTTGTGCCATGAGCTCTCACAGCTGTGTAGCTCTCCTCACTAGCAGGTCCTGCTGACCATTTCCTATTCTTTCCTGTAAGTAGTGATGGATGGTTATAAACATTTTCTGAATTATCACTGAATAATGATGATAAACATTATCACTGAATAATGATGATGAAGTCATGGAGCCGATCCTAGATCTCTTTTTAAAAAGGGCAGCCCAGAAAGGAATTTCAAGTTGATAGACATCTCTCTCAAAACAGGGTGCATGTCCTTTCAGTTCAGTTCAGTCTCTCAGTCGTGTCCGACTCTTTGCGACCCCATGAATCGCAGCACGCCAGGCCTCCCTGTCCATCACCAACTCCCAGAGTTCACTCAGACTCATGCCCATCGAGTCAGTGATGCCATCCAGCCATCTCATCCTCCGTCGTCCCCTTCTCCTCCTGCCCCCAATTCTTCCCAGCATGAGTCTTTTCCAATGAGTCAACTCTTCCCATGAGATGGCCAAAGTACTGGAGTTTTAGCTTTAGCATCATTCCTTCCAAAGAAATCCCAGGGCTGATCTCCTTCAGAATGGACTGGCTGGATCTCCTTGCAGTCCAAGGGACTCTCAACAGTCTTCTCCAACACCACAGTTCAAAAGCATCAATTCTTCCACGCTCAGCCTTCTTCACAGTCCAACTTCTTAGAGACCTGCAAATCCTGCTACAGTCTGGTATTTGCTCCTCTTTCCAAAAAAAGATTTTTCTTGTGATTAGATCTCTTAGAATTCACTCTCTTAACAACTCATTTATAATGTAAAGTGGTGTTAATGATCTTTTTCTTTATCATGCTCTATATTTTATCCCTAGTACTTATTTAGCTCGCAGCTGAAAGTGTGTACCTTTTGCTTGCCTTTGTCTAAACCTCCGCCCAAACCCCGCCCCCCACCCACTGGCCACAAATGTGATCTACAACATTGTCTTAGCTCCTGGTACACAATATAGTGATTTGATACTTATATACATTTTAAAAAGATCACCATGATAAGTCTAGTTGTCTCAGATGAATATTTTTTAAAAAAAATGTTATTTCTTATCATGTCTACTCAGGCTTCAAAATGATATATATATATTTTTAACTTTAAACTTTTAATTTTGTATTGGGGTATAGCCCTTTAACAGTGTTGTAGTAGTTTCTGGTAAACAGCGAAGGGACTCAGCCATACATATACTTGTATCCATTCTCTTCCAAACAGTTCTCCCATCCAGGCTGGCACATAACATTGACTGGAGTTCCATGTGCTAATGGTGATGATTACTTTTAACCAGATGTATGCTAGGTCAGAGGAGAAGGCAATGGCACCCCACTCCAGTACTCTTGCCTGGAAAATCCCATGGACAGAGGAGCCTGGTGGGCTGCAGTCCATGGCGTCGCTAAGAGTCGGACTGAGTGACTTCATTTCACTTTTCACTTTCCTGCATTGGAGAAGGAAATGGCAACCCACTCCAGTGTTCTTGCCTGGAGAATCCCAGGGATGGGGGAGCCTGGTGAGCTGCCGTCTGTGGGGTCGCACAGAGTCGGACAGGACTGAAGCGACTTAGCAGCAGCAGCAGCAGCATGCTAAGTCAGAAGAGCATTCTTTTCTTAATGCTTTCTCCTGTGGTTGGCATTTAAAATGCTTTTACTTTTGTAGAAAGTATTGCAAGGAGTGTATTTATGCTTATGGGTTTTTTCTTTTGTTGAAATAAACAAGATAATATAGGTAAATTATCAAGCACATATAGTCTTCCTAGAAGAAATTTCTAGGGCATTTATTATTAACAATGAATGAACAATTTACTGGCTGTTTATTTGTGGGGTCATAATGCTTTCCAAAAGGCGTATACAACAGCTTTAGCCACATTTAAGAATATTTTGCCAATCTAAGCTGTGTCAACACCTTGAGTTGTTAAGAATACCAGCAAGAATGTGCTTGCTCCTTTACCTGTATTTACTCTTTTTATAAATTGTCTGTTTATACCTTTGACCTTGATATTTTTCTTGAAAATAGCAATGCTACTGTCACTTATATTAGCTTTCTTTTTTATTAAATGAGATAAAGCAACTTTTCACATTTGAATGTCAGTTTTATCTTTGCAACTTCTGTCTCTATTGGCCTGACAATCATTCTATTCTGCTAATTTTTCAAGAATTTTATTTTCTATATTAATCTCTTTAATATATCTGGAATTAATTTTCAGGCAAATCCATATTTTTAACAGATTCTTGACCTATTCATCCCTAAACTATGTTAGATAATCCTTCCTACTTTCTATTTAGTAATATGTTATTTTATAATATATTCATATTTAAGCTGTATAGTTGGTATACTTTTGATCTCTCTGTTCTGTTATATTGGTCAAAGTGTGGACATTTACTCTTGTTTTAATTCATTTTGCTTTCTTTTTTTTTTTTCATGTCTTCCCTCAGCTCTTGGTAATAATCCAACCCTACCTTTTGTCCCTTGTTAAGCATGGCAGTATGGTAAGAGCTACCTGGTTCAGAAGACCTGAGTTCTGTTGCAAAGCTTACAGCTTACTAGTCTGTTTCCCATATGAGAGTGTAATCATGAGGGCAGGGACTGGGCTCTTGCCTCGTTCATGATTTAGATATCCAGCGGTCTATCGTAATCTAAACTGATTCGTTCCACAAATAATTTGAGAACCTTCTTTGGGCCAGGCACTGCGCTAGATGCTGGTGGTAGCCCAAGAAAAGAAACAAAATCCTTGTCTTTATGGTGTTTACACTCTGCTGTTGCTGCTGCTAAGTCACCTCTGTGCAACCCCATAGACAGCACCCATCAAGCTCCTCTGTCCCTGGGATTCTCCAGGCAAGAATACCGCAGTGGGCTGCCATTTCCTTCTCATTTTGCTTTCTAAATAGTTACTAAGAAGTTGGTTATGTGTCTTTCTTGTTCTATTTTCTATTCAAACAAAGGCTGGACAGATTGTTCATGGTGAGTGCCATAATGCACTGTTGTGTTGAACTGCCATAAAGGAATTGTTTGAATTTTGATTTGAAACCAGACCTCACAATAAGGGTAATTATTGTGATCTATTTTATTTCCAGAATCTCGCATGACAGTTTTTTGAGGTGGTCTTAAATACCAAACTAACTCTAATCTTTTTTTATTTTTATTTTTTTTTCATCCCAGGTGTACATGAGTTCCCAATCTTGAACCCCCCTCCCCCCCAACTCCACATCAACTCTCTGGATCATCCCCGTGCACCAGTCCCAACTAACTCTAATCTTAAAAAGTCTCAATTTCCCTAGAGCTTATGGTTTGAACTATACAAAATTTCAGATGCTACTTGGATATCTGGTATTTGAAATCTAATTTCCCTTTTTAAATTAAAGATTAAGACCCAGAGAAGAATGGTACAGGGAGGGAGGGTGGGAGGGGGCTTCAGGATGGGGAACACATGTATACCCGTGGCAGATTCATGTTGATGTATGGCAAAGCTAATACAATATTGTAAAGTAATTAGCCTCCAATTAAAATAAATTTATATTAAAAAAAATTCCAGATTGTCATTCCACCCTTTATGGATATTTTAGAGATGATTCTGTGTGAGTGTGCCTGTGTGTGTGCACACGTGCAAGCTCATGTGCATACGTGTGGTTGGGTGTCTGCGTGTATGTTGAAAAATCGCTCAGAGAAAAGATTTACTTATTTTGTCCCCAGTTTTAGATATTTAGTGTTGACTTTAGTAAAAGGTGGAGAACTAAGCTCATACTTTACCTCTGCTCTTTTTCAAGATGCTACTGAAATTATAGAATAAAAAATGAATCATAATTGTACTGCAAAACAGGAAGGATAACATAGTGTCCAGTGATAAATGTAGGGAAATGCTTGCTTTCATACACAAACCTAATTGCATTAGGTTTTGGAAGGCAAATTTGGCTGAAGGTACCAAAATAAAAATGTATGTATCTTTTGAGCTAGTAATTATGCCCCTAGGAATATATATTCCACCCCCACCCAATTTTAAACATATGCCCAAAGATGTATGTGGTAAGATATTCAACAACCTGAATGTCAAAAGGAAAAATTGATAATGCATGCATGTGTGGATGCATTTGGATATTATTTGTATGATTATATTTATAAATGTGTTGTGTGCTAAGTTGCTTCAGTCATTTCCACTCTTTGCAACCCTTTGGACTATAGCCAAAGGGACAGACTCCTCTGTCCCCATGGGATTTAACAGGCAAGAATACTGGAGTGGGTTGCCATTCCCTCGTCCAGGGGATCTTTCTGACCCAGGGATTGAACTCTTGTCTCCTACGTTTCCTGCATTAGCAGGCAGGTTCTTTACCACTAGTGCCACCTTCGAGAAGCCCTTATAAATGTTACATATACTTAGTTATTACAGCATTAGAATACTTTGAAAACCTTTATATCCTATTTCAAAGCAGTGGCTACTGTGAGAGGACAGTGGAGATTTAGTTGGAGAGTTGAAAGGGAATAAAACAAACTTTACTTTTTTACTGTACGCTACAGCATTGTTTGAAAAATCATCAAATGAGTATCAAAATTGAATGACGTGCACGAATGAGGTTTCCTCTAGCTAGATTTCATTTTGTCCTGCACTCATTTTCCCGGAATGATCTCTCACATTTCTTTTTTTTTTCTTTTGATTGTTGATGATTTTATCTCATGATTCTGTCAGTTGAAAAATTAGTATAACTATAATTTAGTGAGTAAATGATTTGGATGACATTTCTCTCTTGATACTATGGTTTCTGAAAGAGAGAAGATCATTAAAAATGTAGTATGATTTATTTGTTCTATATTCTCAAGACAAAATGTTGAGCTTGAAATTAGGTTCAGTTTTTAAATAGCACGGTTGTTGCTTTAATATTTATTAGTAAGTGTCTGCAGTCCCCTTGATGCATTATCGTATGTAGAGTAGGCCTGTTGCCCCTTCATTATTTCCACAGTACAAACTGAAAAAAAGCATAGAATGGAGAACCCAAGGATGAGCGGGCAAATTTTATTTATTATGATAATCCCCCTCAAGTCCCCTTTTCCCGCTTTTGATCTAGGTAAAAGCAAGCTGGGAACGTAATTAAACTAGTGCTGAGTGAGACGAGATAGGATGCAAAAAAAAAAAAAAAAAAGATTCTGACCAACCAGATTTTGACATGGAAGTTAATTAAGAGCAATGTACAAATAATCCCCGCAAATGGTGACATTTAAAAAAGCATTTTGATATTCTGAAGCAGTTATGTAAATCATTGAAAATGAGACTCTGGAGGAAATGTAAAACATGGAGGCTCACCTTTTAATACCTTTTGGTAATGTTTTTATGTGACTTAATGTTTGTCAGGGGACTGAGTATTTGAAGGTAATTTGATGACAGAAATATTGTACCCCATGAAATGTGGGACCATAGAGGAGGGGTCGCCAAGAGGGAGACCTGTAGGTAGGCTCAATGTAACAGTACCAGCAAGGAAACTAGGGACATTCTCTGGCTCTGTGGAGGTTCTGACCCTGTCTACCGAAGCAGAAACTAACAATATGCTAATGAATCAAGCTTGCAAAAGGGCATGACCTCAGTGTTCAAGAAGGCTCACACTGGGATGGGCTCTTGGAACAAGGGTGACAAAATTTTGGGACTGATGGGCGGGGATGATCTGGAGGGATGGTGTGGGGAGGGAAGGGGAAGGGGGGGGGTCCGGATTGGGAACTCAGGTACACGTATGGCTGATTTATGTCAATGTATGGCAAAATGAGTACAATATTGTAAAGCAAAACAAACTAAAAAAAATAAAAATTTAATAAAAAAATGCATTTTAAAAAGTAAAAAAAAAAAAAACTAGACGAGGAAGGTACATCGTTTACATCACAATCTGCATATAGCTTTCAAAGAGTTTTAGCTCATGAATTTCAGTAGGACAAGTAGAGGGCATGTTTTAATAACTGCTGTTATTATATATCTGGAGAAACAAGGGCAGAATATTTAAAGCTGTTTCTAGGATCATACAGTTAGTGGTGGATTTAGGGAACTGGCTCCAGGCACTCACATTCTTACTTCCACACGGTATCTGCGGATTGTGACGGCAGCAACTTCCGACACAACTGCTCTAGAAGGCTTTCTGATGACACATGATATAATTCCCTTATGAATATCTCTGAGCTCCCCTCCCCAAATATACTGGTCCCTCTGTCCTTACCTATTTCATCTTTTTCCTCTTTCTTTTTTGTCATTGGCTAACAGTTTTTCTCTCCTCCCTGATGTTTGCAAATTAAAAAAAAATAGTTTTTGTCTGTATCGCCAGAGACCAGCCTAGAAATCGTGAACTCTCCTGTATGTTGTCAGTTCACTCCTTGTTGACTATTGCTTTTTTTGAGTGGGGGGCGGGGGAACTGTGATGAGCTATTTTATGTAGTTCAGAATTGGATTTCTAGAGTCACCAAGACTTAGAAAACTGAAAATGTGCTCCCCATTTTGCCTATCAACAAAGCCTAATCAAGAATTCATTCTTTGCCAGCAACATTCTAAAAAGACATGATTCCAAGCTGTGGCTTGGAAATAAGCTCCTTTTATTGCACTTCAATTTATAGTGTTCTTTGCCTTCATTTTGCACAGGGAATTTACCCATTTAGAAGACCTGATGCACAAATTAAGATATTTTGAGTAATGCTATTCACAATATGTCCAGAGATTATTGTGAATTGAGATATGATACTATTCTGAATTTCTGACAACAATCTACTTGAGAGTATGCACCTACATACAAGTTCTCACAGGAAGATTAATGGGTTTTGGATTATAACATTAATGAGACTGGTTTATTATTCAAACCTCAATTTGCAAACCTGTTTTTTTTTTTTTAAACTCGTCTTGATTTTTCTCCTCACAAGTTGCTCTCTTGAGCCAAACAGGATATGGCTAGTAGAATTGCTCAAAATTAATTTTGGACCCTAAGAGAACCACCTGACTAAATTGAAGTAGCAGAATTCAGTAATGTTTAACAGCAGGATAAACAATTTAAAAAATACTCATAGGCATGGAACTCATACTCTGTTTAAACAATTCAAAAGTTTGGAAACTGGTATTTGCAAATTTATCCTGTGGATCTGCTTGCTGGAATAATGTTTCTAACTAAACACAGGAAAATTAAGTGGCGGAAATGTTTAAATTCACAGAGCCAGAAGAAATAAAATAAATCTCAAATACGCACATTAAATTAACCTTGGATTTATCTTGTTAACATGGCAAGTCATTACATACTTAACACAATTGAGATCATGGTTTCAATGAGGCAGACCATTTCTTGAAACACAGTACATGAAATATAAGAGCTTGGGATAACACCAAATTAACCCTGAGGGAGATAGTCATTGAAATGCTCATGGTTTTATATGGGAAACTGACCAGAGTNATGGCAAGTCATTATATACTTAACACAATTGAGATCATGGTTTCAATGAGGCAGACCATTTCTTGAAACACAGTACATGAAATATAAGAGCTTGGGATAACACCAAATTAACCCTGAGGGAGATAGTCATTGAAATGCTCATGGTTTTATATGGGAAACTGACCAGAGTAAAGCTGAAGAATCTAACATATAGACAAACAAGTTCCCAAGCTGTGAACAGATGTTATGAAAGTTTGTTTTCACAAGTCAGTAGTTTCCAATTCAGAAGATTTCCCAACAATACTGAGTGAATTCTCAACAATGTTAGCTATGTGCTAAGCTCTGAGTGCTTTATGTGAGTTATTTCATTCTTTCAAAAATCTTATGACTTAGGTTAAAATTAACCTGATTTTGTAGAATCTGAGGCACAGAGAGATTAAATTGTCTGGGGTTACACAGCTGGATTCAGGAGTTTGATCCAGAACCTGTCCTCCTAACTGTGTCACACACAGAGGTGACAGTATTAATTCTGTTAATTCTGATGTTAAATCATTATGTTCTGTTCTAATGATCTATTACTACATAATCATTGACCCCTACCAAAATCTGATTTTATCTGACTCATAGTCTTGGGGCTTCCCTGGTGACTCAAATGGTAAAGAGTCTGCTTGCAATGGAGGAGACCCGGGTTCAATCCCTGGGTCATGAAGATCCCCTGGAGAAGGAAATGGCTACTCACTCCAGTATTCTTGCCTGGAGAATTCCATGGACAGAGGAGCCTGGTGGGCTACAGTTCATGGGTTTGCAAAAAGTCGAACACGACTGAAGAATACGGTCTTGTGGGTCAGTAATTCAGGACATTTCCTCTGAACAGTTCACATTTGCTCTGTGTAGTGGCAGCAGTTGCAATAGAGAGTGAGGCTGAGGGATTCGCTTTCGGCATGACTGGTTCACTTAGGTGGCTGGCAACTTGTTGTTATCATTTGGGAGCTTGACTGGGACTATTGATTAGGATTCTTGGTTCTTCTCCTCCATAAGGGCCTCTCCACGAGGGCTTTTCTTGGCTTCCTTTCAGGATAGTGGGCTGGCTGTATTACTAGAGTGAGTGTTCTAAGAGATAGAAAGTGGAAGCCTTCCAATTCCTTTTGGTCTGGGCCTGGAAAACTAGCACATCATCACTTCGGCTGTATTCTATTGGTCAAAAATTGTGACCGCCCTGATTCAAGGAGAAGGGGTCTACCTCTTGATGGAAAAGTGGCAAAGACTTTGCAGCCATTTTTAACCTATTGTAGGCATCAAGAATAGGCCATGGAAGCCTATTTAGCATGTGATCTAGATTAATCTTTCTCACACTTAGCTTTAACCTCTCTTCTTCTAATAGGTTAGTTTTAATTTAAAATATAAATTTTCTTTTAACTCTTAAGGTTTATGGTTCTTTGAGAGAAGGGTGTATTATTTTTAAATGTAAAATACTTGGAACATAGTTGGGATTCTGAATATGCTTATCTATTCAATTTTCTTTTTACTTGCAGGCAAATATAAGACTTAACAAACAACTGAGTGAACAACCAGAGGAACAAGATGGATTGTTTGAAAGTGCAATATTCTACTTTACCTTTTACAGCATAAATGCTTCATTTCCCAGGTTGCATAATAGTATTTTTCTGGTCTGTCATCCAACTCATTGCCTGTGAGTGCTTTTGGAGAAGGGGCTATGTTATATTCTATGCAATATAAGAGATGACTATATTCATAAGAGACATTCATCTCTTTTACTGTTTCCCCAGAATAAATACAATATGCTGGGAAACAGGGGGTACTCAGTAAATATTTGAGGGGATGAAACTTAACAGACAAAACAATTTGAATGTAAGACAGGACATTCAAAAGATAAGACATCAAAAGCTAATTTGTCTTATCGAGAATGTAATGTGTTGAGTCCTAATGAGACGAAAGTGCGTCTGTTGGTATGACAGTTTAGTGGTATTTGTTTGTTGTTTTAAATGTGTTAATACACTTTTAAGCCAGGAACATATATCATTCTATTTTTGATAAAGAAATTTAACCTGTGTAACTAATTGTAATGTATAACTGTGTGCATTACCAGGGGCCTTCTTTATCTCGACCTCAAAAGGTAAGGCCTCTTTGTATTTTTGTGTGCCATGAGGTATTTTCTATTTAGTTAAAATTAGTGCTAATACCAGGAATTTGGCTGGAGATGATTAGATAGCATAACTGACTCAATGGATATGAATTTAAGCATAATAGTGAAGGACAGGGGAGCATGGCGTGCTACCATCCATGGATGGGGTCACAAAGAGTTGGACACAACTTAGCAACTGAACAACAACAAAAACAATCATCTACTTAACAACAATCAACTACTTTACCTGGTCTTTTTTTTCTTCTTCTTAGAAATGATAAAGGATAAACAAGGCTGAACATGCAGAGTATGACTTAGTTTGGACATTGGCTTTCTCAGCACCAAGCACAAGTTTGGGTTTCTTTCTGCAACCCAGGGCCAGTGGAACCCCTACTGTTAAGCCATCCCCTATTACAGCTGGGATCTCCAGAACTCTGGTCTAAGGGTTCTTAGATTATTCACTTTTGCTCTAAGTTTAGAATGCAGTTTATTCACATATAGAGAAGAAGCGTTATGGAAGCTATTTTCTTTGGGGAGCAGACAGTGTAAGTCCCAGTCTGAGTCCGAAGGCCTGAGCATTTGAGGTGGGGCTGCTGAAGGTGTACAGTCCTGGTCCAAGTTCAAAGGTCTGAGACCCAGGAGTGTCGATGTTGGAGGGAAAGAGAAGCTGGATGTTCCAGCTCAAGCAGAGAGCAAATTCAAGCTTCCTGTCTTTTTGTTCTATTCAGTCCCTCAATGGATTGGATGATGCCTACCTCCAATGGCAAGGGCAGTCTTCTTTATGCAGTCAAGCAATTCAAATGCTAATCTCTTTCAGAAACACTCTCACAGATGCTTCCAGAAATTATGTTTTACCAGCTATCTGGGCATCCCTTAGCCCAGTCAAGTTGACACATAAAATTAACCATCATAATCTTCAATTAAAACATCCTTATCTGAATAGCTAATCTTCAGGACAGTGGCTCTCACATTTCTTGATTGTGAATCATCCAGATTCATTACTTCTCCTCCTTTAAAAAAAATTTCCATGTAAATTATGTGTTCCAATACCTGTCTTACCCTGGGTAGCAATTATGATTTAGCAAAGCGGGGAGTATAGAGGGAGTGCAAAAGGAGAATCTCCCATGAACTCACTTGGCTACTTATTCTGTGTTCTAGTAATAGCTCCATGGACTATAAAATTAGAATTGTTAGGTAAAATTAATCATGGATTTTTATTGTCTGCATATTATAGTCATGCTTGTGGTCTTTTCAATAACTATCATGAGCAATAAAGAATTAACTGTTGATAAGTATGAAGAGCTATGCGTAAGAGGGGGCTAACATTGAGAGACATAGGATGATGAGCTAGAAAAGATTTAAACAGTAGGAGTTATTAAATCTCAGAAATTTATGGAAGGTAGTCCAAAAATCAGTAAAGATCGGGTACTTGATGATGATGATACATAAAGGTAATAATAATAAAAACTAAAACCCATATTGTGGCACACAGATTTAGAAATGAGAATAAAATCGGTGGAGGATTTCAGTTTGAGTCAACTTCTGTTTTATATACTTTTCCATTTCTAATCAAAACACTCTGGTACTGAAATGGGAACTGATGAATGAGGACATTTAAAAAAAATTTCACTTCCAACTTCATCAAGGCCAAGTGCAAATAACTTATTTTAGAGAGGTGAAGAACACCTTCATCCCCATGGTTTCTATTGGTGGCGGTGGTGATGGGGGGGATGTGTTTCATAAGCGCACACACAAAATTATGAAAATGAGCATGTGTGAGGTTTAATAGCTAATTTTCCAAGTTGATTATCTTGGCCAGTTCATTGGGATGCTCTTGCTTCTTAGCTAATTTAATTTGTTTCATCCTTTTTATTGTCTCACTTAAATAGCAATTAGGGGAGATAGCACTCCATTTCACCTCCTACTTGCCCCTTTACTAAATCATGATTTCACCCTGTGCCAGGTAGTTACGGGTGTGTGAAGAGATGGCCCCAGTGAAAGGCAGAGTGGGTGAACACTTGACTCAAATCTGAGTAATCCAGGGAAAAGTTGCCAATGATCAAAATGTGTGTGTGTGTGTTTAGCAAATACCTTAGGACAACTCATTTATTCATATATTCAGAAATGTGAAACATTCCTACTTGGAAATTCAGATTCATCTATATGATGCCAACTAGCATGCTGCAACTATAAAGCCAGTTTTCAACTTGTGTAAAATAAACTCTTTATTTTGTACTTGCTGTTTTAAAACTATGCATTGTATGTACAATAAAGCAGCTATTAAATGCTGTAATATTTTTTTAGTATATGGTCATTAAAAGGGGTTTATGAAGTGCTTTTTTATGTAGTCCTATCTTAAGTGAGTTCAAAGAGGGCTTCCTGGATCTGGAGCCCTCCACTAGGAGATTTTGTGCTCTGCTCTTGAAACACTGTATATTTTGATGAAAATTGTATGTGAGGTCTCACTCAACGTGTATTGATTTTGTGCCCCCCCCCTTTTTTTTTCAGACAGCTTTACTTGGGCATGAAAAGGCAAACAAATGAGATTGAATGTGATAAGCAAATTGCACAGCTGTACTGGATACTTTTTAGTGCAGGTTGGTCATTGAGCTTAGGTTACAAGATTCCTGAAAGTGGCAAAATGTTGGTGAGAGAGAGAGATTGGCATGGCCTGGGTGTCAGTGGGGTTCTTAGCAGCCAGGTGGCTCTTGCAACTTGAGCACTTGCAGGTGCGAGTGCTCAGTTGCTTCAGTCATGTTTGACTCTTTGCGATCCCATGGACTGGAGTTCACCAGGTTCCTCTGTCCATGGGATTTCCCAGGCAAGAATGGTGGAGTGGATTGCCATTTCTTTCTCCAGGGAATCTTCCTGACACAGGGATCGAACCCATGACTCGTGTCTCCTGCAGTGGCAGGCAGTTTCTTTACCACTAGCGCCACCTGGGAAGCAGCTTTGCACAATCCACAAAAGACCACCCTAATAATTGTCCATGTTTCTATCCTGTCCATTAGTCTTTAGATTCATAAAGTCCAAAGCAATAAGGGAAAAATGTGTAAACACCAGCTTCATTGGGACTTACATTATTAGAGACAGCAGAAATTTATATATCTTCAAAACAGTATTTGCTATCAAATATCTTTCAAAATCATGATAGAACTCTACAAGGCTTTAGCATTACTAATTATATTTGCTTATTTTTCATTCTCTTGAATTTGTGAAAGTAGAATGTTTCCCTCCAAATTGTAACATGATGATGAAACAGTAAAAGTCTCCCTCCCCTAGGAAGACAAATGAAACAGAAATGTAACTGAGAAAATCTGTCTTCAACTCAGCAGTTTTTGCCTCAGTGTAACAGTTGTCTCAGAGAAGGCATTGGCACCCCACTCCAGTACTCTTGCCTGGAGAATCCCATAGACGGAGGAGCCTGGTAGGCTGCAGTCCATGGGGTCGCGAAGAGTTGGACAAGACTGAGCGACTTCACTTTCATTTTCACTTTCATGCACTGGAGAAGGAAATGGCAACCCAGTCCAGTATTCTTGCATGGAGAATCCCAGGGACAGAGGAGCCTGGTGGGCTGCCATCTATGGGGTCGCACAGAGTCAGACAGGACTGAAGCGACTTAGCAGCAGTAGCAGCAGCAACAGTTGTCTAGAAAGTACAAATTGTCTTAATAGGGGAGAGAGACTGTCGTGTCTTTCTAGTTATTCCTGTAACTAGATTTTACTAACCTTTTAAGGTGTTTGTATACTGGGTAAAGGGCCTTAGTGTGTGTCTGAAACAGTATTTGTTGAATGAATGAGTGAGCAAATGCGTAAGTGAGGAATCTGAAGGGCCATTGGAAACATCAAAATGGCAAGCCTTCTTTTCCTGGCTTTGTGGTGTGAGGACATTGGGGAAATGAGCAGCATTTCCTTAATAGGGGAGGTAGCATCTTCAGGGGAAATTCCAGTGTCTTGGTGGAGAGAGCATTCTGGGAAAAGGCTGAGGGTTTAGGGGAATTTATTTACTTTGACGTTGGAATTCCAGAAGGGGTTGGGGAAGGAATTATCCAGGAGCACAGCCATGAGAAGATGATTTGCTCAGGAAGAAAGCTAGAACTAAATCAGGATGGAGTGTGGGAGAGGGGCAATGACTCACTAGAGGGGTTTACACTTTGGCAGTTTAGGAAGATCTGAATGAAATGTAGGTGGGATGAAATGGCCTCAAGCTTCCATTGTGAAATTGTTTCCATCCTGCAGTGTGTCAGGAATGTGTGTGATCTGCTCATTGCCTTCTGTCCTATGAACTCCCAGAAATGCGTGTTCTCTAAGGAGCCTGGCACACAGTAGGTGTTCAACACAAGTTTGTTGATAACACGAGTTGGTTAAGTAGTATGGGGCAGAAATGCAGGATATAGGCTTGAATTGAAAAGATAGTCTTTGTAACTCCTAGGCTTGCCTTGTGTTGCCAGATTACTTTTGGCAAATTAGTTTGAACAACTTGCAGCACTTTCCTGTGGAAGATGGATTAAGCTGTTCTGAAGGACCCCAACCGACTTGACAGACATGAGTTTGAGTAAGCTCCAGGAGTTGGTGATGAACAGGGAAGCCTGGCGTGTTGCGGTCCATGGAGTCACAAAGAGTTGGACATGACTGAGTGACTGAACTGAAAGGACCTCAAAGCTTAGAACTGAGGATGTTTGGTAGAAGTGAGAGAAGTAGATTTCAGCCTAGAATTTTCTAACAACTTGAGTTATACAGAATTTTAAAAGCGCTGCCTTAAAAGTGTAGAGAGCTTCCTAACCCAGAACATATGCTAGTAAAAACTAAATGACTATGTCTTACAAAAGTTTTAGAGAGGGTCCCTGCATTGGAAAGAGCTTGGTCCTGTCTTCCATTAAGAGTTTAGAATTATTTTTGTGCTTGGTATTGTGTGATAGTCCTATATGATAAAATAAAAACAATGTGTTTGAGAAAGGAGAAACAGATACTATTCCTGAAAAGGGAAGTAGAAAAAAAAAGATTGCATCCATATTATCATTATACCCTTTTGACAGTATGTATAGTGCAGAAGACTATTGAAGAAATTATTTAAGATGTTCAGTGGAGAGTGTAGAAGCCAATCTGAATTAAGCAGAGAGAGATTGAAGAGGTTCGGAATCATTTGGAAAGGCTTCATGAAGCAGTTGGTTATTTAACAGGGTCTTAAGAAAAGGTTAGAATGAGGACCTTGAAGTCGGGGGTGGGGTGGGGGAATCCCTCCAGGGAGGCCTGAGGCTTGAGGACTAGCCGGTTGAGGTTGCTGGGGCCTGGCCTGTCGGGGGTGAGTGAGTGATTGGGCTCACCACGTCCTCTGCGTGTCCTCAGCATGGAGATGATGGGAACAATCAGTGGTCATTTGAGGCAATGAAACACTTAACTTCCTCTTGTCCAAAATCCTAGAGTACTCTAAGTTCCCCTGACCTGCAAACTAGGAGACCCAGGAGTCCCAGCTGGGTCCCTAAATACTAGTTTGGTGATGACACATCAATTAATGTCCCTTGAGCCTTATTTTCCTTGATTGTAAGACAAGGGAGTTGGTTAATTCAGTGCTTCTCAAACTTGAGTGTGCAAATAGAGATATTGCCAAATGTGGCTCTGATTTTAAAGGTCGGGGTAGAACTGCAGGTCTAACAAGCTTCCAGTTGAAGCTGATGCCACATTTTGGGTAGTAAGAGATTGGATAACACTACAAATTAGTTTTAATTATGTTATCATGCATTTTCACGGTTTTTTCATAGTTGTATTCTCTCTAATTGGGTTATAAGATTAAGAAGAGTGTCTAGCAAAGAGCTTAGTCCATAGTGGGTACCCAATACATTAAAAAAAAAAAAAAACGAATATAAAGTTACCCCTTTGGACTCTGTGCTTACCTAGAAATGCAGTAATTTTGACTGTTCAATCCTGCCTTTTAACCATGTAATGCAAGCTCAGGAAATCAAATAAAAGTCAGAGAAAAACCTCAGGACTTTTCCAGATCTCTTCTCTTCAGACTCCTGATTCTTCCAGGATAAAAGGAAATTATGGGCTGCTTAAATATCTGGTGGTTGTGTTACTTTCAGGAAAAACAATTAGATAGGCTTGCCACATGTTGAGTAGATGGAGTGGAGGTTTTCATTCCATTAATACACATTCCATGAATCATTCTACATTCTTGAAAGTATGCCAATGAACCCCAGTTAATTTACCGCAATTGTCAATGGTAGCATTTTGCCTATGCAGGTAATCAGCAATACTGTAATCACTTATTTCACAAAGAAAATGAGGTTGCATGGTTTATTTTTTGTACCTTTTTGTTTTAATATTACCATTCCTTTAAATAATAAGGTGTATTGGTCTCTGTCCTCAAGAATTGAGAAAGAGGAGACTTTAGAGTTCCCAGACTGAAAGTGAGAATATTGGTATTGAGAACAGTATTATTGCTTCTTAGAACTGACAGTGGTAATTTAGAAGTATCTTAAAGAGGTTATATTGATTGCATATGCATGTCTTTGATTACTCAAGATTTTTATCAGACTTAAGATGGCTTCCAACAAAAGGTCTTCAAAAGTAATGATTCCTTCCAGTCCTCTGGCTCCATGAAATCTGACCAAGAGTAATTTGCATCCAGAACAATTTACAGCGGGAAAGTGAGGTTGAGCAAAGGATTCCTGAGGTTTGCCGATGGCTGCCTAATAGAAGACATTGCTGATGAAAAAGAAGAATGAGGAGGAAAATATCAGAAACAAAAAGCTTGCCACCAAAGTAACCTAAAGGCCCAGTGATTAAAATGTATCACATAAATTTGATATGAAATCTCTGCTCGTTAGGAGAAATCCATTACAGTGGTTGATCTAACAGTATCAGTGTAATGCTGAATTTGCTCTATAAAAAAATAGGCTGGCTTACCAAGCCATATTTATTATTTGGGTTGGGAAAAACTTGACTCACTAGATTTTTGACAAGTGTCTGAGATTCATATTTAACTAGTTTATGAAAAGCAGGTATTTAGTGGAAAGATCTCAGGGTACTGACATAATGAAATTAAAAAAAGAGCAGGACAACTAAATAACAAGGAGGGTTGGGAGGAATGCAAGGAGGCCTCGGGAATCCTGAAACAAAGAACAACTTGCCAGGACTTCATCTCTTTTTTGGTTTCTCCTTCTCTTGGCTGGTTTTATTTTCTCCCACTACACACCAGCTTTCTCCACTTGGCAGTGGATGGGCTGTGGACACTTTGCTTAGGAATTTCCCATTTTACAACTTCTTCCATCAGGGAGATATAAACTGTTTTTTTCCCCAGATCCATTTCAAAATACTGTGGCAGAACTGTGATTGGCTGTTTCAGGAGATTGCTCAGTCCTGCTCCAATCAGTTGTGACCAGAAGGGCAGGATCATGTAAGAACAGGCCAGCTCCCATCATAATTGGTGGTTGGAGTTGGGAGGAGAGCAGTAATTTCCGAAATAAGGGAGGGAATGTATTTGGCAGAAGATGAAGGTAAATGACTGGGAGAGGGCTCCTAATATGATGGTCCTTGGAATGTGCTCTGTCCTCTAATATGATGATTGTCGTGTTTAATACTCGTGCCCACTACCGGTTATGAATCCAAGGTGACTATAGCTGTTGTATAGTCACTATCACATAACCTTCAGGGGCATTGTGTTCTCTACATCTTAGAAAATAAAATTGCCTGAGTGTTTCCTGGGCCCCACACTTGGCTGGGTGGTGGGGCTCTTTTGCTTCAGGAATTGATTAGCTTGAATTGCAAAAGGAAAGAGAAAGAAAGGCTGACAGGTGGTATTTGCAATAGGTGTGGAAGAGGATTTGAGAGTCTCTTAGTACAAGACTTCTTCCTACTCCACTTCCTTCCACTCTGCTCCTACCAGCCAAGGAGCCTGTGTGGTCCTCACAAGTAGACTGTAAACCTTCCAGTAGGCAGGCATGTGTTTCTTTAAATCCTAGGAATCACTGCATATGATCCTTACACCGGGCATAAGTAACAAATACCTTTGAACCAAGTTTAACCTGTGTAAAAAAGTCAGAAATGTAGTTGGAGCTATATGGTGATTTGTAAATACAGTAAGTTTCCTACATGTGAGCCTTCAAGGTATGAACTTTCAAAACTGCAAATATGTGTTACATCAGTGTCAGGTGTGAGTGAGAGTGCAGCTTGCTCTCCATCTCCTATTGCTGATAATCCTTCAGCTATAGCACCTCCCACCCCCTCTCCCTCTATATTATATGCTATTTTTGCATATAATATAGAAACATGTAATGTGTTTCCAAGGTCACTCACCTTCCTGCAGTCAACCTTTTATTAAAAAATATCTACTTAAAATGGCTTCAGACCCTATTGCATGTGAAGTGGGAAACAGGCTCTTCTTGCCTGTTCCCTAGATGCCAGCCCTGGAGGCCAGTTGTACTGTATTACTGTACTCTAAGATTAAAAATGTTTTATTTTTTGTGTTGTTTTTTAATATATTATCTGTGTGAAAAGTATTATAAACCTGTTACAGTACAGTACTATATAGCTGATGGTGTTAGTTGGGTATCTAGACTAACTTTGTTGGACTTACGGACAAATTGGACTTATGAATGCGCTCTTGGCCTGGAACTTGTTCGTATGTAGGGGACTTACTGTATCCTCACATGTGAGCATTTTATATCTGATACATGTGTTGCTCTTGTGTCCAGATGGAAAGACAGTCCTATCTGTAATTCTATTTGTCGACTACATAATGTATTTTTAAGAAGAATATTACATATCTATAGTAATTTTCATTCTTCACCAATAATGAATGAATCTGAGTTTCTGCTTATGAAATACAAGATTTGTATGATTCAAGCGTATTATCTCTTACAAGCAGACACTAATGAGTCCTATGAAGGTAATAGACTCTAGAAATAGAAGCAGAATCCAACAAATGTGTTCATTAGTCTCCCTTGTTTTCTGATGATGGATAAGTTGAATCTTGAGCTGGACACATGTCCCGATTTGAAGTTTTTTAAAATATAGAGGTTATATTTTAACAGACAACTTGACAATAAATAGATTATGCTACCATTTGTTGTAGAAAACAATGTGGTCCTGATATGTACTGTGGAGATTCTCACAGATACTTTGCTGCTTTTTCTAAACGGAAATTTTAAAATTATTTTTTCATGATTTTATAAATAACACATTATCATTGCAGAAAATTTAAACAATTCAGAAATAAATATTACATGTAAATAAATCCGCCATAATCCTATTCCCTAGAAATAGTCACTGTTCACAAGTTGATATACATTTGTTGATTTTGCTTAGCAAGCCCTTGCATAGCAATTATTATATGCCAACAACCGTACCACATGACAACCTCATGACAACCCTATGAGGTAGGTATTATTTCTTTATTTACAGGGAGGAAAATGGAGTCTTGGAGGCATTAGGGACTAGCACAGAGATACATAGTTATATGGAGTTGAAATTCAAACAGTCTGGCCGCAAAGTCCATGCTCATAATTGTATATGAGACCTTTCTATTCCCTTCCAAATGGCTAGTTATGCATACTCACTGGAAAAGACTTTGATGCTGGGAGGGATTGGGGGCAGGAGAAGAAGGGGACGACAGAGGATGAGATGGCTGGATGGCATCACTGACTCGATGGATGTGAGTCTGAGTGAACTCTGGGAGTTGGTGATGGACAGGGAGGCCTGGCGTGCTGCGATTCATGGGATCACAAAGACTGGGACACGACTGAGCGGCTGAACTGAACTGAATGTGTTTCCAAGGTCACTCACCTTCCTGCAGTCAGCCTTTTTTAAAAAAAAAATTATCTACTTAAAATGGCTCCAGACCCTATTGCATGTGAAGTGGGAAATCCACCGTGCGCCTCTCCAGTATTTCTGTGACTGCTTGGAGGTATCTGTGCTCCAGGACGTGGTCTTCTGCGCCCTGCTCTCTTGTAGGATATGCTGTCCTCTCTCTTCATCTCTGGTCACTGCCCTCTCTCTTCTTTTCCCCAAAGTACCCCTAATATAAATAAGGCAGTTGTATGTAGAAAATTTGTCCTGAAAACTCGGGGGTAAAAGAGAGAATTATGAGTTAGGAAAAAAAAAAAGATTAGCACAGTGCTTCCAATGATTGTTCTCAAAGTCTGAGGGAAAATTACAACGTGAAAGATTTCAAAGTAACCCCTCTTGGGGCGCACTCCAACTCCTGAAAGTACCGTCCTGTTTTGTGAACTACGTACTTTCAGATGCTTTTCCTTGATTACTTACTTCTCTCTCTGAAATCCTTGCCCCCTTATTATCCAGGCTTTCACGCACAGACACTTTTGGTTCTTCTCTTATAATGCAGAGTGATTTAGTTCTACTTTATCTTTTCTTTTGATGCCCAGTAAGCTCTCTCTTGCCCAGCAAAAATACTTTATGGTGGAAATTGTTTTCCCAGCAGTTCTCAATGGTGGTGGAGGCAAGATAAGGGGTGGGGGATATTTCATTCTCCAGAAAACATCTTTGTGTGAAAACAAAGAATTATCCAGCCCCAAATGTCGATAGTTCTGCGACCGAGAAACCCTGCTATGCACAAGTGTCTACCTTCCTACCAGGGATTAGTTCCTTTCATTTGGATGATGCGGTTTTGGCGGAGCTGTGGTACCTACTCTCTGACTAATGGCAAGCCCTTTGCCAGGCTGAGTCTGATTTTTGGAGCCCCAATTCCGGGGCCACATACCAAGAATGGAAATTTGTGTCAATCTGGACCAATCCTTGCTTGGAGATGTATGCTCCAGATGCATTCCTGCATGCACGTATGGGGATTGGGCAGAAAGTTCACACAGCATTGTTTGTAATGACAAAGGTTAGTAACCATTCAAATGTCCATCACTGTGTTAGTTGCTCAGTAGTGTCTGACTCTTTGTAACCCCATGGACTGCAGCTCACCAGGCTGCTCTGTCTGTGGGATTTCCCAGGCAAGCATACTGGAGTGGGTTGTCATTCCCTTCTCCAGGGGATCTTCTTGACTCAAGGATTGAACCCAGGTCTTGTGCATTGCAGCTGGTTTCTTAATCATCTGAACCGCCAGGGAAGCCCTTCAGTAGAAATTAGATCATTAGGTGACTGATTAAAGTATGATCAACTCATACAAAGAAATGCTATCATAGTAGTCTGTACTGGGTTAACTGAGTAAAGCTATTTCCCAGAATCCCTTTTACTTCAGATTCTGAGTTAGAATTGGTACAAGAGGCATTGGTAGGAGCAGGCATGAATGGCACCATTAGTCTCTTCAGGTCCTTGGGATGAGATAAGGTGACAGACTCAGCAGCGCTGGTGGCTTCCAACCAGCCTTCCCTCTTTGCTCTATGTTTAGCTTTTCCTCCTGACTGGTGCTTTCCTGCAGATCCTCAGAGGGCCCAACTTCCCATGTCCTTTCCCTTTTCTGGTCCTGGTTTGGCAGCAGGGCTTGCCTGGCTTCTTAGGTTGACTATTTGGTGATCTGTCTGCAAGGTCAATTCCATCTTTCAGATCTTTACTTCCCCAGATCCTCCCATACTCATATAATGTCTGATTTCTCTACTGTATCTCTAATACTATACCTCGAAATGGTTTTGCTTCCCTGATCTAATACAGGCTGCTGCTGCTGCTGCTGCTGCTGCTAAGATGCTTCAGTTGTGTCCAGCTGTGTGCGACCCCATGGACTGCAGCCTGCCAGGCTCCTCTGTCCATGGGATTTTCCAGGCAAGAGTATTGGAGTGGGGTGCCATTGCCTTCTCTGCTAATATCGGCTAACACAACCATATAGCCTCTTAAAACAATGAGACAGCTCTATATATTGACATGAATTGATCTTCCAAATACGTTAAGTGAAAAGAACAAGGTGCTAAACTGATGAGAAGTATTACCAGTAAAGTTGGAGTTCCTTTGACCGATAACTCATAATTCTGGTCCTTATTTAATTTCCCCAGAGGTAAATACTGTTACTAGCTCCCAATCAGGAATCTTAAGTTCTGGGGGAAAGTTCTCAGGAAATTGTAACTAATAAGATTATTTTGTTGATGTATATGTAATATACAATAAGATGCACATATTTTCAGTTTACACATTAATGAACTTTGATAATTTTAACAATGCAAAGAAGATACAGGACATTTCTACCCCCACCCCCCTTTCCTTTGTACTCTTTTCTGATCAGTTTATTTCTGTCTCTGTAGATTGATTTTTACCTGTATCTGGCTTTCATATAAGTGGAGTCACATAGTATGTACTTTTTTCTGGCTTCTTTTGATTAGCTTACTGTTTTTGAGACTTTTCCATGTTTTATGTATAAGTAGTTCATTCTTTGATGGCTGAGTACCATTTCATTGTATGCGTATTCTACAGTCTGTCTACTTTCCTGTTGATGGACACTTGCATCATTTCCAGTTTGGGGTTGTATAAGTTCTGAGAAGGTTTTGAATATAACTGAAAAGAGATCGCTGAGGCAATTATTAGTAGTATTTTAAAGATTATACAAAACTCTGTCTTAATTTTCCCAGAGTACTTTATTTCCTTCTACAAAGAATCGTAAATTAGGGAAGAAGTTACGATTTCTATATTTATCCCCAGAGCCTTGCATAATTCTGGGAAAGAAGATGGATGAATTTATTCTTACTTTATAGATGTAAGAATCATGCTAAGTTTTTAAAGCACTTCTGGGGTCATAGAGGGAGTCACTTGGTGAGTTCAGGAGCAGAGGCCAGGCATGGTAACTCCAGAGCACCAGCTGGAAGACCACAGTGTACTTATCCAGTTCCATGGCCCTCATTTGGTAAAGAATCCACTTGCAAGGCAGGAGACCCTGGTTTGATTCCTGGGTTGGGGAAGTCCCCTGGAAAAGGGATGGGCTACCCATTCCGGCATTCTTGGACTTCCCTCATGGCTCAGCTGGTAAAGAATCCACCTGCAATGCAGGAGACCTGGGTTCAATCCCTGGGTTGGGAAGAACCCCTGGAGAAGTGAATGACCACCCACTGCAATGTTTTTGCCTGGAGGATCCCATGGACAGAGGAACCTGGTGGGCTACAGTCCATAGGGAGCTCAAGGAGCTGGAACAATCACAGAGAAGGTGGTCAATGACTGAGCTACTAAGCCCAGCATGCATGGTCCTCTGGGAAGGTGTAGAATGCTGGATCTCTGACAACAGACCACAAAGACAAGTCTGGAATGTAGTTTTTAAACGTGTGAAAGGAATAGTAAGATAGTTCTAAGCTTTCACCAGAACATAATTTAAGTTTTCTGTGACATGGTGATGAGAGTCTTTCCTAGAATTATGACAGCTGAACTAAAAGTTTCTAGGTAATCAAAGCTAGAGCCAGAGTTGGCCCCTGTTTTCTTCCTGTGGTTGGAGTTAAATGGGATTTTTACTTTTAACTGAAACCAAACCATTAAGACCATTGAACTCTGTGACTTAGAATGTTTGATGTTTGTTGGGAATTTGAAATAAAACAATTTTTGTTCTTTCATAAACTTTAGAGATAAATGGATTGTCTTTCTCATAACATCTAGTGCTAATTAATGGCACTGACATATTAATGGCATCAAGAACATAATTTTTTTCTTATAATGATGCAATTACGTAATTGTTTTAACAGTTTAAGTGATCTGACAAATCTTTTATCTGTTTTTGCAGCAGCTTTATCCTGATTTCTTCTTTTAGTGCTTTAAAATTTTTGAGATATGCATTTGTTAAATTAGTTTGCTAATGAAAAAGTATATATTTTTCAATGACTAGAGATTTTCCTAAAGGTCATAAAAAGATATAATATTAAAAGCTGTTCTCTTAATGATAGCTGTTGTTAAATCAAATGTGTTGATGAATTTTGTATTTGACTGTTAAATGTCCATGACAATGACATGCTTAGAAAATAGTAAAAAGCACTTGCTGAATCTGTTTTTAAGGGAGTCTCAATCAATATAACTGATTCTTTTAAATCTCCTCCTAAAAGAAGGCATTTCATTGATGTATAATCTGGGCTCAAAGTTTAAGATCTGCAATAATTTTCTATGCTCTTAGAGTCTAGTCCTGAACAATTTAATATTATTGTGACCAATATTTATTTACCATTGAAGTAGTAATCATTATTTTCTGACACTTTATGATTTTTCTTCAGGTAGTCCTATTAGATGTAATAAGGATGAATCAACTTAACTTCGTAATGATGCTCATACTTAATTTTCCCCACAGAGGCAGCAAAGCAGTGTTGTTTCATGTTACATATCTAGCTTCTTTTTGCCCAAATGCTATTTTTTTAGTTTGTTTCTCATTGGTAAAAATATGAATGTGTAAAATAGATGGCAAATGGGAATTTGCTGTATGGCTCAGGAAAGTCAAACAGGGGTTCAGTATCAACCTAGATGGGGAGGGAGATGAGAGGGAGGTTCAAAAGGGAGGGGATATATGTATACCTATGGCTGATTCATGTTGAGATTTAACAGAAAACAACAAAGTTCAAGAAAAATGAAAAATGAACATAGAAAAAAAATGAATGGATACTAAGTTAAAACACATTCATAATAGTCTTTAAAACAGCTACATTTGAGTAGGTCAGTGCTCTTGAAGGCTTGCTTTCACCCAAATGCAGTGTCTCCTTGGTGTTTTTGTATCATAGAATAATACATTAAATGCATTTCAGTGCTGTTATTTATCTGTAAGTTCTTTGACTTTATTTTCTGTGATTTCTGCAAATTAACTGACCAGCCCAAGGTCAGAACCAGATTTGGAGCCTTGAATCTGACAGGCATGAGGATGCTTTATTCCTTGAGCCAAGCCAGCTTCTCCTTTAGTAAAGGAATCAGTTGAAGGCTCAGCTTTGCCTCTTCAGGATAACTGCTCTCTGAGACAGTAAGTCACATTCCTAGGAAGAGGGTGGGAGGAGGGCAGAATTGGAAAAGGGAGTCAACTGTAGACTGACAGGAACGAAACTTTCAGTGCTGAGCATACTGTAGTGTGTACATACAGAAGGTGAAATATACTGTTGTACGCATGAAACTAATATAATATTATGAACAACGTTACCTTAAAAAATGTTCCTCTTTGTTATTGTTTTGTGATATTCTAACAGTGCAGACTGATAGCTTCTTTGTGAGGGGGGTCTACTGAAATCAGGCTGCTGTATAAAGCCAGGCATCTGAGTTTTAGTGGCTCCCTCTGTATGAATCCTGTCACTCTGTGTTACTTTGGTAGATCACTTTCTTTCCCGGGGCTTCGGTTTCTCTAGCTGCAATGAGGGACATAACACTTGGCAAGAAAGCGATCTACCAAAGTGACACAGAGTGACAGGGCTGGGAGTGGACTTCAGTCACTTGACTCCAAATTCATTAGCCCACCCTCTGCCCCCTCAGCACCTCAGCTACTGCAGCCCAGCCTGGGGCACAGAGAACAGCAGCAGATTTAGAGGGTGAGGAGCCAAAACCTATGTTTCATGGAATTGAGACAGTCCATGGAGTATCCATGGAGATTGGGTTCCCTGGTGGCTCAGAGGTTAAAAGCATCTGCCCGCAATGCGGGAGACCTGGGTTCAATCCCTGGGTCATGAAGATCTCCTGGAGAAGGAAAGGGCAATCCACTCCAGCACTCTTGCCTGGAGAATCCCATGGACGGAGGAGCCTGGTGGGCTACAGTCCACGGGGTGGCAAAGAGTCGGACACGACTGAGCGGCTTTGCTTTGCTGTATGAATCCTATGGTTACAGAGGGATTGAGAGTCACAGATGGCCGTGCATGTGTGAAAAGAGCACACAAGTTTTGAGATGTGGCTGAATGAGAAAGGGCTCTACCCAGTGTTGTGGTGTCTTCTCTGACCTTGCCTGGAATCCTCCAACTCTCACAATCTTTAATCAGTACACATTTCAGGACTTAAACTAGTACCATTCAGTGCCATCACTCACTGCTAGGGTATTTGTCTTATCTCCCTCAGTAGATATTGACCTGTTTGTATGTGGGGAGCAAGTCATGTTGTTAGTATCCCTCCAGAACTGATTTAACACTGACTGCAGAAACTTTTCCTAAGGATTTGTTGCATAATCACGGACATAATCTTTCTTGCCCTGGGATACCAGCTCTGGGATTTATGGACCATCGCAGCATGACTATTAAGAGTTTGGGTTCTAGAATCAGACTGCATTGGTTCTTCCAATTGCTACCTACGGGCTCTGAGACAAATTCTTTAATCTGTTTGGGCCTCAGCTTACTCATCTGTAAATAAGAATAATAATGGCTACTACCTGATAGGGTTGATTATGAGCTTTATATGAGTTAACATACATGAAGCACAGAAAATAGTGCCTGGAGTAGAAAAAGGGTTCACTATTGTTATTTTAAGAAACACCTAAGCCTCTAGGGTCTTAACACTTGAAAGTGAAAGTTGCTCAGTCATATCCGAATGTTTGAGGCCCCATGGACTGTAGTCCATGGAATTCTCCAGGCCAGAATACTGGAGTGGGTAGCTTTTCCCTTCTCCGGGGGATCTTCCTAATCCAGGGACTGAACCCAGGACTTCTGCGTTGCAGGCGGATTCTTTTCCAGCTGGGCCTCAGGGGAAGCCCAAGAATACCGGAGTGTGTAGCCTATGCCTTCTCTAGCAGATCTTCCCGACCCAGGAACTGAACTGGGGTCTCCTGCATTGCAGGTGGATTCTTTACCAACTGAGCTCTCCGGGAAGCCCCTTTGACATTTACATTGGTCATAATTTATGAGTTTGAGAAACCTGAAGATTCTTTTCACAGCTGGCCTGGGGCCTCTGCGGGCAATTTTTGATCATAATGGAGTGATATGGCTCTGGAAAGTTCCCAGTTGTTCAGATCAGTGTATCTGAGAAACGGAGTTGAGCTATGACTGTAACAGTTTGGAAGAATTTTGGCTCAAGGTTAAGGTGAAATAAAAGGATTGACTCAGAGCCATGGTGACAGGTGGGCACTGTGTACTCGAAGTTCTGTTATTTCAGTAAGAAAGAAAATCCATCAGAGGATCCCAAAGCTCAATAAAATCTTGAATTTAAAATCTCTTTTAGCAGAGTTCTTTAAAGGTGTTTGTAGTTTCCTGAGTTGAAGTCCAGTCAACTCCAGCTTTGGTTAAATAATCATGTGGTTCTGAACTACAAGCGGTAGTGCTGAATGGTGGTGGCTTGTCTCCAGAGACGCCCCCCATGAAGTGTGCTTTCCAGTACTCACACTTGTTTAGTCTTCTCCCCGGACTCTAGAATGGCTGTGAGACTTACTTTTGACCCACAGAATGGAGTGGATGTGAAACTCCATGATTCTAGGTCATAAGAAGGCTCAGAGTTTTCACCTGTCCTCCTGGAATGCCAGATCTAAAGGAAGCCAGTCAGAAACTCCAACAGTCCCGAGGCAGCTATGTTGGAAGCAGTGACGTACTGACACAGTGGGAACTGTCCACCCAAAGTGTAGAATAAAGGGGGTATAGAGAATTTTAAAATATTAAAGCCAATCAAAAAATCAGTCTGCTTTTTATTATTACCATGCAAGGCAGTTCCAAACAATGCCAGTGGTAAAATATTCCTTCCCATGAGTGGCTCACTCTCACTTTCTGTCTCACCCATCCTACCCACTACAAGCTAGTGTTGTGAAGCCCAAGCTAGCTGTGTGAAAAGAGAGCGGTTGGGCTAGCCTCCAGCTCTCCAGCCGTCCCAGTCCAGGCACATAAGAGAAGCCATCATGGATGTCTGGCCCAGTCTGGCTTTCAGGAGACTCCAGTTCCTTCTGTCTTCTGACTGGGAACTGCATGAAAGATCAAAGCCATAACCATCCAGCTGAACCTAGTCAAACCACAGAACTCTAAGAGATAACATAAGAAGCTATTTTTGGCTGCTAAGTTTTGGATTGGTTTGTTATGCAGTGATTGCTGAGCAGACCAGAGAAGATATATGTAAGAAGAAAAAAAATCCTCTCAGAGAGGCTTGCTTGCTTTCTTTCTCCTTCGAAGGGTAAAACAGTGCCCAAGTATCCTTTGATGTTTAGCATATCGAGAGATCAGCATGTCTTGAGATTAACAAGAGACCAAAAATACTGATTTCACCACTAGATGGAAATTATATATATGTAAATATTGCTAAGAAACAACAGATCAAAACCCCATAAAGGAATGACCATAGAATGCAAAACATTTGGTCAGCCTACTAAGTGCCTGCTGCACTTCTTTTTAAAAACCTGGTTAAAGGAAGAAGGGATGGTCCACAGTGTGGATGGGGAGAAAGGTCTCTTGGAACTTGAAAAGGACATCATTTCCTGAAAAGAGCAAAATCATGAGTGAAATAAAGGGCCAAAATATGACCTGAAAAATATCATTGTTCATGATTTAAAAACATGATAATCTTTAGGAGTAAAGAGTAGCAGTGCCAGGAACTTTATAAAGAGTTTAAATTCTTTGCCTTGAAATACCTCAAAGCTGTCTATTAAAACACCCAATGAGTCAACTCTTCGCATGAGGTAGCCAAAGTACTGGAGTTTCAGCTTCAGCATCATTCCCTCCAAAGAAATCCCAGGGCTGATCTCTTTCAGAATATACTGGTTGGATCTCCTTGCAGTCCAAGGGACTTTCAAGAGTCTTCTCCAACACCACAGTTCAAAAGCATCAATTCTCTGGTGCTCAGCTTTCTTCACAGTCCAACTCTCACATCCATACATGACCACTGGAAAAACCATAGCCTTGACTAGACGGACCTTTGTTGGCAAAGTAATGTCTCCGCTTTTCAATATGTTTGCTGGGAGGGATTGGGGGCAGGAGGAGAAGGGGACTACAGAGGATGAGATGGCTGGATGGCATCACTGACGCGATGGATGTGAGTCTGAGTGAACTCCGGGAGTTGGTGATGGACAGGGAGGCCTGGTGTGCTGCAATTCATGGGGTCGCAAAGATTCAGACACGACTGAGCGACTGAACTGAACTGAAAACACCCAAATTAATATGCATTAATGCCTTTGTGAGTTTTAGAAGCATATTCTTAGATGATGAGAAAATACAGTGAATTTTGGGAGAAGATCAGTAGGGGCTAGGAAATTTTAATTTGGCTGTTCAGAGGCAGGTTGAGAAAGCAGATCTTCTGAGGTCTACGGGAATAGTCTAGTAGCAGGTGCTCAGGAAGACATTCATAGTCAGAATAAAGTCTCTGTCCCTTAACTGTTCTTTACTAGCAGTCATTTTCATTATTTCTTCTGTTTGACCTTGCATCTCTCCATTTTTTTCTGATAACTAGGTTTTAAAAATTAAAAATGTAAAAAAAAAGGAAAGTTCAATAGAAGACAAATAATAATGTCTATTTTCAATATGTTTTAGCAAAACCTGCATGTACCCCAAAACACATACGTTATTAGGGCACCTCCAAATATCCAA
The DNA here is from genome assembly GCA_006410615.1 of Neotragus moschatus. Classification (NCBI taxonomy): domain Eukaryota; kingdom Metazoa; phylum Chordata; class Mammalia; order Artiodactyla; family Bovidae; genus Neotragus; species Neotragus moschatus. The sequence continues at coordinate 1,244,431 of SJYA01002750.1, forward strand.
AGACTTTGCTGAGACATGGGCAGTGGGCAGATAACCCTGCCCAGTGAGTAAGAAACCTGCCCTCCGCCTGCCAGCCCTGCTGTGGGGAGCGCTCTCTCAGTCAAGCACGACTAGAGCAGACCCACCAAATCCCATGTAAGTGGTCAGGGCACAAATGAGGCTGTCGGTGGGTAATCCTACCCTATTCATGAGCTCTTTCAGAACAATTTTCATTACTTTTTTTAAATACTGTTTTTGGCAGACACTTGATACTTGAAATAAAAAATGCATGAGTCACCTACTGGGATAGGCACAGTGTGTGGTTCATTGAATTTAGCTAAATTGTGAGTCATCCATCAATAGTCCTCTTGGTGAACATACTTGTAATAATTTCACACGTAACAAACAAAAATAGGTATGATTTTCAAGATTCTTGAAGCTGCTCCCCTTGGGGATTTTTGGATTGTGTTTAGTGTTTTTTGTTTTGCTAGGTGGTGAGAAAATTGTCAGCCTTGTTTTCAGACGGATCCAAGGCTCATCTCCGTCACGTTGTAAAGGAACTTTGATTTGGGAGGTTTGAGGGCAGAATTTGGAGTTGGAGCCATGAGCTGGGGGAAATAACAAAACGCAATGATTAACATTTTTCCTTGTCAGATCATTGGCTTTTAAGATTACTTTCCACATCTGAAAAATGATTGGCTCCGCTCTCAGAAGAAAAGTCTTAGAGGTGCAAGAATATATACACGTGCTCATTTTTCCCCCCTCTGTGAATGGGGAGAGCGAGCAGGGCGGTTACCAGTGTCTGCACACTACTGCCCTCTATCGGATGGTGCTAGCGTTTCTCCGTGAAGTTGAATGAAGTAAATGTTGCTCAGTCGTGCCCGACTGTTTGCAACCCCATGAACTATACAGTCCATGGAACTCTCCAGGCCAGAATACTGGAGTGGGTAGCCTTTCCCTTCTCCAGAGGATCATCCTAACCCAGGGGTCAAACTCGAATCCAAATTTATTGTGTGCTCCTGGTCAAGTGGCAGGTGATGTAGGCAAATAAGTAGTGCTGTCCATTCAGTATGTTGAATGACATGACAGAAGTTGTGATTAAACTACTAGATCGTTTTCTTTTCAGTTAGTGAAATTAATCATAAGAGAAAGTGTCCCTACCTGTTGTTTTTCTTTTCTGTTTTTTTTTTTTTTTGATAAGCATAGTAAAACCATTGAAAGGGCTTTTGCTTTTGGCTAAGAGGTGAAAGTTTTTGTAAAAAGTGTAAAGTGGATATAAGATGAAAAGTTACGGTTCTTTGCAAACAACACTTAACATGCCCATATCAGTAAGATGAATGCAGGAGTCCCAGGAAGCTGGTTGGGCAGTTTGCTTTTATTGGTACATCTCTGCCCTCCTTTATCAGGACAGGGTGTCCAGCCTGGAGATTTGGGATCACGTCCTACTGCTACTGGCTGAGTACCTTGGGAAAGTTGTGTAGCCTCTGAAACTTCAGTTTGCTTATGTGTTAAATAAGAGGCATTCAGAATAGATACTTTTTAAGGTCATTTCATTTTTGAGATGCACGAAATGATCTTTTCTCCCTACATGACAATGTAAGCACAAAGAATAACTTAGCTATTTTAATATCTACACACCCATACTTAAACACGTCATTTTTCTTTGAAAAAGTAGTGTATTCACTGTGATAATTTAGCACCACGGTATGTTGTGGTGGAAAGAGCTTTGGGCGCTTTGATGCTATAAGTCTGCTTGTGTACCTGCTGCATGGGACAAGCTTCCTTGCCCAGCGGCCGAGTTTGAGTCTCTTAGGGCCAGCAGATGGCGCACTTGCACAGTCCACACATTTTCCAGACTTCTTGATTAGGACCAGAAATAACAGCTACTGTTTGAACAAATCGCTGTATTTTCAAGTCTAGTAAAACCATGGCACTCTGTGAGCTGGAACATTTGCTAGTATTTAAAATGGTTAGGAAGGTTGTTAATCTGTGGGACACTTATTGGTCTATAGCATCTTTCACATGAGCGTCACCAACTTTTAATAAATTGCCTTTTTTTCTCTTTTTCTTTTCTTTTTTTTTTTTGAGGTGGAGAAATTAAGGCAGAGATAAGTTAGCTAAGATCACAGCAGAAGTGGTCCAAATGATTCAGACTATACAGCTTAGTGATCTTTCAAAACTGTTGTTCTTATTCTTCAACTCTCACTTCTCTTGCCTGTGGAGAGGTGTGTGTGTGTGTGTTGATTGTGTTGGCTAGTGATATAGGAAGAGGAATCGACTCCTCCTGTGCCTTGGTTTGTTGTTGCCTGCCGCAGTCATTGTAACTCCTTACCTCCCCAACCTATATGTGGAAGACTTTGTGATGATAATAAATGACATTTATTGATTACTTGCTTTAAGCCGGGGATTGTCTGAGCAGTTTTTATATGTTAATCATTAAACCCGCATAAGAACTCCTTGAGGGAAGTAGAGTGAGTAACTTACCTACAGTAACAAATCTGTACTTTCTAGGCTCTGAATTTAAGCAATAAAGACAACAAACTGCTTTTTGGTGGTAGTCACTTTTAACCACAAATATTACCTAGCTAATAGATAATGGACAGTTTTTTTTTTTTCCTTTTTAAATTATGGAAACTTTTATGAGAGCTTTGGTCATATTATGTTGGTTATATCAGCTTGTGGGACTATTGTTGGTTTAGAAGAGTTCCTTTCACAACCTCATGCTTAGAAGGAATGGTTCAACAGAAATGGAAATATGTGAATGAAATAAGGAAATTTTTCTGGCAATTTCATCACCTGAGTGATAAATATTTTCCAGGTGGTCGCTTTATACATTAGCCACAAAGCAGTATTAGGGATATGTAATCAATAAACATTTACTTTATAAAAGCATAAAGAGTGCTACAGCGTGCCAGGTACATGCATTAGTTCATGTAATCCTCAGCACAACTATGCTGAGTTCCATTTTACAGACGAGGCAATAAGGCCAAGAGAGGTTAAATGACACAGCTAGTAAGTGGCAGAGTTACAATTCAAACCAGCTTCTGATCCACACTGATAACTGCTAGGTTGTGCTACCTCTGGCGGGAGGTAGCAGATATGTTGCTGGGATGTACAGCAATTTTGGGCTTCCCTGGTGGCTCAGTGGTAAAGAATCCTCCTGTAATGCGGTAGTTGCGAGTTCAATGTCTGGGTCAGGAAGATCCTTTGGAGGAGGAAATGGCAACCCATTCCAGTATTCTTGCCTGGAGAATTCCATGGACTGAGAAGCCTGGCGGGCTACAGTCCATGGGGTTGCAAAGGGTCAGACATGACTGAAACAACAGCATCAGTTCAGTTCAGTTCAGTCACTCAGTCGTGTCTGACTCTTTGCGACCCCATGAACTGCAGCACGCCAGGCCTCCCTGTCCATCACCAACTCCTGGAGCCTACTCATGTCCATTGGGTTGGTGATGCCATCCAACCATCTCATCCTCTGTGGTCCCCTTCTCCTCCTGCCCCTAATCTTTCATGCTTGCAGAGTAATTTAACCAGAGTCAACAATGGAAACAAACACTAATAGTGTTGATTTCCTTTCACCCAACAAAAATTCTGACACAGCAAATAACTTATAAAATAAAAAGCTAGAGTCGACTCATTGGAAAAGACCCTGATGTGGAGAAAGATAGAAGACAGGAGGAGAAGGAGACCACAGAGGACGAGATGGTTGGATGACATCACTGACTCAGTGGACATGAGTTTGAGCAAGCTCTGGGAGATGGTGAAGGACAGGGAAGCCTGGCGTGCTCCAGTCCATGGGATCGCAAAGAGTCAGACACAGCTGGGTGACTGAATGGCAACAACAAAGCTTAGATAAAGCAGAATAGGAATATAAAGAAGAGGAAGCAGAAGAGAAACCTATGAATGTTTTTTTTTTTTTTTTTATAAATGTGAGTATTAACGTTTGTGACATTTAGAATGAAGGCTAGTTCTTCATTTCCCTAAAGGCTAAGCGAAGAGAAGCTGGATTCCATCTCAGTTGTGTTTGAGTAAACATCTTCATGTCCTCCCAACCCCCTGTAAATACATCATCCCCTAGTGCACCTTTCCTAGGAGAAAAGCCTCTCCGGTATTTTTGGGCACATGCATCACCCAGCTTGATTAAAGTCCAGATCCTGGTTTGGTGGATGTGCAGTGGGGCTTGAGAGTCTCAATTTCTAACCAGCCGCTGGTGCTATGGGTCTGTGGAGGGCCGACTGGCAAGACTCCTCCCCTGCTCATGTGGTCAGGGTTGGGGCTGCCAACCAGAGAGGGTGGCACATTGCGTTCCCTTCACTCTGCACTGGAGTGGTCATGAGGTCCAGGCGTGGCCAAATGAAGTGCCTACTTGGAATGTTGTTCTCCTATCCCCAGCTCACATGCCTCAGAGAAGCCTGGCTTCAGGTGGAGGCAGTGTGACACATTCATTGAGAGATGCTGAGCGGGAGAGAAGAGAGGAGGGGAGAGAACAGGAGAGAGGCCAGATGACACGCCTGAGTCCTGAACACCCAGTCATGCAGCCAGTGAATTCCCTTTTAGCTGAAGCTAATTTGAGTCATATCTGTTATTTACAATTGAAAGGGTTCTGCATAATACAGGAGTGATTTAGACTTGATATAAAGGAGAATTCTTTACTGTGGCAGCAGGGTGATTGCAACTCTCAACTGAAGATCGCTAAGAAGGACTGGCTTCATCAGAGGCTGCTGCTCATTTATGGGAGACAGAGTTTGAGGTCTGTCTGAGGAAAGGTGATGTGTTGTTGAAGAAGATGACCTAAGAGCTGGCCAGGTTATGAGGTCGCCCCACTAATGTGCTGAAGGCCCAGGGAAGGTCATGACCTGCAGGCTGGGTACAGCGTCTCGACCTGGACCTGTGACAGTGCCCCTTATCCACCATGATTGCATCTTTCATTTGGGTCACTAAGATGTCCATGACTGCACCCAGTGCTGACTAGGACGTTAGGGAGTGGAGCCTGAGGCAGAGAGTAGAGGGTATTCTGGAAGGACTTGTAGGAGTAATACTAAAGTACTTCTATGGCATGGATACTGACCTGTGAAAACAAATTCCATCCACAGTGACATTCCAGGGAGTGTTAGTTGAACACCAGCCGTAATCTCCTGGACACTCTTTGTATTAATAGTAGTTACAGGATATGCAGTATTTTTGTGTTAGTATTGAATTCTCTTCATAGACCCGTTCAGCTTCAGCTTCTTTAGCATTTCTGATCAAGACCTTCTAAAACTAACACCCCAAACACCTAAGACCTTCTGGAACTAATGGCCAAAAAGATGTCCTTTTCATTGTAAGGGACTGAAATGCAAAAACAGAAAGTCAAGAGATACCTGGAGTAACAGGCAAATTTGGCCTTGGAGTACAAAATGGAGCAGGGTAAAGGCTAACAGAATTTTGTCAAGAGAACACACGGGTCATAGCAAACAGCCTCTTCCAGCAACCCAAGAGAAGGCTACACATGGACATCACCAGATGGTCAACACCAAAATCAGATTATATATCAGATTATAATCAGATTATATTCTTTGCAGCCAAAGATGGAGAAGCTCTATACAGTCATCAAAAACAAGACTGGGAGCTGACTGTGGCTCAGATCATGAACTCCTTATTGCAGAATTCAGACTTAAATCAAAGAAAGTAGGGAAAACCACCAGAACATTCAGGTATGACCTAAATCAACTGCCTTACAATTATACAGTGGAAGTGACAAATAGATTCACGGGCTATAGATCTGAAGAACTATGGTTGGAAGTTTGTGACATTGTACAGGAGGCAGTGATCAAGACCATCCGCAAGAAAAAGAAATGCAAAAGATGAAATGGTTGTCTGAGGAGGCCTTACAAATAGCTGAGAAAAAGAGAGTCAAAAAGCAAAGGAGAAAAGGAAAAATATACCCATTGGAATGTAGAGTTCCAAAGAATAGCTTGGAGAGATAAGAAAGTCTTACTCAGTGATCAGTGCAAAGAAATAGAGGAAAACAATAGAGTGGGAAGACTAGAGATCTCCTCCAGAAAATTAGAGATACCAAGGGAATATTTCATGCAAAGTTGGGCACAATAAAGGACAAAAATTGTATGGATCTAACAGAAGCAGAAGATATTAAAAAGAGGTGGCAAGAATACATAGAACTGTGCAAAAAAGACCTTCACAACCCAGATAACCACGATGGTGTGATTACTCACCTAGAGCCAGACATCCTGGAATGCAAAGTCAAGTGGGCCTTAGGAAACATCACTACGAATAAAGCTATTGGAGGTAATGGAATCTGAGTTGAGCTATTTCAAATCCTAAAAGATGATGCTGTGAAAGTGCTGCACTCAATATGCCAGCAAATTTGGAAATCTCTGGAGGGGCTACAGGACAGGAAAAGGTCAGTTTTCATTCCAATCCCAAAGAAAGGCAATACCAAAGAATGTTCAAACTACCACACAGTTGCACTCGTCTTACATGCTAGCAAAGTAATGCTCAAAATTCTCCAAGCCAGGTTTCAACAGTATGTGACCCGTGAATTTTCAGATGTTCAAGCTGGATTTAGAAAAGGCAGAGGAACCAGAGATCAAATTGCCAGCATCCGTTGGATCATGGAAAAAGCAAGAGAGTTCCAGAAAAACAATACTATTTCTGCTTTGTTGACTATGCCAAAGCCTTTGACTGTGTGGATCACAATAAACTGTGGAAAATTCTTCAAGAGATGGGAATACCAGACCACCTGACCTGCCTTCTGAGAAATATGTATGTAGGTTAAGACACAACAGTTAGAACTGGACATGAAACAACAGACTGGTTCCAAACTGGGAAAGGAGTATGTCAAGGCTGCATATGTAACTTATATGCAGAGTACATCATGTGAAATGCTGGACTGGATGAAGTATGAGCTGGAATCAAGATTGCCAGGAGAAATATCAATAACTTCAGATATGCAGATGATACCACCCTTATAGCAGAAAGTGAAGAGGAACTAAGGAGCCTCTTGATGAAAGTGAAAGAGGAGAGTGAAAATGTTGGCTTAAAACTCGGCATTCAGAAAAGTAAGATGATGGCATCTGGTCCCATCATTTCATGGCAAATAGAAGGGGAAACAGCAGAAACAGTGACAGACTTTAGTTTTTGGAGCTCCAAAATCACTGCAGATGGTGACTGCAGCTATGAAATTAAAAGATGCTTGCTCCTTGGAAGAAAAGTTATGATTAACCTAGAGAGCATATTAAAAAGCAGAAACATTACTTTTCCAACAATGTCTGTCTAGTCAAAGCTATAGTTTCTCTAGTAGTCATGTATGGATGTGAGAGTTGGATTACAAATAAAGCTGAATGCTGAAGAATTGATGCTTTTTTTTTTTTTTTTTTTAGAATTGATACTTTTGAACTGTGGTGTTGGAGAAGACTCTTGAGAGAGATCCAAGCAGTCTATCCTAAAGGAAATCAATCCTGAATATTCATTGGAAGGACTGATGGTGAAGCTGAAAATCCAAAACTTTGGCCACCTGATGCGAAGAACTGACTCACTAGAAAAGACCTTAATGCTGGGAAAGATTGCAGGTGGGAGGAAAAGGGGACGACAGAGGATGAAATGGTTGGATGGCATCACTGCCTCGATAGACATGATTTTGACTAAGCTCCGGGAGTTGGTGTTGAACAGGGAAGGAAGCCTGGTATGCTGCAGTCCACAGGATCGCAAAGAGTTGGACATGACTAAGTGAACTGAATTGAATTCTTCAGGCTTATAGTTTTTCAAAAGAGATTTTTAATAATGATTGTTAAACACACTGTTCCTTTATTATTTATAAATTAAAAACTTCTATTTCCCTCAATATTTTTATACAAGGTACATTTATTGTCATACCGTGTGATCACCTTTATCTTTTCTAGAATAATCTTCAGAACTTTCTCCTATAAAACTAATTTCAATATATTTAGCCCACATTCAAATAAAACTATCATATTATTCTAAATGTATTACATGGGTGATTAATTAAAGGCTTCCAATTCTGTGATATTAATCTTTTGGATTTTTAGACTATTAGATGAAGTCAAGGGTCATATGACAATTAGATTTCATTAAACATGATAAAAATCTACCAAAAGAAGCCCAGGAAAAGTCAGTTTTCAGGAGTTACAGCCATGGTAGATTCTTGTCTTTACATGTGCTATTAATTTCACCATTGTTGTTCAGTTGTGTCTGACTCTGTGACCCCATGGACTGCAGCATGCCAGGCTTCCTTATCCATCACCAACTCCTGGAGCTTGCTCAAACTCATGTCCATTGAGTTGAGAATGCCATCCAACCATCTCATCCTCTGTGGTCCCCTTCTCCTCCTGCCTTCAATCTTTCCCAGCATCAGGGTCTTTTCCAGTGAGTCAGCTCTTCACTTCAGGTGGAAGAGTACTGGAGCTCAAAGTATTGGAGCTTCAGATTCAACATCATCCTTCCAGTGAATATTCAGGGTTGATTTCCTTTAGGACTGACTCTCGAGAGTCTTCTCTACCACCACAGTTCAAAACCATCAGTTCTTCAGTGCTCAGTCTTCTTCACAATCCAACTCTCACATCCATACATTGACTACTGGAAAAACCATAGCTTTGACTATATGGACCTTTGTCGCCAAAGTGATGGTTCTGTTTTTTAATATGCTGTTAGTCATTTGTCTAAATTTGTCATAGTTTTTCTTCCAAGGAGCAAGTATCTTTTAATTTCATGGCTGCAGTCACTGCCTGTAGTGAGCCCAAGAAAATAGTCAGTCTCTGTTTCTGTTTATTCTACATCTGTTTGCCACAAAGTGATTGGACAACCTGCCATGATCTTAGTTTTTTGAATGTTGAGTTTTAAGCCAGCTTCACTCTCCTCTTTCACCTTCATCAAGAGACTCTTTTGTTCCTCTTCACTTTCTTCCATTAGGGTAGTGTCATCTGCATATCTGAGGTTATTGAAATGTCACCATAAATTGAGGAATCTTGTTCATTAGTGAATAAAAAGAATGGTGGGAAAATTCCGAAGACTTTTTGCTCAAGCCTAGTCATGGCACCCCACTCCAGTACTCTTGCCTGGGAAATCCCGTGGGCAGGGGAGCCTGGTAGGCTGCAGTCCATGGGGTCGCGAAGAGTTGGACACGACTGAGTGACTTCACTTTCACTTTTCATTTTCACACACTGGAGAAAGAAATGGCAACCCACTCCAGTGTTCTTGCCTGGAGAGTCCCAGGGATGGGAGAGCCTGGTGGGCTGCCGTCTATGGGGTCGCACAGAGTCGGACACGACTGAAGCAACTTAGCAGCAGCAGCAGCAGAAGTCACCTTTTTAATGCTTTCTTTGTTCACTTAGTTGAAAGGCAAGAGCATTGCATTAGAAGCCCAGAGGTCTGGGTTTTAGTTTAACATATTTTTGTCATTTCCACTCTGTACCTCCACTTCACCTTTTTCAGCCCCACTCCTCGAGCCCGTTTTTTGTAGAGCACAGCAGATGGAAGAACTTCTTGGAATGAGATGCCATACGTGGTTTTTATAGTGAACAGCAACCAAACTCATAAGACAAAGATTCTCCAATAAAGTGAAAAGGCCTTGATTTAAGACAGAACAGCCTGGTTTTGTTCTTGTCTGGAATATGGGTGGTTCCCATGTTGGGAACCATGAAAATGTTACCAGGGACCTGTGAATCCTGAAAATATATCCAGCCTTGTGAATGTACTGAGTAACTGACACACGGTATGCTACTGTTGTGATGCTTTAATTACCAAATAACCACAAAATAATGTGGGAAAGAATTTACTATCACTTTCTGTTACATTTTTCTTAATATAAGATCTAAAATATAAGATTCTAATCCTAGATCCTATGGTGTTTGACTCCTTTAAAATTTCAAATTTGTTATACTAAGTAAGACAGACAAAGATAATCTAATTTCACTTATACGTGGAATCTAGAAAAATGATACCACTGGATTTATTTATAAAACAGAAATAGACTCACAGACATAGAAAACAACCTTGTGGTCACCAAAGGGGATGTGGGAAGCAAAGGGGATGAATTAGGAGTTTGAGATTAGCAGATACAAACTCTATATAAAACAGGTAAATAACAAGGACCTACTGTATAGCACAGGGAACTATATTCAGTAACTTATAAAAACCCATAATGGAAAACAATCTGGAAAAGACTGTGTGTGTGTGTAAATCACTTTGCTATACATCTGAAACTAACACAACATTATAAATCAGCTATACTTCAGTTTAAAAAAAGGAATGAAGTTCTGATGCATGCTATGACATGGATGAAATTTGAAAACGTTAGGCCAGGTGAAATAAGTCAGTCACAAAAGGATAAATGTATGATTCCACATATATGAGGGACCTGCTGCTGCTGCTGCTGCTGCTAAGTTGCTTCAGTCGTGTCCGACTCAGTGCGACCCCATAGACAGCAGCCCACCAGGCTCCTCCGTCCATGGGATTTTCCAGGCAAGAGTACTGGAGTGGGGTGCCATCGCCTTAATAGGCAAATTCACAGAATCAGAAAATAGAATAACGGCTGGGAGGGGAGGGAGGAATTGGGGGTTGTTGCTTAAGCGGTACCTGCTGTTTGGGTGATAAATTCTGGAAGTGGACAGTTGTGGGGGCTGTGCAGTAATGGAAATGTTGTGTCACTGAGTTATACACTTAAAATGCTAAATTTCATGTTGTGCATATTTTACCATGATGAAAAAGTTATGTAATATTTCNCAAATTCACAGAAGCAGAAAATAGAATAAAGGCTGGGAGGGGAGGGAGGAATTGGGGGTTGTTGCTTAAGCGGTACCTGCTGTTTGGGTGATAAATTCTGGAAGTGGACAGTTGTGGGGGCTGTGCAGTAATGGAAATGTTGTGTCACTGAGTTATACACTTAAAATGCTAAATTTCATGTTGTGCATATTTTACCATGATGAAAAAGTTATGTAATATTTCTGAAGTACAAAAAGTTTAAGCATATGAAAAATAGGCCCATAGAATTTTATAGGTAACTTGGCTTTCAAAAAAATTATGTGGAAATTCTCTCAGTAGCAATTTTTTTTTTTAAATTCCTTGGACTGCTCAGAGAGTGTTCTCTCTATATCCTTAGTTCTGTGAAGAATTACCTGGAGGCATGATGAAAGCTCATTAATTAAATGTTTCTGTACTGGACACTCATCCTGCCTGACAGTTCTCTCATTACGTGCTCCCGAGAGGGATACTAGTTGTCAGCAACTGATGTAAGATAATTTTCTTGCTGCTGTAACTGGAGGAGAAACGGCTTGATAGCAGTTCTTCATGTCTGTTAGGTAAATTATTCAAGGAAAAATGGTTTTGCACTAAAGGGAAAGTCAAAACATTTCATGCAAAATCTTAAAGTAATTTGTTTTTTATGACAAGAAAAAGATGAACTTTCTCCAAATGTAAACATCTTTTGCTAGTGCCCCAGGGACCCTTCCACCCTTTGCATTGCTGCCTCTTTGCTCAGGTCTATTTTTCTTTTTATTATGTAAAGAGTATTCTGCATTTGTTGATGCCCTGTAGTGGAAGTGCTGAGTGTGAAGAATTCAATTTTTTACTGAATATTATAAACTGAGAAATGCAGCAATTTTTGTGGCCTTTTTGTGGGCAAGATTTTTGGGTAGTGTTTCAATATATATATTTTTTTAACACAGACGAACTCTGAAAAATCCACATTTACGTCAATAATCTACATCTCTATCGAAACAGAATGGAAAAAATTTACTTTGTGGTTTCTTTTTATATGAATCGTAAAAGCAGAGCTCTGGGCATTTGGCCAATTATGTTGGTTCCCATAAGTAAAACCAATCATATCCTATTTGCATAGCTGATATACATGAAGCAAAGAAAGGCACATCTTGAAGTGCAAAGAAGTGGTCATCAGAGACTTTCCTCTGCAACAGTACTGGATCCACATAGTTTTACAAACAATTCTTGAAAACTTTTACAAAAGAGACACTATTTTAAACATTTCAGATCTTCACAATTCATTTTATAATAACTTTAATGGTCAGAGAAAACCACATATGAAACTCACTTGAATACAAAAGCATCAGATTAGAAAATTAAACCAGCTGGACTAAGACAAGTTTATTCGGTAACATGGGTTTGCAGGTGCCTTGGGATCCCACCACATCCCATGGCCTGCCCTGCCTTCCACCACAGCTGGGCTCTCAGCTTTTCTGCCTTGAGGCTTCTCCAAGCCTTGGTTGCTTCCCCAGTCTACAGGCAGAAGTGCAGCCAGAGGTGTGGAAGAGTCTGTATCTCCACAGACAACCTTCTATCATCGGGATTAAAAGTCAATAAGGAGGCCTTCATTCTGAGCTCCGTCATACCCAGTTCCTCTGAGGATCCACCAAAGAAATTAAACCCCAGTTGCTCTCAGTTATCATCAGCTCATCTACATAGTTCTTACTTTCCTTTCCTCCTCCTCTGTCTCAATCTCTCCACTCCATCACTCATTTCCTGGCATCACCTCTCAAGTAGCCGCCCTGTACCAAGGTACCTGTGTTGCTTTGGGGGTGGGACCTAAACCTAAATGTGTGAAAATGATTCCATGTTAGGCAATCTCTTAATGTAATTAATTTCATCAGTATCAATAGAGAAGGCAATACGCTCCTCTTAACCGATTCAGAAAAAGCACTTGACGTAATTCAACATCCATTCTGATGAGAACTGTTAACATTTGAATGGAGAAAAGTTCCTTACTCTATCAGTTCGAGCTCACTTAAGAAAACAGAAACCACTCTACATGTGTAAAACAGACATTTAATATGGGAATTGATTCTATGCACAATGGAAGGACTGGAGGAAGGTGAGGTTACTGAACCTGTAATTGCAGTAAACAAGCTCGAGAGACAACGCTGCCCAGTAGTCGAGGGCACTAAGCCAGACGGGCTCAATGTGTTTGGAGGCAGCTGCTGTGCCGGACCCAGGAACCGGCCCTGACGCCACTCCTGTTCTTGTTGGCCCTTGCTGCTGCCTCTTAAAGTATTGTTGCCCCCACTACAGGCTGACATTGTCCTTGCTGCTGCTTCTACCACCCGAAATGTCAGTAGAAACCAGGAGGAGGAGAGTGGTGCTTCTTCCGTCCTCCAGGCTTCCAGCAGTGCCTTCCACTGGCCAGATCTGCCAAAAGTCAACTGGCAAGAGTGTATAGGAAATGTAGGTTTTGAATTCCAGTCAAATATATATATATTTGACTATATATCAAAGCACAGAATGTTGGTGATGAGACCTTGGAGCAAAATAATTTNTCAGCTGCTGTGCTGGACCCAGGAACCGGCCCTGACGCCACTCCTGCTCTTGTTGGCCCTTGCTGCTGCCTCTTGAAGTATTGTTGCCCCCACTACAGGCTGACATTGTCCTTGCTGCTGCTTCTACCACCGGAAATGTCAGTAGAAACCAGGAGGAGGAGAGTGGTGCTTCTTACGTCCTCCAGGCTTCCAGCAGTGCCTTCCACGGGCCAGATCTGCCAAAAGTCAACTGGCAAGAGTGTATAGGAAATGTAGGTTTTGAATTCCAGTCAAATATATATATATTTGACTATATATCAAAGCACAGAATGTTGGTGATGAGACTTTGGAGCAAAATAATTTGCTCTGTAAAACCTGTAACCACAATTATATGAAACTGAAATACCAGCTTGGAAGTTTCTCTTTTTAAAGTCAGGACAAAGATATAAGTTATCAACCTCTTTTTTTTTTTTTAATAGCCCTTTTTTTTNTATATATATTTGACTATATATCAAAGCACAGAATGTTGGTGATGAGACCTTGGAGCAAAATAATTTGCTCTGTAAAACCTGTAACCACAATTATATAAAACTGAAATACCAGCTTGGAAGTTTCTCTTTTTAAAGTCAGGACAAAGATATAAGTTATCAACCTCTTTTTTTTTTTTTAATAGCCCTTTTTTTTTTTGAGATCTAATACACATACCATACAGTTCATCCTTTTAAAGTGTATAATTCAGTGGTTTTCAGTATATTCACAGATGCGTGCAACCAGCACCACAGTGAATTTGAGATAATTTTCATCACTTGAAGAAATCCCCTTGAGCTCTCACCCCGTATCCCCACATTCCTTCTGCACTTTCAGCTGTAAGCAACTATTAATGCATTTTCTGTCTCTCTAAATTTCCCTATTTTGGACTTTCATGTAAATGCAGTCATATAGTATTTGGTCTTTTGTGATGGGCTTCTTACATATAGTACATTTTCAGGTTCATGCATGTTGAGGTATGGATNTTTCCCACTGCCAGCTCATTCCCTGGAGCTTACTCTGTTCTCTAACCTGATCCTTGACTCTTGGGCCACAGAATTTCCTGCCTTGATTTTACAATTTGCATCATTAGTCTGTATTAGGGGAGAGATCTCATCTTCTGGGAACTAGGAAGTAATTTGGTATAATCAGCTTTTCTTGGGGGCATATGGGTTAATTCACCCTTTTATCCTCTACTGATTAGAGAAGGCACTGGCGACCCACTCCAGTACTCTTGCCTAGAAACTGCCGTGGAGCCTGGTGGGCTGCAGTCCATGGGATCGCTAAGAGTTGGACACGACTGAGCGACTTCACTTTCACTCTTCACTTTCATGCATTGGAGAAGGAAATGGCAACCCACTCCAGTGTTCTTGCCTGGAGAATCCCAGGGACGGGGGGAGCCTGGTGGGCAGCCGTCTATGGGGTCGCACAAAGTCGGACACGACTGATGTGACTTAGCAGCAGCAGCAGCAGCAACAGCATACTCTATTGATAGGCTCTTTCTCTCAGATTATTCTGAAAGACTTCCGTATTAATCATTTTTTATTCTTAGTCTAGTTCCTATGTTTTCCTGAAACTATCCAGGTTATTATTGTTCCCTGTATTTATCATTTATTCCTTATATTGGCAGAAATGCACGCATGTACTTGACAGTCAAGTATATCCTGATTAGAGGAAACAGAACACCCATCGATGCCAACAGTTAAAACGTTCTACTGCAGGAAATGAAGGGAAGACTTTTTCTCTATCAGCACCCTGACTGTGGGGTGCCTAAAATTGGGTCTACCACTTGAGTTAGTGACTGAGTTAAATATTTTGACTCTAATTTCATAACTTGTCACAGTGATCCCATTGGCAGTAGAGTGGTGGGTTGCCAAGAAGGCAGTTAATTATCTCTCTGTCTCCCTGTGTATTTAAATCTTGTTCCCTCTCCCTAAAGAGAGGTGATGCTATGGCTTACAACTAATATGCTCTTGCAGAGCTCTCCACACCAATTAGAAAAGTTCTGTGTTATGACACTCTTTGATAGGATATTATGACACTCTTTGATAGAAAGCCGTTGTCCCACTGAAGCGGAAACTTCATCAGGGGCACTGAGAATCAAGGGTGTGCTCTAGACACCATGAATGGGAGGGGACTATCTGTGCTCACTGGGTTCATCAAACGAAGCGCCTCCCACTTAGGACTTTCTATGCAATTCAGCTGGTCTCCTGTATTTACCTCCTGGCCCCACCCTTATTTAGTGCGGATTTGTAGGCAGGCCTGTAAAATAGCATTTTGTAACTCAGTATTTGGAACTCTCATGAGTTTGTTTAAAACTCTGAGAACCTTCTTTTGTGAAAAGTAAAATTGCCCGCAGTAGGTGAAGAGGATGGGGTTACTTCTTGATTAGAATCAGACTTTTCTTTGGGAATGAGAGTCATTGCCATAAACCATGTCACAACACTTTCTTAGAATCACAAATTTTAATATTTCCATCTCTAATCCTAATTTCCTCTTACAAAGGTTTTCCCATTCTCACAAAGAGCTTCTCTGTCTGAAAAGTGGGAAGTTTAATTTCAGAGATGTGAAACCAAATTTATATTTACTTGGCAGCCAAGATTCCTAGGTACTCTTATGTTCAATTTATGAGGACTAAGAATTGTATGGATAACTCATTTCATCTTCCCTCTTTAGCTTTAATTAGTGCTAATTAAATGACAAATAATAATGAACAAACAACATCAAAGTGGAGATTCAAAGCACTGTTCTTCCTACTCTTGGACTTATTCTAATCAAAATGTCTACAGCTGAGCATATGGGATATCTCATTAAGTACATGTTAAGTTTTATGGAAAAAAGATGTACTATTAATTCAAACTCCTAGAGTCTTGAATAGCTGGACAATTCCTGACCTTGATATATTCACTTTCATTGGCACCTTTGAATCCAAACAGATTCTAATTAGACCTATGGTGAAGAATTGTGTTGAATTAGATGATAACTTTCAAAAGTGAATAAAAATATCTATGTTAATAGTGCTGACAATTGCTCATTTTCATCTTGGAAAGTTTCCCAGTTTTTATTCAGAGAAGAATTGCTGTCATGTTCACTGATGGTCCTTCCTGATCCTTATATTCTGACTAGGATTACCTTTTAGTTGTCCTATCCATCAATACTTGGCAGTTATTATGCTGGTAGGTTCCCCCCCCCCCTTTTGGGGTGTACAAAACTTTGAAATGTAAAGATGTATCAGAAATTGATGATACAATAGAGTTCTTAGAAAGAAGACTGCCTGGTGAGTCAGGAAGCCTGGATTCTAATCTAAACTCTATTGTTTACCAGCCATGTTATCTTGGGCAGATCACTTAATCTTTGTATTAGTTCCCTCTTCTCTTAAGAGGAGGTAATGACGTCTACTTTAAATGGGTAATATTGTGTAGAAGTAATTAACACAGAGCCAGGCAGAGATGAGATGCTGAATAAGTGTTAATTCTACTCTAAAAAGAGTTAATGTCTGCAGGTCTAAATTTACACAGGCTCTAAATAGGTCTAATAATTAAAAATATGCTTGCATCTCTCAGAACCAGCCAATGGCAGAACTTGAGGGTCATTGGGATAAAGATAATAGCAATAAATTCTGTAGTAGGCATTTGTTTTTGTCCTTAGATGGTTCCAAGATATTGGAGCTTATCTGCATATTAGTGTTAAGGTATAAAAGAAAGAAGAGGATTAAAAAAAAGACATATTCTGGCCTTCTGAGAGCCACCATTAGTATAATAACAAATCTTTGATACTGATGCAGTGGTTTTATGCTTTTTGCGTTTCTCAACTTTTGTAGGGAAGTTTTAACTTATTTGAAATTTGTGATAGTTTACACTGAAAATTTTGAGACACTAGTTTTAAAATTGAGGAAGATACAAATAAATAGAAAGATATTCTGTATTCATCAATTCAAAGAGTTAATATTGCTAAAATGTCTATATACTACCAATAGCAATCTACAGATCCAGTGCGATCCCTATCAAAATAACTGTGCCAATGGCATTGTCACAGAGATTGAACAGATAATCCCATAATTTGTATGGACCCACCAAAAGCCCCAAATATCCAAAGCAATCTTTGGAAAGATGAACAAAGCTGGAGACATCATGCTCCTTGACTTTTAACTATACTACAAAGCTATGGTAATCAAAATAGTATGGTATTGGCATAAAATCAGACACATAGATAATAGAACAGAGAGCCCTCATATAAACCTATGTATCTACAGTCAAATATTTTACAGAAGGAATCAACAACTGGGAAAGGATAGTATCAATAAATGATTTTGAGGAAACTGGATAACCACATGCAAAAAAATGAAACTGGACCCATATCTTCACATCATACACAAAAATTAACTCAAAATAGGTTAAAGAATTGGATGTAAGAACTGAAACCATAAATCTCCTGGAAGAAAACATAGTTGGTAAGCTCCTTGACATTGATCTTGATGATAATTTTTTGACTCCAAAAGCAAAAATAAACAAATGGGACTATGTCAAACTAAAAAGTTTCAGCACAGCAAAGGAAACTATCAGCAAAATGAAAAGATAGCTTTCTGAATGGGAGAAAATATCTGCAAATAATATATCTGATAAGGGATTAACATTAAAAATATTAAATGTTAAAAATGAACTCATGTAACTCAATAATCAAAAACCCAAACAATTTGATTTAAAATGGGCAAATGATCTGAATAGACATTTTCTCAAAGAAGACATACAGATGGTCAATAGGTACATGAAAAGATCTTAACATCAATAATCACTAGGGAAATGAAAATCAAAACCACAATGAGATATCCCCTCACACCTCTTAGGATCAGTTCAGTTCAGTTGCTCAGTTGTGTCCGACTCTTTGCGACCCCATGAATTGCAGCACACCAGGCCTCCCTGTCCATCACTAACTCCTGGAGTTTACCCAAACTCATGTCCATCGAGTCGTTGATGCCATCCAGCCATCTCACCTGTTAGAATAGACATTATCAAAAAGACAAGAGACAACAAATGTTGGCACAGATTTGGAGAAAAGGGATCCTTTGTGCACCATTCATGGGAATATAAATTGGTGCAGTTCAGTTCACTTTAGTCACTCAGTCGTGTCTGACTCTTTGCAACCCCATGGACTGCAGCACAGCAGGCCTCCCTGTCCATCACCAAATCCCGGAGTTTACTCATACTCATGTTCATCGAGTGGGTGATGTCATCCAACCATCTCATCCTCTGGTACAGCACTATGGAAAACAGTATAGATGGGCTTCAAAAAATGAAAAATAGAGCTACCATATGATCCAGAAATTCCACTTTTGAGTCTCTACCTGAAGGAACAAAAACCACTAGCTTGAGAAGATTTGTACACTGCCCCCTCCCCCACCACGTTCGTTGAATCACTGCTTACAGTAGCCAACCTAAATGTCCAACCTAAGGGAAACAACCTGAGTGTCTACTGATGAATGATTGGATAAAGAAAGTGAGGAATATATATGCAGTGCAATATTATTGAGTCATAAAAAGCATGAAATCTTACCATTTGCAACAAGATGAGTGAACCTCGAGGACATTAGCTAAGAGAAATAAGTCAAACAAAAAAGGACATATACCATATGATCTTATATATGGAGTCAAAATGAAAAACTAAGCTTATAAATACAGAGGACAGATTGGTGATTATCAGAGGCAGGGTGTAGGGGACAAAAATGGACAAAAATGGGTGAAGGGGTCAAAAGGTATAAGCTTTCAGTTACAATGCAAGTCACAGGGATGCAATATATAGCATGGTTACTGTAGTTAACAGTACAGTGTTGTGTATTTGCATGTTTGATAATTGCTGAGTTAATCTTAGAAGTTCTCAGGACAAGAAAAAGAGTTTGAAACTATGTATGCTGACAGGTGCTAACTAGATTAATTGTGGTCCATGGCAAGAAGCTCTGTGATTAAGGAGGTGACTCAGAAACTGCACACGTTACTTCTCACATTTTATTGGCCTGAACTTAGTTATGCTGCTACTTCTAGCGGTAAGGGAGTCTGGGAAATGTACTGTCTAGATGGGTGACTGGAGATTCTGTTACTTAAAGGAAGAAAAAGAGAATGGATGCTGGCTAGTAAAGAGCAGTCTCTGCCATATTCATTTACTCTTTCAACAATTTTAGTTCATTTGTGACCACTGGTCTCTCTTTTATTCATTCTGTCATTGGCAACAGGGACGTGACTGATATTCCCAAGCTGCCTTTGAACCAAGACAAAAATGTTACTGGTCCTTGGAGTTATTTTCTTATATGTTACTATACCTGTTTATCTATCATCCGTCTGTACCCATCTATTATCTGTTTGCCTTATTTGTCCTGAGGGTACATGTTTGTCTGAAATTCTGACATAAAAACTTCTTGATTTTGGTTAGATTCAGTTTTGTCAAGGAATTTATATATATTTTATTGGGAAAGTGACTGCATGCTAATGAATGAGTAGGAGTTAACCAAGAGTAGAAATAATTATAAAGCACCTGTCAAAAGTGAAGTGCTATAGAAATGCTAAATAATGACACTAATAAAAAAACTGATTGTCGTGACTTCAAAGGAAGTGTTAAGATGGAGTGTTTTGATGTGTATGGCATTTGAATGATCTAAATAGGTGTTTAGATACTCACATGAGAGACTGTTCTAGCCACTCAAAGGAAGTAAGAGTCTGTTTTCCCCACTCAGTATTTTGATGCTTCCGTGAGAATTTTCTCATCGTTATATATTATTACTTTAAAAGTAATGCTTGTGTTGTTTTGACTAAACTCACACGAAGAAAGGACATTACCTACCAAAAATGTGACATTCTTCTTAGACTGCTTTGCTTTGAACCTTAAGTTCCTGGAGCACCTTAAGTTCATAAATCCTTCTGGTATGTTACAATACCTCTGATTCCATGGCTTAACCAGATGCACAATTTAGGGCTACAGATCGGTAGTGAATTATTTTTTATTTTTAAAGAGCTCAGCTTTTATTGGATGTGTTACTAAAGAGGTTTAGTCAAAAAGACCAAAGCCCATGTCATCATCAGACTCTTAGATTCTGCTTTCTATGCTTCTACTTTCTTCTCCTCAGCTTGGGCAGCAGTGGTGGATTGGGCAGGACCTCCTGCTGGGGCAGGTCCACCAGCCCCCACATTGCAGTTGAGGCTCCCAATGTTCACATTGGCCAAAGCCTCTGCAAACAAGCCTGGCCATCAACATTTACATGGGCTGCTTTCATGAGGACATTGATCTTATCCTCCGTGACCGTCACCTCTTCATCCTGCAGAATGAGGGCCGAGTAGATGCAGGCTTGCTCCGAGACAGAGACCGTGATGCCGGTGAGTGCTAGTCTCCAGATAAAGTGAGGGTCTCACCCCAAAATGGCCTTACCTTCTTGGAAGGACTGAGCACCTTAGTGGCAATGGAGGAAAAAAGAAAGAGGTAGTGAATTCTTAGAGTTAGAGCTTTACGTTAAACAACTTCCTTGTTTTAAAGATGTATCTTTAAATATTTACAAGTTACTGGAGGCTTCTCCAAAGGCAGTAACCTGGTGATTTGAAAATTAAGGGAAAGAAATGGATGCTTTATATTGCTTGTGTCGGTATATTTTTAAAAGTTCTTTGTTTATTAATCTTCTCATGAAAAATCTGAACAGTCACCACAGGATTGTCAGTAACTTAAAAATAATAAATAATAGGTACTTTAAATTGTAAACTCCTAAGTGGTTGAGATCGCTTCAAGTTCAATTCCACCCTACCCATGCGTGATTTGTCTAAAAAGTATGATTTAGCAAAATGGTGAAACCTCTAGCTCTGGACTCAAAAGTTGAGCTCAAATCTATCCTGTGATTTGGGGCCACCATGTGATCTTTTTTTATACCTCAATTTCTTCACTAGTTAAATGGGTATTGGAATAATAATAGCAACCTTTTCTTAATAGGGTTGTGAGAATTACATGAGATAATGCACGTGAGGGGTTTCTCATAGTGCCTAGAATATGTAACTGCACAGGAAGTGTTAGGGATTGGTTTTCTACTTTTCTCATCTGCTCAAATATTCTGTGAGAGCAGCTTCCGCAATCTTTTCTGCTGGTGATTTCAAATCTCAAACTTTGTGAGGTTTCATGGCAATATTCTTTCGTGATATGGCAGTATGGCTTAGTGGTTGAGCTGAAAAAAAAAAAAAAATCCTAGCTCCACAAATCAGTGTCTGGCTGTGTATCTGGTGAGTTAGTTAACTTTTCCATTCCTGGGGTTTCTCATCTGTAAAATGGAGGTGATAATATAAGCACCTCCCCCAGAGGGTTTCTATGAAAACTAAAGGGTGTGTGAAATACTCAGCCCAATGTTTGACACTTAATAAGTGTTCAACAAATATTGCCTCTCACTCATTTTAAAGATTACAATGGTTATTTATTTATTTAGAAAAATGAATAGGTATTTTGGGTGTCTACTTTTTCCCATTTTGGACACTGTATATAGATTTACCTATTTCAGGAATTGTTCTTTCAGTACCTGGTGGTCTCCAACATGGTTTCTCAGTTAGGGCAGGGTGTGCTATCATGAACAAATGAAAGGAAAACAACCCCAAACTGAGGATTTAGTTTTCTAACTTTCCGGATACCTGCTTAGTTCTAACAGCACCCTCAGCTGGTTACAGTAGATGCCAGTGAATAATACATCTGAGAGTTTTATGATCTTTTCTCCTTTGTAAACTTCCAAATAAAGTAAACAGATGGCAGGCAGCGGAGGTCAGAGGTGAAGAGAACTGGTACTAAAATGATTGCTTTCCTCTGCCAAAGGACTTCCAGGCATTTTCTTAGTGTCCCAACTGGTAACTTGTAGTTTCAATAGGGAGGCATGAGAGTGGAAGAAGAGGGTGCAGGAAAGGGTGTCACCATGTTCGGCTGCTCCCTCAAAACCACCTGAAACAGACACAATGCAGGTGAGGCTGCAGACAGGAGCTCTGCCCCGAGAACCCGCATCTGGTGGGCTGCGATGCTGGGCATCTCTGTGGCCCCGTGGAGGCTTCAAACGCATGATGTGTATTTCACTAGGTTTGGTTTATCATGTGCGGAACACTGACATAATGACTGCTTGATAGTTGTTTACTAACCAAATACCTGAAAGTAAAAAATAACTCTTGATGACCCTTGTTAGACTCAGTTTCGTTTAGGTGTCGCTAGTAATGAGAGATTATACTCTTTGTCCACTTTATGCTCAATAACTTTGTAAGCCAAAACAAGGTTTTTATGTGCTAAAGAAACTTAAAGAAACCTGTGAAAAATCCTTTTGTTAAAATTGATTAATCCTTGCCTACTGTGTACTTGGTAAATTTCTCTCTCCTTAAAGTAATAGAGAAGACTGAATCTAAAATAAAATGCCACAGAACAAGCTTTAACAGCCTAGGGAATCTGAAGTCACTAGTTCTTCAATCTTAAATGTAGATCTGTCTATTTACCACTTTCTTCTTTCAGACTTGCCTGCCACAAAATGTTAAATTAAAACATCTCTATGGGTAATTGAAAAAGAAGATTTGAAAGTACTATAGACTCTTCAGAATGGAAGTGTTACATTTCACTCTTCTGTTATTATTTAAAAGTGTATGCTTAATTCTTTGTAGAGCCAGTTCTCTGAGGTAGAAATTCTCTGGGGCAGAGGTAAAAGGGGAAAGGAGGTAAAATTTGGGAGTTTCTTTCAGAAGTCGTGCAGAGAGGGTTCTCAGAGCAGTTATCCCTTGGTTCTGCTCTCACTGATTGTGAAATCATGCTGGGGGTTAGCCTTTCTCTGCAATTACCGCTGAACTGGGGCATGAACCTGGGAGAAAACCAGGTATGACCTACCTGTGAAATGGGGCTCCAGGAGAGCCCTGGGACCCACCCCTTGACCCGCCTTTATCTCTCAGCAAAAGGAGAAAAGTGAATCCTTTCCAAGGCTTGTTCAGGGCTCCATGGTCCTGGACTCAGGCAGGATGCATCCCCTGAAGTGTAATGCATTTTAAAATACTCTTTCTGGGAAATGAAAACATGATTTTGAAGTAGTCTGTAGTATTGAAATGTAACACTCTGCTTCTGTGAGAAGCAAGACTAGCTTTAGGCTCACTGGTGCAGAAGAGTCCTCAAGGCAAAGAGGCTCAGAAACAGCAGGAATGGGATCTTCAGAAAGGTATCGCTCATCCTACAAAGCAAATGGCTCTAATTAAAAAATACGTCACATTAGCAAGAGCAGCTCAGTTGGTAATGTGGCAGTGGGAGCAAGTTGTAAAAAGGCTCCACAGAAATATCTACTCTACAGTTTTATAATATGTTGTTTAGAGTTATGATGAAAGGGATTGGATATTGATGGCCAGCGGCTTCCAACACTTCTGGCTATTCTCTACTCCTTTCACTCCCTTCTCTGAAGAATAAGAACCTTAGAAAAATTTCTCTTCGCTTCTGCTTTTCATCCTCTTGTCTGACTACTTGACTGCAACAGGGAGAGCTTCTTCAGGACTTTAACTTTTGAAAATCAACTTTCATCTGTTTTAGCCATCACCTACAAATTCCTATGAAATTTTGGAAACAAGATTTATTAATTTGTACATCTATGGGAATTTTTGTACCCTTAGTAATGAAAGAAAACCCCTGAAAAGAAAAAACTGACATTTATTGATATATACATAAAATTTGAGATCATAAATCTCTGTGTCTACCTAGACGTACACTCCCCCATTTTTGTTTATCATCTTCTTGCTTTTGTTTGAACCCATTTGCATGGATTAAACTATTTTGCCATCTGTTTTTAGAAATGCTAAAATTCAGATGACTTTAATTGAATCATATTGCTTATTTGTGTAGGGAGTTCTCATCTGTTTCGTAATAGATGGGAAATGTCAGAAAGCAAAATGCTATATTGAAGTGAAGGATACATGTTTGGGGCTTATATATCTCTGCATATTCTTAGAAGTATTATTCCAAATTTATGTGGAGACATGAAATTTTAATATTTATTTAATTTTAATTGAGGGATAATTGCTTTATAATATTGTGTTGGTTTCTATCAAACCTCAGCATGAATCACTCTTAGGTATATCTCTGTTCCCTCCCGCCTGGCCTCCCTCCCACCTCCCTCCCCATCCCTCTTTTCTAGTCTAGATTGTTATAGAGCCCTAGTTTATTTAATATCACTGTTTCTCTTACTTTAGTGTGCATACAAATCACCTGGGAACTTATTAAAATTCAATTCTAATTCAGTATGTCTTGGGCAGAACCCAAGACTATACATTTCTGACAAGCTCTTGGGTGCTACTGATATTTCTGGAAAACAGACAGCATTTTGCAGAGCAAAAGCACCCATATACATGTGCATTTTAATTTCTTTGATTCCACTTGTATGATTCTATTGGTTGGTGGAGCTCTCAAAGTTAACTTTATTTAGCAGGATTTCAGTTATAATCAAATTTGTCATTCTGTCAGTAAGTTGGCAATGATCAAGCTCCTTTTCTTTATCAGAAGAAATGCTAAGCTTCACAGGTTAATTCTCAACTGGTGTTCATCCCTGGGCCCTCAGATCCTTCTTGTGGTTGTCTAATGGTTCTATAGGAACTTCTTCTGTGTCTCCTAGTTGTAGAGGATTAAACTTTCCATCTTTAGATATCAATTAGAAGTGAGTGGTTTTTTTTTAATGCAATCTTATTTCAAAATATTTCCTTATCATTGAGTTTTACCAAATTCCCTGAAGACTATTCAGTAATTTGGGGCCAGGACATGAAAGCACTCGCCCCCCCCCCCAAACTTCTGGCTGATTATAACACATAAATAAATATCTGAATTAAATAATTATAAAATAACCAAAATTTCTTACCTTTAGTTATTTGAATGTTGCTCCTTCCATTGGACCATAAATTCGCTGAGAGTTGGATCCTTGTGTGTTTTGTTTTTATATAACTATGTTTGATGATAGAGGTTATAGAGACGGTTGTTATACCATAAATAGTGGATTAATTAAATTCAAATATCAAGTTAGCATCAAGATTCAAATATAATAAGATCTCTAAAAATGGTAACAATCATTCTTGGGGACACCTTGGGTTCATTTTCTTCTTAGGCCTTGAGGTTCCTCTGACATGTCTGCCACTGACCCCGTGTTTCTCTGTAACAGAGGGAATCCTCATTTTCCCCTTGTTAAAATGGTGACAAAACATTTTTCAGTAGCCAAGAATGTAAAAGTAAGCATAAATTTGAATGTTTAGTAATTCTGCCAGTCTGCTTTGCTGGACATAAAGGGACTCATGGCTCATACAAAACATCTTGAGAAAGAGTAAGATTCCTTATCTCACTGACAGAGAAAAAGTTTCATGTTCTTTATATTCTTTTACCACACAGAAAGGTTACACATTCCAGCCTCCTCTGTAGACAAATCTGGGACAACATGGCTGAGTTCTGTAAAACAGAATATTAGTCAATATGATGTATACTATTTTCAGACTTGATCCTTTCTATTTGGCTGCATCAGGTTTTAGCTGTGGCACACAGGATGTTTGTTGGCTCATGTGGATCTTTCATGTGAACTCTAGTTGTGGCGTGCAGACTTAGTTGCTCCAGGGTATGTGGGATCTTAGTTCCCTGACCAGGGAATAAACCCATGTCCCCTGCATTGCAAGGTGGGATTCTTAACCACTGGGCTGCCAGGGAAATCCCCAGACTTGATCTTTAAAAATATCTTGTATCTTCTAAAAGTATCTTGTATCTAGAAACATCTTGTATCTAAGACTAGAAAAAGTGCTAGTCTTCTTTCGCTATTCTTCAGTGGCCTTGAAAGTCACACGCTCCACATTGTGTAGCCACAAGATGAAAGCAACCTGGTTCCTCAGACTTAAGGAGTAGCTGGTCAAGAGGGCCAAGGACCCATATTGAACTGTGCTGTGAATGAAAAATAAGTCTTGTGTTAAGCCACTTGGATTTTTGCACTTGTTGCTCCAGTGATCATGATTAATCATTCTGACTAACATGCTTCCTAGCACTTATGAAAAATTTTCTAGTCTGGGGCATGAGAGACAGGATCAAGGGAGAGAGAAAGATTGGTGGGCTTGAAAAAATGAAACTAGGCCTGAAGAGAACATGCAAAGAGCAGGAGTCTGTGTCCAGAGTTAGCCCAACCTCTACTGATAGGAGAACTTCGCCTTAGCATCACCAAGAGTGATGATTATTATTGGTCTTACTGGCATAAGATGAGGGTTTTCTCTCCACAGTGGGCAGTAAGTCCCCTGTTGACTGAGCCTGACACTCATCTCTGTTTCAAGACTTTGATTGGTTACATGTTCATTTCTCTCTTCCTTCCTCCATCCCTATATACATGAGGTTTCTGGACTTTCATGAACCAAATAACATGAAGCTGGGTCCCTGTCTGTCCAGTAGGGTGACAGTAGAATGGAAAGAAAAGATCTTATTAAAATACTTGGGAAAAGCTATACAATTGAGCTCAAAGGCAAGAGAGAAAAAGTATAACACTGTTATAAAAATAGCTAACATTAAGTGGTGTTTACTGTGTGTCTGACACTGTGCCAAAGGTTAGGCCTCTACTATCTCATTAATCATCACTGTATTCATGGTGAGTGAATAGTGAAGTTGCTCAGTCATGTCCGACTCTTTGCGATCCCATGGACAGTAGCCAACCAGGCTCCTCTGTCCATGGGATTTTCCAGGCAAGAATACTGAAGTATGTTGCCGTTTGCTTCTCCAGGGGATCTTCCCAACCTGGGCATCGAACCTGGTCTCCTGCATTGTAGGCAGATGCTTTACCATCTGAGCCACCAGGGAAGTCCACTATATTCATACAAGGTAGTTACTATTTTATTTTTACTTAACGTAAGAGGAAAATAAGGCACAGAGAGAATCAATGAATTGTCTTGATCCCACAGTTGGTAAATAAAAGACCCAGAAGAGGGTCCCATTGCTTTCAAGATCAAGACCAATACCTTGTTGTGACTTACAGAGCCCTGTATAATCTGGTTCTTGTCTGTGGATCCACCCTACTACTGAAGCCAGATATACTGACCTTTTAATTTTTCAGTGACATATTTTCCTCACATATTTTATTTTTACTAGTACCATCTACTCATCCTTCAAATTTTAGCTCAAAAGTTATGTACTAGGGGAATTCTTCTCCGACCAACTTCCAGTCTGAAATTCTCTCAAGTTCTGCTGCCCTCCATGCTCCTAGCACTTGGCACTTTTCCCTCATGGTACTATCAGAAACGTTTGTCTTATAGTTGGAATATTGTCTGTCATTTTTAGAATGTTACTTCTCTGAGGCAAGGACTAGGACTAGTTAGCTCATTATTTCTGCCAGAAACCTGTTAAGCTCATAGTAAGTGTTAAGAGAATAAATAAAATGAATGACCCTAAGATTTTAAATTAGCCCCCAGAACAAATACTGATAGAAAATGGGGAGAGAGCAGTAGAGTAGATGAAGAATATTGCTATTTGGAAAGAACTATGAGAACTCTCACTTACTAGTATTAACAGTTTCATTGTATTGAAAAGAGAATTTTTTTTTAATTCTTTTTACAGTTTGCAACAAGAGGTAGTCTTGATGTNGGCCTTCATGCTTAAGTGGTGAAAACTTCTAGAGAGAGCTAAATCTTCCAGTGCTATTATAAACCTATTTATTTCTGTTTTTTAAAGTAATTTGTTTATTTTTGGTTGTGCTGGATCTTCATTGCTGCATAGGCTTTTCTGCAGTTGCTGTGAGCAGGGGCTACTCACTAGGTACGTGGGCTTCTCATTGCAGTGACTTCTCTTCTTGCAGCGTACAGAATCTAGGGCACACAGGCGTCCGTAGCTGTGGCTCCCAGATTCTAGGGCACATGCTCAGTCTTGTAGCACGTGGGTTTAGTTGCTCTGCAGCATGTGGGGTCTTCCTGGAGCAGGGATTGAACCTGTGTCTTCTGCATTGACAGATTCTTTACCACTGAGCCACCAGAGAAGCCCTAAATCTATTTTTGAATGTTATTAAAATAGAAGTTATCTGCATATATCAGTATTACAGTTTTATATTGTATTTTTATATTCCTCTTGGAAAATGGTTTCTTAAGTCAAGGCTAGCTCCAAAATTGTGTTTGATTTTTCTTTTTGTGAGCTGTCTCTTCAGCTGATTGGCTATTCATTCTCATCTTAGCTTTCTTTTGGTATAGAGAGTATTTAGAGATCTATTTCTAAAGGTAAGAATTGATAATTAAGGGAAATGATGAATTAATTTGACTTCTTCCAAAATTAGAAAAATATTGTCTTGCTATAAAAATATTATATTCATAATTATCAGCTTGATTGTATTAATATTATCAATAATTTAAAAAGTGAAATATCTTTCCAATTAATCAAATTTCATACACCATTACTCCATCCATTCTATCCATGAATGTCTCCAGAATAATTTTCCTAGATTTCTTATTTTAACAGATTAATTTCTGCAACTCTATGGTTTATAGCCCAAAATTTTGCCTTAATATGTTGTATTCTCCCCAATCTTGTTCCAAATTATTCTTCAATTCTCATTTGTCAAATATCCCAGAAAAGCCATTATAGTGCAGAGATTAAGCATGTGGTTTAGAACAGGAAACTTGGGTCAAATCCTGGTTGTGCCACTTGCTACCAAGCACTGGGCTGAGTACTTATTAATCAGTGTCATGTATAAACCTCATGGTAGTCTTGTGAGAGGTGTTAGTAGTATTATATCTTGAGTTTGCAGGTGAGAAAACTGAGGCTTAAAGGATTTAGGTGGCTGGTCCAACACCACACTTATTTCAAATATTGAGCTGGAGAATGAGATAGAGTTTCAGTTTCTGAAAACAGTCTACACGTGTTGATTTTCAAATAAATTTGAAGCATAGATTTTTGAGCACATTTGATTTGAAAACAAATCCAAATCTGTCTAAAAGAGAGAATGTGAATAACACCGTAGAGTTCATTAGGTGGAAATCAACTTATTTCCACATTTTTATCATAGGAACTTTCAGAAATGAAGCCTGACATTTACAGTAGAAAAGTGATGTAGCAGGGTATGGGGAGAGAGTACAGGTAGAACTCAAGAACCATTTTGGACACTTTGTGACTGGGCATTCAGCTTCTCTGAGCCCTAGATTTCTATATTCTAGAATGTGTGCAATGAGAGTCTTCTTTATGATCTCACAAGATTATTCTGAGGACATGTGAATATATTAGAAAACGTATTAAGTTCTGTATAAAAGCAAGATATTAACTTCTGTTCAATATGTGACTTTTTTCCTACATTGGTAGAGGGTAAAATCATACTATTTCCACCATGGGACTAAACCTTGGTTATAGGAATACTTTTCTCAGTCCATAATATTTTCTCTACATAATTGTATACATAATTGAATTTGGTTTTATTTTCCATTAATACAAACAACTCCATTTAGACTGTACTCCATTTTGAATACATTAGCAAGTTGAGTCACATAATGATAATAATGGTCAGCTGATGAATATAAATAGGCAACTTATTCATGAATTATAATTATATCCAGGCAAACTTTAACCACTTGCAAAAATGTCATTGGCTTTTCTCTTTTCCCCGGTTTATCAATGCCCTTCCTCACTGTTCCCAGCTCCTGAGCTAAGGGAGTGTGAAGTCAGTTCTTCGCATCAGGTGGCCAAAGCATTGAAATTTCAGCTTCAGCATCAGTCTTTACAATGAATATTCAAGACTGATTTCCTTTAGGATGGACTGATTGGATCTTCTTGCAGATCACTGGAAAAGACCCTGATGCTGGGAAAGATTGAAGGCAGGAGGAGAAGGGGACATCAGACAATGAGATGGTTAGATGGCATCACCGACTCAATGGACATGAATTTGAGCAGGCTCTGGGAGTTGGTGATGGACAGGGAAGTCTGGCATGCTGCAATCCATGGGATCACAAAGAGTCAGACACGACTGAGCAACTGAACTGGCCTAAGGGAGTATGAGCAGACAAATCAACATTCTCTCCTGTACAGTAAAGCAATTGGCCAGTTTATCAGGGATTCCAAAGTTCACAGATCCTGCTTCTTCTGTTTTCTCTTTTTATCTTGTGTATATGTGATTTAGCATGATTATAGCACGTAAAGTCAAAACTGTACTCATGGGGAAAATGAAGAATTTAAACCATTCAATTTACAGGAAGATGGAATACTTTAAAACTTATTTTATTAGGTCAACATTACACTAATAGCAAGTTCAGAGAAAAACATTACCAAAATATCCTACAGATCAATATTGCTCATGAACATACTTGCAAAAAAAAAATCATCAAGAAAAAATTAGCAAATTGAATTCAGCAACATACAAAAAGATTAATACACCAGAGTCAAGTGCTATTAATCCTGAGAATGCAAGTTTGTTTCAATATTTGGAAATCAGTCAATGTAATTCACCTTATTAACAATTTCAAAAATAAAACCCACAAAATTGAATCAACTGAGGAAGTAAAACCTTTGGGAAAATATAATATTTATTTACAATAGTAACTCTCAGCAACCTAGAGTTGAAGGGAATGTCCTTAATCTGATAAAAGGTAACTACAAGAAAGTCTACCAATAATATTATACTTAATAGTGGAAAACCAAATGTTTTATACCTAAGATTGGGAAAAAGGCAAAAACTTCTTCTCTCACTTACGTTAACATTATACTGAAAGTCTTAGCCAGTGCAATAAGATAAGAAAAAGGAAAAAAGATAAAAGAAAAAAAACAAACAGGTGTATGGATTGGCAAGGAAGAAAGAATTGTTCCTATTCTCAGGTATGATTGCCTATGCAGGAAAATCTGCGAAAAACTTTTAGAATTAATGAGTTTACCAACGCTATAGAATATAAGGTCAATACATAGAAATCAATCTTTTTTTCTGAATTCTAGCAATGTACAACTGTAAACCAAGATTTTAAAATCAATATGATTTAAAATGTTTTAAAAAATGAAATATTTTTGTATAAATCTAATAAAATATGTTCCAGGCTTATATACTGAAAATTAAAAGAATCCTATGCAAGAAATAAAAGAAAACCTAAATAAATAGAAAGGCCTACCTTTTTAATGGATTAGAAGTAAAGATATCAGTGGTTCCCAAATGAGTCTGTAAATTTAATGTAGTACTAATCAAAATCCCAATAGAATTTTTTTGCAGATATAGAGAAAGTGATTCTAAAATTTATATGGAAATGTAAAGACAGCTGGATAGCTAAAAACAATTTTGAAAAGGAAGACTAAAGTTTGAAAAAGCACACTACCCAATTAAAAAACTTACTATAAATCTACAGTATTCAAGATAGTATTGGCAAAGGAATAGACATATAGATCAATGGAAGAGAATAGAGAATCCAGAAATAGACACACACAAATATGGCTAATTGATTTTTGACAAAGATGCAAAGACAATTTAATGGAGAAAGGATTGTCTTTTCGACAAATGATGTTGGAACAATTGCACAGTCAGATTTAAAAAGAAAACAAATTTCCTGATGTAAACTTCATACTTTATACAAAAACAAAGTTAGAATAGATGGTAGATATAAATGTAAAACATATAACTATAAAAATTTTAGAAGACAGTGTAAAAAAAAAATCTATGTTGACCTTGGGTTTGGTAATGAGTTTATATATGTGACACCAGAAGCACAAACCACAAANAAGGGGACATCAGACAATGAGATGGTTAGATGGCATCACCGACTCAATGGACATGAATTTGAGCAGGCTCTGGGAGTTGGTGATGGACAGGGAAGTCTGGCATGCTGCAATCCATGGGATCACAAAGAGTCAGACACGACTGAGCAACTGAACTGGCCTAAGGGAGTATGAGCAGACAAATCAACATTCTCTCCTGTACAGTAAAGCAATTGGCCAGTTTATCAGGGATTCCAAAGTTCACAGATCCTGCTTCTTCTGTTTTCTCTTTTTATCTTGTGTATATGTGATTTAGCATGATTATAGCACGTAAAGTCAAAACTGTACTCATGGGGAAAATGAAGAATTTAAACCATTCAATTTACAGGAAGATGGAATACTTTAAAACTTATTTTATTAGGTCAACATTACACTAATAGCAAGTTCAGAGAAAAACATTACCAAAATATCCTACAGATCAATATTGCTCATGAACATACTTGCAAAAAAAAAATCATCAAGAAAAAATTAGCAAATTGAATTCAGCAACATACAAAAAGATTAATACACCAGAGTCAAGTGCTATTAATCCTGAGAATGCAAGTTTGTTTCAATATTTGGAAATCAGTCAATGTAATTCACCTTATTAACAATTTCAAAAATAAAACCCACAAAATTGAATCAACTGAGGAAGTAAAACCTTTGGGAAAATATAATATTTATTTACAATAGTAACTCTCAGTAACCTAGAGTTGAAGGGAATGTCCTTAATCTGATAAAAGGTAACTACAAGAAAGTCTACCAATAATATTATACTTAATAGTGGAAAACCAAATGTTTTATACCTAAGATTGGGAAAAAGGCAAAAACTTCTTCTCTTACTTACGTTAACATTATACTGAAAGTCTTAGCCAGTGCAATAAGATAAGAAAAAGGAAAAAAGATAAAAGAAAAAAAACAAACAGGTGTATGGATTGGCAAGGAAGAAAGAATTGTTCCTATTCTCAGGTATGATTGCCTATGCAGGAAAATCTGCNAACCTAGAGTTGAAGGGAATGTCCTTAATCTGATAAAAGGTAACTACAAGAAAGTCTACCAATAATATTATACTTAATAGTGGAAAACCAAATGTTTTATACCTAAGATTGGGAAAAAGGCAAAAACTTCTTCTCTTACTTACGTTAACATTATACTGAAAGTCTTAGCCAGTGCAATAAGATAAGAAAAAGGAAAAAAGATAAAAGAAAAAAAACAAACAGGTGTATGGATTGGCAAGGAAGAAAGAATTGTTCCTATTCTCAGGTATGATTGCCTATGCAGGAAAATCTGCGAAAAACTTTTAGAATTAATGAGTTTACCAACGCTATAGAATATAAGGTCAATACATAGAAATCAATCTTTTTTTCTGAATTCTAGCAATGTACAACTGTAAACCAAGATTTTAAAATCAATATGATTTAAAATGTTTTAAAAAATGAAATATTTTTGTATAAATCTAATAAAATATGTTCCAGGCTTATATACTGAAAATTAAAAGAATCCTATGCAAGAAATAAAAGAAAACCTAAGTAAATAGAAAGGCCTACCTTTTTAATGGATTAGAAGTAAAGATATCAGTGGTTCCCAAATGAGTCTGTAAATTTAATGTAGTACTAATCAAAATCCCAATAGAATTTTTTTGCAGATATAGAGAAAGTGATTCTAAAATTTATATGGAAATGTAAAGACAGCTGGATAGCTAAAAACAATTTTGAAAAGGAAGACTAAAGTTTGAAAAAGCACACTACCCAATTAAAAAACTTACTATAAATCTACAGTATTCAAGATAGTATTGGCAAAGGAATAGACATATAGATCAATGGAAGAGAATAGAGAATCCAGAAATAGACACACACAAATATGGCTAATTGATTTTTGACAAAGATGCAAAGACAATTTAATGGAGAAAGGATTGTCTTTTCGACAAATGATGTTGGAACAATTGCACAGTCAGATTTAAAAAGAAAACAAATTTCCTGATGTAAACTTCATACTTTATACAAAAACAAAGTTAGAATAGATGGTAGATATAAATGTAAAACATATAACTATAAAAATTTTAGAAGACAGTGTAAAAAAAAAATCTATGTTGACCTTGGGTTTGGTAATGAGTTTATATATGTGACACCAGAAGCACAAACCACAAAAGAAAAAATAGATAAATTGGATTTAATTTTTTAAAAGTTTTCTTGTGTCAAGACACTTATGAGAATGAAAAGACATGCCACAAATTGAGACTGTTTGAAAATTACATATTTTATATTTTATAATTCAGATAAAAATGCATGAAAGACACTTTACCAAGAGAATATAATGAAAACCAATAAGCACATGAAAAGATGTTTGACATCATTAGCCACTTAGGGAAATAAAACCATGATGAGTTACTACTATGCATCTATTAGAATGACTAAAATTAAAAAAACACTGACACTGCTAAGTGTTAAGATGAGAGAAACTAATTTCATACATTGCAGGTATGCACAGTGGTGTGAAGCATCTTTTATTTCCTTTGAGTTTTCTTTATTCATTCAGCAACTATGATTGAGTGCTCACTGTATACATTCAATCATATTTGTTGAATGCATGAACTCGGAGGGAGAGATAAATGACTCCCTTCTACCTTGCTTTTCCATAACTGTAATGATAAATCATGGTGTAACTGCCTCAGGCTGGCCTTTTGAGTAGGAGTGAGGAGGATAGTATGGGTGCCTGAACTTGGATCTTCCTAAGTTGTTTTCCATGGGTTTAGCACTTCTAAGGGAGGAATTTTCTAGAAAGCTGAGATTAGGACCCTTTCTATGGCTCTGGTTTGTATTCAGAGCATGTTTGATAAGACTATATAAGAAAGTATCATCCCCTTGAAATGCCAGGCTTGTGCAAGTGCAAGTGTACTTCTGTTATCAATTCTTTCTCCATCTGGTAACTGATATCAAGCCACTAGCCTACTTAGGTCTGGACTATTTACATATCTACAGCTTTTCAAAAAGTGGATAGTAGGGTTTCCGCTTGTATTGGAAACGTAGAGATGCTTTCAGATGGAACATGGTTTGCCTGCTTTGACTGATTTCCCTGACATGCCACCCTGACACAGTTCCATGGCCTGTCCAAAAATCTTCTGTTTGGGGCATTAGCTGCCCTGATGTCTCAGAGAATATGTTTATCAGGTCCTTTTTCACTCTTCAGTTTTTCCTGAAAGGAAATATCCAAATAACTTAGGTGATGATATAGATATGGATCTCCCAACACTTCCATCTTTCTTCCTGATAATGCTTTCGGACCTAATCCTAATAATCTATTCTTTAAAAATCAAGTAGAATCATGACTAAAAAACAACTGCAGATTCCTATAAATTCCCATCTCCTATTCCTTTCTCTTGAATTTCCCTCCTGTGAATTCCAAGTTCACAAAATGTTGAGCTGATCAGAAGAAAAATGTATCTTTTAGGTGTCAAACATTAGTTTCTAGGGATTCTTTGGATTTTCTCTATATTGGTTTTAGAAGACTTCAGCATTTCCAGTTAGATGTGTAGAAAAAGTAATTAAAATTAGTTTCTAATTGAAATATTAGAAAATAATTTCTATCTGAAAAATTCCACAGATTGTTATTCAAAAAGTCTTTAAAATCAATATGTTTCTGGTAAAGACTCATCATTTCTTGTCATTTACACAAAACTTTGGGATTTTCTTCTTTTGGTCTTGGCAACCTGTAACTTTATTATGTTAATTATGAAACAATGTCTTAATAAAAAGTTTCTTTTAATTAGAGGGAGATAAATAGTATAATTTTTTTCTCAGTGAGAGAAAAGATATGAGAAATAAAATACATTAAATGAGGTAGAAAATAATTTACATAATTTTCTTTATAACTTATGAATAAATATCATTTTATTTTTGTCAGTGTATTAGCATATTGAAAAGCAAAGATATTACTTTGCCAACAAAGGTCCATCTAATTAAGGCTGTGGTTTTTCCAGTGGTCATGTATGGATGTGAGAATTGGACTGTGAAGAAAGCTGACCACCAAAGAATTGATGCTTTTGAACTGTGGTGTTGGAGAGGACTCTTGAGAGTCCCTTGGACTGCAAGAAGATCCAACCAGTCCATCCTAAAGTATATTAGTCCTGGTTGTTCATTGGAAGGATTGATGTTAAAGCTGAAACTCCAGTACTTTGGCCACCTCATGTGAAGAGTTGACTCATTGGAAAAGACCCTGATGCTGGGAGGGATTGGGGGTAGGAGGAGAAGGAGACGACAGAGGATGAGATGGCTGGATGACATCACTGACTCGATGGACATGAGTTTGGGTAAACTCCAGGAGTTGGTGATGGACAGGGAGGCCTGGTGTGCTGCAGATCATGGGGTCACAAAGAGTTGGACACGACTGAGCAACTGAGCTGAACTGAACGGATACCAAACACAGTGATGTCATTGAGTGTTTTTGGGTGTAGCCCATGATGAAGGAAAGTAATTTGTATGTTTGTGTGCAAGTTATATCCAGATAAAATATTAATCTCTAATCCTTGTTCCCATGATTGCCAAAGTTAAGGGTGTAGATTAGAAAAAAATATTGGTTGGGGAAGGAGATCTTTTAAAATGTAGAGAAAGACCAAACATTTTAATTATAATCTTCATATTACAAATATCATTAATAGAAATCAACAATGGCATATTTTATTGTAACATTGAAGTAAAAAAGAAACATGGGGAAGTTGTAGCATTTCCCACTGTTAGTTTACAAATAACAATATTTAAGCACAAACTATTAAACCAACATAATTAAGGCTCTTATACTTCAAGAGTCAGTTAGCAATAATATTGAAAGTATCTAAATTACTAAATGGTAGAGGAACATACTCCTGTGTAGTCTAGCTGCACTAAAATAGAAATGTCTAAATTAAAGTTAGTGCAGTGTTTTCTAAAGAACAAACCAGCCTTCTGCAATTGGTTTGAATAAGATGTCTGAAGTGTGAATGTATAAAGTTGACTGTCATATGTGATGGCCCCTCTGGAGGGTTCTCCTCTGCTAAGTCCATGCTTCTCTCCTAAGTGTAGCTTCTTGAAGGCTTGTGTGAGAGCTGTTGAGTGGAAAAGTAAATTTCCTAATATTTCTCCTACTTCAGGGAGTGAGTTTTTTTAAAAAAGGCGGGAAGCGGTGCTTCAAAACACATTCTTTTTTGCCCCCATTTTTTTTTTTTGAAGATTCAAAGGTGGATGGGTAAAAGTTGGATCCACCCAGTCTAGTAGTTCTTGAGCAGTTGCAAATTTCCTTCTGTAGAAAAAAATGGTGGTCTTATAGTTGGTTCAGATGTACACCTCAAGATAATTGAAACTTTCACCAGGGGTTTTAGACTTTCTATAAGAAAAAACAACAATAATTGGAAATTGTTCATTGTGAATACATTAGATCTGTACAGACAAAACATTCATGAAGTGCAATTATAGCCTGTGTTGCTATATTAGTATGAATGTTAATAGCATGTTTGTTTTTGAAATGGGTTATGCATTCTGATAAATGTCTGCTTTAATCTAGTCATCTGTGTATCACTTGTCTAAGTACTCTCATTTAAGATGCCATATCCCTTCTTGTAGCAATAAAGGGGTAAAGCAACATTAATATTAAATAATTAGAAAAACAAAAGGGGAATGATTAAACATATTTACATAATTGAAATAACACTGTGTCGCAGTGGGAAATCGGGACAATGTTGTCTCCTTTCAAAGTAATTCATAATTCAGATTTTTAATTATGGCATATTCATTCATTTAAAGATGATTCTGGATGAGAGGGCCACTAATGAAATACAATCATTAGCATCTAAACAAAGTAATTTACAAAGTCTCCTTTAGGGGAAAAGATTTCTAGAACATCATCAATCACACAAGATATGCAAAAACAAGCAATTAAACCACACACAAGAACTACAACAGCCTTATATATCAGTAATGTACACATGAAAACATAACTGATTACAATGATTAGACTAGGGTAGTGTGGTTAATTTGTATTTTATGTAGTGATTCCATGGAAGAATGCACCCGGACAGACACATTACACATGAGAGGAACTTCATTTCATTAGTACTCACTTAAAACACATGACCCAAAGCCCAAAAAAACAATGAATTTTGAGTCATTGCCTGGCCATCCATGTAGGGTCCAACTACTGCACACTTTAATAAAATATCTCCCTTTCTCCTCCATCTCTTTTTGCCTGCTATTTGCTTTTATAAACTGACAAAATGTGGGCTTAGGAAAGTACTTTGCGAGAGGCAGGTGCTGCCTGGGTTTCTCATTATTTGTTCAAATCCTGATTTAGGCTTCCAGGGACAAAGTGCTCCCAGCCCTCACAAAGTCGGTGATTTACTGGCTCTTCTACCATATACACAATTACAGATCGTTAAGCATGCAGCAGGACTAAAGGGATATAATAATTCTCTGATTTTTAATGCCTGTATATGGTATTTTGGTAAATGGACCACAAAGGCTGGCTTCAAACCCTGCTCCTCCAGGCCACGTTATAATCTTGTTGAAAACCTGTACGACTTAAGCTCTGCCAGTGTATTTTTCTTTGTGAAGGTGGGAAGAAGGCATGGATGTAAAAGGAGTAGGAATTAGGAGAGTGGTAGTGTGTCAAGGAGGGGGAAATCCACGGGGGAGGCTGGCGCCCCTGCTGTATGCTGAGCCGCCTTCGATAACCACCAGCTTGAGAAGCCAAAATATGCTCTATTGGGTACTCAAAGGAAAAAAATACTGGTTAATTTTCAACAGTGCTCCTTCATTTGACTTTACAATTTACAACAGCGAACATTAATGCAGGAATGGCTTGGTTGAGGAGGAGTTTAAAATTAGAGCCCCTCTTCTCATTAGCCCCGACTGCCTGACCCAGGGTGACTGAGAAGCAATTTGTCGCCAGATTCTCATTTTGCTTCTGTTATGGCTCCTTGTAAATGAAGCGCGGCAATTTATTGTAGCACCTCTAGGAGTCAAGAACATAATGTGTAAAACACATACAAAAAAATCTTTCTCCACGTTCATTAACACCCAGCACATAGAGGCTGTTCACTTTTCTCTCTAATGAAGGAGGGAGATCTTAAATCTAAAGCTTTCCATCATGTGAAGAAGTCCTCTTCAGGCCATTAGATGGAGGCTGAGTTGGATTGGAGAAAGGTCATTGACAAAAACAGAGAGTGGCAATACAAGGAAAAATAGAAAATGGATAAAAGAAAAGACTTTAGAAGCCTCAAAGAACGGAAAATAGATTTTTGGCATCAATGCTCAACCCCCTTGTCTCAGTGTATTTTTTGTTGTCAGTGAAGAAAAGAATATCTGGCTTTTTATTTAGCTGGAAATTGCTCTAGTGTTTGGCCAGTTCTTATTTCTTCACCCTTGATCTGACCTTGCAAGAGGCATTTACTTAGGTTCATTTGAAGAGCATATTGTCTATGATCTTTAAAATTTGTTTGCTTACGGCCTCACCCCTCCCATGCCGCCTTTACAAGAAATTGCCGTGTCCACGGTTTTAATACATTCTGATTGTAACAGGCTGCTTCTGCCCTGGAGCTAGCTTCAGGCTTTTATCTTATTCCGTGGTTAGTTCTGATTAACGGTTTTGTTGTGTGGGGTCTCACAAATGGCACCTCCTGATGAACCTAATAACAAATTACTATATGGAATAATTTTCTAGAGGGTCCAGGATTGCCTGTTTGGATTAAATACTTATTGTTGCTGGACAGTACACATGAATGCTCCTATTGGTTTTATGATATAATAATAGGCACTCAGTGTTTTTTAGTCGCCAAGTCATGTCAGACTCTTTGGGACCCCGTGGATTCTAGCCTGCCAGGCTCCTCTGTCCATGGAATTTTCCAGGCAAGAAAAATGAAATGGGTTGCCATTTCCTACTCCAGGGG
Source organism: Neotragus moschatus (assembly GCA_006410615.1). Classification (NCBI taxonomy): domain Eukaryota; kingdom Metazoa; phylum Chordata; class Mammalia; order Artiodactyla; family Bovidae; genus Neotragus; species Neotragus moschatus. Next base: position 1,284,304 of record SJYA01002750.1, read on the forward strand.
ATCTTCCCAATCCAGGGATCGAACCTGTGTCTCTTGAGTCTCCTGCATTGGCAGACAGATTCTTTAACACCATGCCACCTTAGGATACCAAATCAATTAAAGTAGAAATAGGACATTCTATATGATAATATAGAACACAAACATTATAATCATCCTTCCTCCTGTTGAGGAAACTGAGTCTCAGGTTAAATAAGTGTTTAAACTTAAAGAGTTAGAAAAGGGCAGAGCTGTGATGCCAAACCAGGGCTGCCAGCATTCCCTCAGCCACACATCTGTTATCTAGGGTACCTTTTGTTCTAAACTCTACTAACAACTTCCTCTTGTTTCAGTTAAACTTAGTAACCATCAGTTTTTTGATGCAACAGTTAAACCTTTCTCTTTAAATATTGAAGTTTATAAATCTAAAACACATATATTTCTGTTTTAAGGAATGTATCAAATTGATTGTATGTACTAAAGCACTACTTTCTCTTTTCTGTCTAACCCAAATAATCAGCATCCATTTCTATGTTGCTTTATTCTCCTATCATTTTTCTTTCTTAGTCCCACTCTTAGTGTATCTGAAATTTGGAATGATGTTGCTCTAGCCAGTTGAGTTTTGGCTTCTAATATTTTATGGACCTCCTCCTCAAAGAGCATGTGTACTGACTGGTCATGGTTAATATTTGAAGGTCAAAAGTTTGCACACACATAAAAGAAAAATTAAAATGTAAGAACAATAATCTTATGCAGTTTAGGCTGCTAGAATAAAAATACTATTAACTAGGAGGCTTATCAACAGTATAAATTTATTTCTTACACTTCTGGATGTTGGAAGTTGAGATCAGGGTGCCAGCATTGGTCAGGTTCTGGGGAGGGCCCTTTTCCTAATTATAGATGGTTATCTTTTCACTGGGTCCTCACAGGGAAGAAAGACAGCTAGCTAATTCTATTGCTGCTTCTTATAAGGGCACTAATCCCGTTTATGAGGGCTCCACCCTTATGACTTAATTATCTCCCAAAAGTCCCACCTCCAAATACCTTCATATTGGAAATAGTGTTTCAACATATGAATTTTTGGGAGATACAAACATTCAGTCTGTAACAATTTAACTAAAAATGTTTTTGTGCAAGTTTCAATTTCTCTCTGCTTTGAAATTCCAGGTTAGCACCTACAGTGCTAACAGAACAGACTGGTGTTGCTGACTGCTATCTGAAGCTCTTTCCTGAATGGTATCTCAAATTACCTCACCTGGGTAGCTGCTGCCATCCTCAAATTGCAAGAGACATAAACCCAATCAATATAACAGGGAAAGAGCATTAGCTGCTCAATGGTGCAGCTGAATCCCAGTGTCCCTTGTAATTGTGATTGCATGTATCTGGTTCAGCTAGACAGTAACTCCACTTGAAAGGGACGTGTCAGTCCTAGTGTAGGGAGCAGCCTGGTGCTGTCATGCTGTAGGCACACATGTTATTACTGAAAGAATGATGATTCTTTAAGAGAAACCTGCAACATCTGTACTCTGCAATCTTCAGACACATGTGAGCAAATGTGACATCGGTCAGAAGCTGGTGGTCATACAGCTTCTAATTATTCATTTGGCTTAGAGCCATTCGATTCCTTTGAATTAACTGTCATATTCTCCCTATAACTCTTTTCTTAAAATATGATTCCTGAGGGACTGATATGTTTTCTGACATAATGCCTTGTGTATAGTAAGCACAAAATTAAAGTTGTGGATTAGTAATCTAAATATTGATTAATTCCTTGACTGATTCAAAAATGCATATATTTGTACCTACTGTATGCATCCAGTGTAGGCTTGGTGTTGAGCTAGGTGGTGGGGATATAAAGATGAAAAATTCATGTTCTTAAGAAGCTTATGAATATTAGGGGATTAGAGAACGGACATATAAACAGATGTAAAAGGGAACTTCCTCACTGACAATGTTCTTAACTGAGGAGCTAAGAGCTTTGTCCACACACCTAGTTGTTCAAGATCGTATAGTTGATATATTCAGATGAATGACTGGATTTACTTCTTTCACAGAGCTGCTAGAAGGTAAAAAGTAAATCCAAAATATATCCCTAAGATTTAGATTAGTAAATGAGTCATGTTCAGAGATGGAAACCAGTAAATTCAGTATCTCCAGAGTAGCACCATTCAGAGTTAAATCCCAATCCTACTTCTTTATGATGTCATTTAGATGTTTGAGGATTGTTCTCACATTCCCATAAAGTCTTCTCTATTCAAGTTCTTTCTGCTTTAAATCATATCTCCTGTTTCTGTTAAAAAAAAAAAAAGTATGGGAACATGAAAAGACAAATTTATAGTGAAGCTAAATTTCAGCATACCTCACTCTCATGGAGCCCCAGAAGTGTGTTCATATGGACATATATCTTTGCAAAACTTGCTGAAAGAAGGTATTTTACCAGCTTTGTCTGTTTCTTTCCACTTCAGCTTCCCACCCATCACACTTCCCCTCTAGTATGTGGCATCATAGTGGTATTGAACAGCTCTCAAAAGTTGATTTGGGGTGCAGATTTTTTGGATTCAGCGGGATTTTTTTATGTTGTTTGCCATCACTTCTGTGTATAGTTAAATTAGATGCCATAGTCCTGTGTTTAAATTTGAAATGAAATATATAGAATTTCAAAGGACCCTAAAAGCTAAAACAATTGTGAAGAAGAATAACAAAGTTGGACAACTCATAATTTCCTGATTTAAAAACTTACTACAAAGCTACAGTAACCCAAACAGTGTGGTACTGGCATAAGATACATATGTAGACCAATGGAAAGGAATTGAGGGCCTAGAAATAAACCCTCATGTATGTGGTCAGTTGATTTTCAGCAAGGGCACTGAAGCCACTTAAGGGGGAAAGGACAGTTTCTTCAACAAATGGTTCTGGGAAAACTGGGTGTCTACATGACAAAGAATTGCTAAAGTACTCAGCAGCCAAAAAGTAGGGGAAAGAGTATTATAGATGTATGTCAAGCAGTTAATACAAATATTCTGTTATTATGGATTTGGTGATAGTTTAATAACTTTTCTAAATTTGATATGATGTCATATTCTAAATTAATATTGACTTTCATACCTAATCTTGTATTTGTAATTTTATTTTTTTATAAAAGAGCTTTCCCCCCAGTTGTGTAAGCTTCAGGTTGTATAAAACCTGGATTGGCTTCTGGGAGTCAGGTTGAGGGAGGGGAGGTCTCCACTAGCCCAAATACCATATCAAATGACAAATGGAGTAAAGCTGCATTCCAGCTACCCTCATCCCTTGGCTGGATGCCCTCATACAAGGTACATATTGAAAATTCTCACCTGCTACATAAGGTATTTCCAGGGAAGTTCAACCTTCTCAATATAAAATGAGTATCTTTTCTTTCTAGACATTATGTAGTTTTAGTACAAATTTTTTCACAAGTGTTAATAACTGTAGTTTGGGCACTGACATGATTTAGCACTCTATTTTCATTAGTTTAGGAAATTTATTTTTGGCACATATTCCATTTGAAGCCCTGTGATAACCAGAAAGATGAGTGAGGACAGATTCTGCCCTCAAGTCACAATCTAGTAGGGGAGCAAAGACATATCCTTGTGTCAGTACAATATAGTGTAAACAGTGAAAGTTTCAGAGAGGCTGTAAGAAAGCATTATGGGTAGAGTGATCATATAATGTGTTGTTCAAACTGGGGTACTTTTGAGAGTGAAAGAAGCTTCTGCTAACAAACTGAGGCAAAGTTCAAAACAAGTACTGACAAAGTTGGACACTCCTGGGCAAACCAAATCTTATGATCGTCATCATTATGGGAGAGGACAATCACAGTGGAAAAGGACATCTGGGATAGGTAATTGTGTATCAGCTTGACTGGACTGGGGAATGCCTACATATCTGGTTAAACATTGTTTCTGCATTTGTCTGTGGAGGCATTTCTGGGTAAGAGTAGTATTTGAATTTGTGGACTCAGTGCAGTATCATTCTCTCTTGCCCTTCAGCTTAGATATACATCATCAGCATCCCTATTTCTTAAGACTTTGGACTTGGACTAAATTTTATCACTGCCTTTCCTGAGTCTCCAACTTGCAGTAGGCATATCGTGATACTTCTCAGACTGTGATTATGTGAGCCACTTCATAATAAATCTCCCTTTATATTCTATTGAGTCTACTTCTCGGGAGAACCCTGAATAATACAACTGAGAAAGTCACATGAATAAAGTAACAGATGATCAGATTCTGATCATTTGTGTTGAGGATGGCTAGACCATGGTGCTCCTGACCCCCCGGAGAAATGTTCATTGTACCTTATCTTATGACAGTGAAGAAACTCAGAACGATGCTGATGAGATTACACATCTCCTAGTAGTCCCTTATTCTACAACCATGTGTCAAACAGTATCTTTCAGCACTGGTTGGAAGCATTTTCCTAGGAGATAAAGTTTTAGGTCAAATGCTTTTTAAAAATTGTAACATACTCTGTCTTTCCTACCTTTATCAGGATGTCTGCAACCTAATTAGTTTCTTAAAAGTTTATCATTTTCCTGCATTCAACCCACATGCCTACAGGGACAGAGGTGTGAACAACCAGTGAAAGCCCAGAGTTCAGAAAGGGTCAACTATCACATAATCCATGGACTATATTACATACTAAAATTCTGACAGCTTGCTCTTGTGACAAAGATGTTAACAAGGAAAGAAAATGGCACTAATTTAATCTATTCTTACAGTTCATTCTAAAATACACTAGCATGACACCAAGTTATAATAATAAATACTATAGTAATTTCACAATTCTTCCTACATGCTGTTCACAGTCCTTTCACATGCAAATTCGCCATCCATTGCTTCATGACAGTGATTTTAAGTGCATTAAAGAGTTCTGAATTTTCTTATACTTGATCTCCTAATTATGTTGCAGGAACATACACAGAATAGTACTATATCCTGCCATTTGTCTGGCCTATAGCATTTTTCCATGCAGTGAGCTCCCCTCTTCTTCTGACATGGCATCTGGGTTTTGGAACATAGGTTATACCAGCAGGGTTCGATTATTACTTCTGTACTAATTATTACAGGATTAGTACAGCAGTGATAATTGAATAATCAGATTTGATTATTATTCCTGTCATAATTAGTAGAGGAGTAATAATGGAATATTCACTATGAGTAGTGAAAGAGAGAAGTAAAATTTGCCCCAGATTAAGTCATTAGAAATTTACAGAAACCTTTAGAACATTTAAAAAGAAACTTTTATAGAAAGTTAAAAAGAAAGCACAGAGAACTTTAATGGATTATGTCTAAAGAGTTGTTAGGTTTTGAGGACTTGTTTGAAAAGCCATTTTAACTAGGTAGTAAAGCCTTGTCAGATCAGAACTTTCCGATATCCTACTTCCCTTCAGTGCTTCTGGGGCAGTGCCCTGGGCTGGCGTGCTGGGTGCATAGCACAGCATTGGTGTTGTGTGAAAGAGAGTAGAAATGTTATCATTCTTTAAGGCCCTTGCAGCCCAGGTCAGTGGGTGTCTTCTCATGTGTGTTAGTGAGTATAGGTGGCTAACACACAGGATGCTCAGATCTAACATGTTGGATGAATATGGGGGATTGGGGGGCTTTGAAGAGAAAAAGTATGGAGAAAGCACTTTTTCAGACTTACCTAGCTTGCTGCTGCTAAGTTGCTTCAGTTGTGTCTGACTTTGTGCGACCCCATAGATGACAGCCCACCAGGCTCCTCTGTCCTGGGATTCTCCAGGCAAGAATCCTGGAGTGGGTTGCCATTTCCTTCTTCAATGCATGCATGCATGCTAAGTCGCTTCAGTCATGTCCAACTCTGTGCAACCCTATGAACAGCAGCCCACCAGGTTTCTCCATCCACAGGATTCTCTAGGCAAGATTACTGGAGTGGGTTGCCATTTCTTTCTCCTTACTTAGCTATGACCCCTGAAAAGATGGTATCCAAAGGTAGCCCAAAGTAAGTGCATTGGAAAATCCTCCACCTTGATGAGACTATGAAGAAATGTCCAATCTCATTATATGTTTAAAAAAATACATACTCGTCATGCTTGGCGGTTCAATGGTGACAGATTGTGGGCCACTGAATTATAGTGTCCGCTTTCTGGGAAACGACTTTGCAGTGTTTCCCGGTGAAGAGATAGTTGTGACTGAAGGAGATCTCCAGGTGACAACCCTTCTTGCCTGTTTCTTCAACATCTTGCCCATCAGGAGAGTGAAGGCAGGGTCTGACTCTGGTAGTAACTTCTTTGCATGCTTGTGTAATTAATTAAGGGTCATAGGTGTATAACAGTCTCTGAATTCAGCTTAATAGTCTTAGTTATGTAGGAAAACAATGCACTGTGTAAATTAGTACACACCAGACATGACATAGTTACCAGGGCAGGGTGGACAGTGTTTTGTTGAAGTGCCACTTTGAATGAGTCATTTCAATGCTGAAAATATATTTTTTGTATGTGAGAGCTAAGGTACTAAATTGTTCTTTCAGAAACCTGGTTCCAATTGCTTTAAAATGCCAGGTAGGTGGAAAATAATAAATTCTGTGTCTTCGGAGATAAGAACTGCATTTTGTATTATACTGCTGGGCATGACAATCACTGTAATTTTGGAAGGTGGTTATTATTGTATGAACAAATTTTTTGGTATTATTACTGTTTATTTTAATTCAGGGACATATTCTGTACTAGATGTTTAATGAAAATGGCCTTGTATTAAAATGTTTTACCTGCTGTTTGCTGAAAGACATTGCAAAATTAGAAATGAGAAAGACATCTTATGTCACCTAACCCATCCCAGGCAGCGTAGAGAAAAAGATTATACTATAAAGCAACTTTGCTAGGGGAGCCAAAAATAGACCTTACTCTTTGCATTTCTCACTGAGTAAATTGTAGGCAGCAGGATGGGATCGTTTGTGTCAATTCAGAAGGAAAACTGTATTCTTAAAAATGTTTAGAAAGATGGGTACCAGTTCAACAAATTAGTTGACTAGGATCCCACATTTGAGAGTTTTAAGGCCAGAAAAAAAATTTTCAATTTCTCAAACTGATTGTGCTGAATTAAACAATCGTTTAGAGTTTCCCTGCTTGCTTATTCAATTATCTGTGCAAGTATTTCTGCAATGGAAACACAGTGAAGAATGCTTTTCTTTCACTCTAAAATGTAACAAAATGGTGGGTGGGTTTGAATATTACTACTTCTTTTTTCCCCCTCTGAGTTTTCCAAAGGTACAAAGGAGTAAGAAAAAGCAAAAATGTGCGTAAAAGCAGAAAGAAGCAGATGAAACCAAGAGGCTTAGATAATTCACACCAAATATGAGCCCTCAGCCTTCAAGTGTTGAAGTGACACTGCAGTGATAAAGCTGAATTACCCCTTTGCAAAGCTGCAAAGTGGTCCTGGTTGTCCCTTTGCTTGGTTTCTGACACATTTCTATCCTTTCCTCCATTCTTTCCCTCCCCTGTTAGTGCCCACCACTCCCGTTTTTCCCTCCCCCAGGACCCAAGAACCTCTACCCAAATTGGGAAAACTGTCTGCACGGTCCCAGCAGGTGGCTGCCCCATGCCAGGTCCAAGGTGTGTTGGGGGAGCCACCCCCAAAATAATGGAATTAGGGAGTGGCAGGGAAAGGTGGCCACCGCACCCCCTCACTTGTCAGGAAACATGCAAGTTTGTGGCCACCTGGTGTTAAACCCCCTTTATAGGCAGCCTGCTTCTGTGAATTCTGATGGTTGGAACACAGCTAACGAGACTATAAAGTTGTGGCTTTTGATCCACCGATGAATCCAAGTAGTTTCTTTGCTTTTGTCCTGACCATAGATCGTGCCATGATCCCCTGGAGGAGGAAATGGCAACCCACTCCAGGATTCCTGCCTGATATATTCCATGGTCAAAGGAGCCTGGTGGGCTGCAGTCCATGGGCTTGCAGTCAGACATGACTGAACATGAACACAAAATCGCCCACAGATCATGGCATGCTTGCCCAGCTTGTAAATTTTCCCCCTTCATTCCAAGGGAATTCTTACATTTAGTTGACTGTGGAATTATTTTTAAGCAAAGTCTCTTATCTCATGAGACTAGTGGTCTAAGGAACACAATTTGGGAAATTGATATGCTATTTCCTGTTATTGAGCATATAGATTGTTGGCAGATTTTAGCTACTGTAAATAATTCTTATCTTTGAGCACATACTGAATTATTTCCTAGAGTATATCCCTAACCTCTTAGGTAAGTGGCATGTTTAAAGTTACAGATTTTTTAATTACACTTCAGAAATGTTGTACCGATTTCCAGTTCCCACCTGAGTGTGTTTTCCTTAAACCCTAACCTTGGAAATTACCATGTTAAGTATCTGTCAGTTTGATAAGTAAAAATTATATTTTACAATATATTTCATTTCTTTCATTACTCATGTAGTCAGACATTTATTCTTTTCCTTGGTGAATTGCTTAGTTTTGTCCTTTGCCCTTCTTTCGATTCATATGTTTGCTTTTCTTTATTATTTTGTGGAAGTTTTAATGTAGTTTCATGTAAACAGTGCTTTGGAGAAAAATAGAGTAAGTGGCTAAAGGAGTGACAAAGGCTAAAGGTCAAAGGTTGGAGGCACATTATTTTAGATAGGGTTGGAAAGACGGCTCAGAGAGGGCGACTCATTTTTATTTGAAACATCACTGATTTGCTTTTGTAAGGACATTGTCCATTTGTCACACCATATTCCTTCTCTGCCCTTCCTATTTGAGCCCTTTCCAGGGACCGTCCTGTAAGCACACTATTAGAAGCTTCCTCCAACTTCCCACTGGGCTTAGCAAATGGGGAACCCATCAGGAGATCAGAGGGAGGAAGGAAAGTGGAATTGGGATATTTATTTCCCTGCCCCCATGCCCATGACTAGTCACTTTGGGCTGATGAAGGTCATTGATCTCACAAAGCAGCTTCCTTACTTGACCTGCTCTTTCTTGGTTCCACTAACCACCCTATCCCTTCATCCCCCAAGTTCTAGAAATACAGTTGCATCCCTTGTAGTTTACCTCACCCCCAAGCACGTCTTTATAAATAGCCCCTTTGCCTTACACTATCTATCCTAATTTGAGTGTGCCATCTATTTACTTACAGGACCCTGTCCTAGGAACTGTTTGTATCCCACTCAGATGCCTTCTGCTAGGCCAGTGCACTCATTTTTGCTGTGAGTATTTGCTGCTACTGGCTTATAACTGTGCACTTCTCCAATATTGCCTTTGGGCTCTGGAGCCAAGTTGGCCAGAAATGCCTGGGAAGCTAGGAGCCCCCTATTCTGAGGGCAGTCTGCAGCCAATGATTGACTGGTGTGAGGGGCACAACACAAAAACCTAAGCCCTTAGCTTAGATGATTAGAAAAAAGAAAAATAGGTGACGAATCATTTTGCCATATGTTAGACAGCAATATAAAGCTGCGCTATTTAAAACTGTGAGGTACTTGCTCAGACAGATCAATAAAGAAGAGTGAAATTGAAATAAAACCAAGGTGTGGGGAAGATTGGGAACTCATGTATACCTGAGATGGAAAAAAAAATAAAAGAAATAAAACCAATGTATATTAGGGTGTTTCATATATGAGAGAGATAATAAAATCAGAAAAGGAGGAATTATTCAACAAATAATTCTGAGAATATTGGCTATTTGTAGTATAAGAGAAAATTAAATCTCTATACCACATCATTCACAAACATATATTCTGGATAGGTTAAAGATCTGAATATCAAAGGCAGGGTTCTAAAACTTAACCAAAGAAAGAATATATCTTTATATCATTCAATTCAGTTTAGTCGCTCAGTCATGTCTGACTCTGTGGCCCTGTAAATTGCAGCACTCCAGGCCTCCCTGTCCAACACCAACTCCTGGAGTTCACTCAAACTCAACATCCATCGAGTCAGTGATACCATCCAGCCATCTCATCCTCTGTCGTCCCTTTTTCCTCCTGTCCCCAATCCCTCCCAGCATCAGAGTCTTTTCCAATGAGTCAACTCTTTGCATGAGGTGGCCAAAGTACTGGAGTTTCAGCTTCAGCATCATTCCCTCCAAAGAACACCCAGGGCTGATCACCTTCAGGATGGACTGGTTGGATCTCCTTGCAGTCCAAGGGACTTTCAAGAGTCTTCTCCAACACCACAGTTCAAAAGCATCAATTCTTTCGAACTCAGCTTTCTTCACAGTCCAACTCTCACATCCATACATGACCACTGGAAAAACCGTAGCCTTGACTAGCTGGACCTTAGTTGGCAAAGTAATGTCTCTGCTTTTCAATATGCTATCTAGGTTGGTCATAACTTTCCTTCCAAGGAATAAGCGTCTTTTAATTTCATGGCTGCAATCACCACCTGCAGTGATTTTGGAGCCCCCCCAAAATAAAGTCTTAGTAGACAATAATTCTTAAACATACAAAGCACAAAAAGAGAAGGAAAATATTGATACATTTTGCTACATTAAGAGGCAAAACTTCTGTAGGATAACACGTGACAAAGATGAAAATGCAGGCTTACAGACTGAGAAAAGATAATTGCAACTCATGTTACCAACAACAAATTAGTGTCCAGAATATATTAAGTGTTTTTAGAAATCAGTAATGCAGAAAGAGAAATATATAATAGTAAGTCACAAGATATAATAGTAAATTCACAGAAGAAGATAGATATCTAAAAAATATATGCAAAGATGTCCAACATCTTTAGTCATTAAGGCACGTACATTAAAACAAAGATATACATTTTATATTAATAGATCTATTAATATAATGTCAACTGTGAGTTATAATGTGGAGAAAAATAACTTTAATACTTGGCTGAGGGAAGGGAAAATTGGGAGACCACTTTGGAAAACTGTGTAGAATTAGCATGTGAAGTTGACAGCACATCTTCTCTGAAACTCAGGTTTTACTTCTGGACCTTTTATCAGGTCCAGAAATCAGGCAGAAATTTTTAGTGGACATGTACAAATATACTAATTTCTGAATCATTTGTTGTTTGTTGAAAAGCTAAGAAATCCTGACAGACAATAAGAGAATCAAAAAATACTTTGTGGTTTGTTGGTCCCATGAAAAGCATAAGAATGAAAATGAATGAACTAGATATGAATATATCAACACAGATAAGTCTTGTAAACATAATGTTGTAAGTAAAAAGAAATGTTGAATATAGATGTAGTAACAAATATTGAGGAAGTTTACTCAAAGAAGGACCTGAGTTTGAGAATCTCTGGGAGATGGTGAAGGACAGGGAAGCCTGGCGTGCTGCAGTCCATAGGATCACAGAGTTGAGCGAGTGAACAACAACTCAAAGGAGAACAAAACATGTATGAGTATGATAGCACTTATTTCAGAAAAGGTAGATAGGGGTGAGCAGGTGCTGGAGTTTGGCTCTGTAGCTGTATATATAATATTTTGTTTCATTCCATGGGGATTTTCCAGGCAAGAGTACTAGAGTGGGTTGCCATGCCCTTCTCCAGAGGATCTTCCTAACCCAGAGATCCAACCCAGGTCTCCTGCATTGCAGGCAGATTCTTTACCATCTGAGCCACCAGGGTAGCCTGAAAATAAACTAACCTAAAGAAAATGAATCAAAATACTAATAGAGATTTAATTGCAGTAGAGTGCTTGAATCTCATACATTCCCTGTAATTTTCTGTTGGGCATAAATATAATCAAATGTTAACATTATGATATAGAAAAATTAGAGTGAACAATGAAAATAATAAAGCTTATAAAGAATGTTTAAATTATTTGTGTTAACATGACTGTAAAACACCAACTAAAATTTTGTTGATGGAAAAGACACTTGATGTAAGGAATTAATATATAGCTTGATTGCATGAACTCTCCCTTTACCAAAATCACATATATTGACCTTCCCCCACTACCTCTTTGGAACAGTTTCTTAGAGCTATCTGAAGTGCTGTCTCCTGGGCCGCAGTCCTCACTTTACCCCACATAAAACTTAACTTGCAAAAAAAGAAAAGAATTTATGTATATAGTCTGGCCCTTAAGACTTTTTCCCTCAAAGTGAAACATCCTTGTGGTGTTTTCATACTACAAGAACTCCCCTAGGGATCAGGCTGAGGGTCGGTTATACCCGAAATCACTTGGGACAAATATATTAATACTTTGTTCTGTATGATGTTCTGTATCTATATAGTCCAACATGGTCTACACTGCCACTGTGGTTATTGAACACTTGGATGTGGCTTGTGAAACTGAAGGACTGCATTTTAAATTTTATTTAATATTTAAATTTTTCAATGTGTATAGACAAATATGGCAAGTGGTGACTGTAGAAGCCAGAGCAGATCTTGACTATCAGGGATCAGCAGTGGCCCTCAAGTGAGACACTCTTTTCAGTATTCTTTTACCTTTTGAGATGAATGTTTCTGCTTTACTCTTTTGGTTTCTGGGATTTAAAAACAAAATCTCCATTAAATTATGATTAAAAATATTTTAAATTTCAAACTGATCCTTGAATAACATGGGTTTGAACAGTGTGGATCTTTTTTTATGTGGATTTGTTTTTTTTCAATCAATACTGTGTTACTGCAGCTTCTGAGGTTTGTTGAGTCCTCAGGATGCAGACGGAGAAGGCAATGGCATCCCACTCCAGTACTCTTGCCTGGGAAATCCCATGGACGGAGGAGCCTAGTAGGCTACAGTCCAGGAGGTCACGAAGAGTTGGACACGACTGAGTGACTTGACTTTCACTCTTCACTTTCATGCATCGGAGAAGGAAATAGCAACCCACTCCAGCGTTCTTGCCTGGAGAATTCCAGGGACGGGGGAAGCTGGTGGGCTGCTGTCTATGGGGTCACACAGAGTCGGTCATGACTGACGTGACTTAGCAGCGGCAGCAGCAGGATGCACAACCAGGAATAAGGAGGAATCAGGGCTACAGATTAAGGACTTGAGAATCTGCAGATTTTTATATCTGTGGCAGGTCCTAGGGCTAATCACCTGTAGATCTGAGGGATGTCTGCGTTTTGTAGCATGTTAGCTAGATAATATATTTTTAGAATATTATAAATGTAATATTTAGTATTTATAATTATATACATATTATCTAGCTAATGTAAATATTAAATATACTATCTATAAAATAGAAAATTAATTTATTGATAAAAAATTTATTCATTAAAATAATTTAAAAATATATTACATAGCATTTTTAGCTAAACCAGAAAGGTTCTTTTTCAAGATATTAGGCTGTTGCTGCTAAGTCGCTTCAGTCATGTCCGACTCTGGGTGACCCCATAGACGGCAGCCCACCAGGCTCCCCCGTCCCTGGGATTCTTCAAGAAAGAACACTGGAGTGGGTTGCCATTTTCTTCTCCAATGCATGAAAGTGTAAAGTGAAAGTGAAGTCACCCAGTCGTGTCCGACTCGTAGCAACCCCATGGACTGCAGCCCACCGGGCTCCTCCGCCCATGGGATTTTCCAGGCAAGCTACATTGCTAGAAATGGAAGTTGGAGGTGATATGTATGCAGATAACTTAAATATGGAAAGGAAGCAATCTATGCAAAAATGGATTCCAGGGGAAGAACTGTGGCAGGAGTAACTTAGAGTATTCAAGGACTTTCAATACAGCAAGTATAACTAGCCTGAGGCAGCAAGGGAGAAGAGTAGGGGACTTTGTCAGAGAGATAGGCTGGAGGTAAGTTCTGTTAGAGTCCCTTAGGGCATTGTAAAGATTTTTGATGATTCCAGTGTTGGTGGAAAACCATTAAGTAATTTGACTGGGGAAGGGTGTGATTTGATGTTACATTTTTCAAAGATTATTCTGTTTGTTCTATGAGCTATAGTAGGGGGAATCAATTGGGTTTTGAAGTGATCTGGGTGGGAGGTCGGAGAAGGCAATAGCACCCCACTCCACTACTCTTGCCTGGAAAATCCCATGGACAGAGGAGCCTGGTAGGCTGCAGTCCATGGGGCCGTGAAGAGTCGGACATGACTGAGTGATTTCACTTTCACTTTTTACTTTCATGCATTGGAGAAGGAAATGGCAACCCACTCCAGTATTCTTGCCTGGAGAGTCCCAGGGACGGGGGAGCCTGATAGGCTCCCCTGTCTGTGGGGTCGCACAGAGTCAGACACGACTGAAGCAACTTAGCAAAAGCAGCAGCAGAGTGGGAGATGATAAAGACTATATGGATTATCATCTCTGTTCTTAAAACAAATGTGAAAGCACTGAATACCTTGGTACAGGAATATTATTACTGTGTCTTTTATTGCCAGCATCTTCCATGACACGGTGCTCTCTTCTCTTCTACAGCAGCTGTGAGTCAGGCCACTTGGAAGGTGAATTATTGTAATGGGAATTTTTAATGCCATAATTTTACTTCTGCAAACTCTGTTTCCAGTAATTATTTTCAACATGGTATATTTTAGTAAATTCCACAGTTAGTCTTCTCGGTTAAGGTAATTTCTCATCTAGTTCCACAAATTACCTGGAATATATTATTGAATTAAATAGAGTATCTGGGTGGAAAGGCTGTTTATGGGCAGGGCATCAGTTATTGCACATAAGTACCATTATTCATCATTATGCTCATTACAGTACAAAGGCTTTATCTGCTTTTGACATCTTGCCCTTTAAAGCAACCCTATTTTGGCTGTATGTGGAAGGTTATAAAGAAGTACAGCCCATTTCTCTAATGATGGTGCTATAGAAGCTAATGGCAGTATAAGCCATTTTAGACAACTAAGAACAACTTGAGTAGTACTTTTAAATACTTTTAGAGAAAAATATGAAAACCTATCAAGAAGGAAAAAAATGTAAGTTTACATTATAATCAAAGAGCTTTTACTTCTTTTTATTGTCATCAGTTCAGTTCAGTCGCTCAGTCGTGTCCGACTCTTTGTGACCCTCATGAATCGCAGCACGCCAGGCCTCCCTGTCCATCACCATCTCCTGGAGTTCACTCAAACTCACGTCCATCGAGTCGGTGATGCTCTCCAGCGATCTCATCCTCTGTCGTCCCCTTTTCCTCCTGCTCCCAATCCCTCCCAGCATCAACTGTCACAGATGGAGAGAAAAGGAAACACACCTTGACATAGATAGAATATACATGTGTATGAAAGAGAAAGAAAAAAGAAAGAGGGAGAGGAAGAATGGATAATCTTCTTTAGAGAGACCTTGATAGTAGAAATTTTGTATTTTAAGGAATCAGAAGTTGGATTCAAGTATGTGTTTGAGTACAACTGGCCTTTGTTGAGTGATCTTAGGCCAATCAGTTTATCTCTTGGGCTTCATGCCTTAATATGTCACAGTTCTGCAAACTATCTTTCCTTAAAGAAGGGAGGTGATCTTTTCCCACTGGAGAAGTGTCTCAGTTGTGTCACCGTGGACAACTGTGATATTTGCCTCTGCAACTGTGATCCTCAGAGGCACTGGCCACAAAATTTTCTGTCTCCTACTCATGGTATGTCATAGGCTACAATCACAACTTTTGGTGATGAAGGTAGTACTAATAGTGAAGTTGAGAGTGCAGGAGCTTTAATGTTTATTGTATTTTAAATCTCTTTATTAGGAGACCTTCTAAAAATGTCTTAAGAAATAATTTTATTAGAAGATATTTCCAAATGATATCTCTGATAAGGGGTTAATATCTAAAATATTCAAATAACACTTACAACTCAACAACATACAAAACCAAACAACCTGATTAAAAATACACAGAGGACATGAATAAACACTTTCCCAAAGAGATATATAGGTGACCAATAGATACATGAAAATATGTTCAATCTCATTGTTTACCAGAAAAATTCAAATCACAACCACAGTGAGATATCATCTCATTCCTGTTCAGTTCAGTTCAGTCAGGCCTGTCTGACTCTTTGCAACCACACAGACTGTAGCACACCAGCCTCCACTGTCCATCGCCAACTCTTAGAGCTTGCTCAAACTCATGTCCATCGAATCGGTGATGCCATCCAACCATCTCATCCTCTGTTGTCCCCTTCTCCTCCTGCCTTCAATCTTTCCCAGCATCAGGGTCTTTTCCAATGAGTCAGTTCTTCACATCAGGTGGTCAAAGTATTGGGAGCTTCAGCTTCAACGTCAGTCCTTTCAATGATTATTCAGGACTGATTACCTTTAGGATGGACTGGTTTGATCTCCTTGCAGTCCAAGGGACTGTCAAGAGTCTTCTCTGGCACCACAGTTCAAAAGTATCAATTCTGTGGTGCTTAGCTTTCTTTACGATCCAACTCTCACATCCATAAGGACTCCTGGAAAACCCAAAGCTTTGACTAGACGGACCTTTGTCAGTCAAGTAATGTTGCTGCTTTGTAATATACTGTCTAGGTTAGTCATAGCTTTTCTTCCCAGAAGCAAGCATCTTCTGATTTCATGGCTGCATTCACCATCTACAGTGATTTTGGAGCCCAAGAAAATAAAGTCTGTCTCTGTTTCCATTGTTTCCCTATCTATTTACCATGAAGTATTGAGACTGGATGCCATGATCTTAGCGTTTTGAATGTGGAGTTTTAAGCCAACTTTTTCACTCTCCAAGTGGTTCTTAGTTTCTCTTCCCTTTCTGCCATAAGGGTGGTATCATCTGTGTATCTGAGGTTATTGATATTTCTCCCAGCAATCTTGATTCCAGCTTATGATTCATCCAGCCCAGCGTTTCTCATGATATACTCTGCATAGAAGTTAAATAAGCAGGGTGACAATATGTAGCCTTGACATACTCCTTCCCCCAGGTGGAATCTGTCCATTGTTCCGTGTCTGGTTCTAAGTGCTGCTTCTTTACCTGTATATGTATTTCTCAGGAGACAGTAAGGTGGTCTGGTATCCCCATCTCTTGAAGAATTTTCCATGGTTTGTTGTGATCCATACAGTCAAAGACTTTAGCACAGTCAATAAAGCAGAAAGAGATGTTTTTCTGGAACTCTCTTGGTTTTTTGGTGATCCAACAGATGTTGGCAATTTAATCTCTGGTTCCTCTGCCTTTTTAAAATCTAGCTTGAATATCTGAAAGTTCTCAGTTCATGTACTGTTGAAGACTGGCTTGGAGAATTTTAAGCATTACTTTGCTATTGTGTGAAATGAGTGCAATTGTGTGGTAGTTTGAATATTCTTTGGCATTACCTTTCTTTGGGATTGGAATGAAAACTGACCTTTTCCAGTCCTGTGGCCACTGCTGAGTTTTCCAAATTTGCTCGCATATTGAGTGCAGCACTTTCACAGTATCATCTTTTAGGATTTGAAATAGCACAACTGTAACTCCATCACCTCCACTACCATTGTTCATTGTGATGCTTCCTAAGGCCCATTTGACTTTGCACTGCAGGACGTCTGGCTCAAGGTGAGTGATCACATCATCATGATTATCTGGGTCATGAAGCTTTTTCTTGTACAGTTCTTCTGTGTATTCTTGCCATTTCCTCTTAATGTCTTCTGCTTCTGTTAGGTTCATACCATTTCTGTCCTTTATTGTGCCCGTATTCACTTGAAATGTTTCCTTGGTATCTCCAATTTTCTGGAAGAGGTCTCTAGTCTTTCCCATTCTATTGTTTTCCTGTATTTCTTTGCATTGATAACTGAGGAAGGCTTTTTTTTTTTTTTTAATCTCTCCTTGCTATTCTTCTGCATTCAAATGGGTGTATCTTTCCTTTTCTCCTTTGCCTTTTGCTTCCCTTCTTTTCATAACTATTTGTAAGGACACCTCAGACAACGATTTTGCCTTTTTGCATTTTTTTTTCCTTGGGGATGATTTCGATCACCACCTCCTGTACAATGTTACAAACCTCCATCCATAGTTCTTAAGGCATTCTGTCTTATTAGATCTAATCCCTTGAATCTATTTGTCACATCCACTGTATAATTGTAAGGGATTTGACTTAGGTCATATTTGAATGGTCTAGTGGGTTTCCCTGCTTTCTGCAATTTAAGTCTGAATTTTGCAATCAGGAGTTCATGATCTGAGCCACAGTCAGCTCCCTGTCTTGTTTTTCCTGATTGTATAGAGCTCCTCAATCTTCAGTTGCAAAGAATATAATCAATCTAATTTCATTTTTGACCATCTGGTGATGTCCATGTGCGGAGTTGTCTCTTGTGTTGTTGGAAGAGGGTGTTTGCTATGACCAGTGTGTTCTCTTGGCAAAACTCTATTATCCTTTGCCCTGCTTCATTTTATACTCCAAGGCCAAAGTTGCCTATTTGAATCACTCCTGTTAGAATGACTATTATCAAAAGACAAGAAATAAAAGTGTTGGTGATGATGTAGAGAAAAGGCAACTGTCATGTACTATTGTTAGGAATGCAAGTTGGTAGAGTCACTATGGAAAACAATAGGGAGGTGCCTCAAAAAATTGAAAGTACAACCACCATGTAATCCAGTAATCCCATTTCTGGCTCATTTTCCAAAGGAAAAAAAGCACTAATTTGAAAAGGTATATGTACCCCTATGTTCATCACAGCTTTATTTACAATATCCAGTATATGGAAGCAATCTAAGGGTCCACTGATAGAGGAAGGGATAAAGAAGATGTTCTATACACAATGGAATATTACTCAGCCATAAAAAGAATGAAGTCTTACCATTTGCAACAAGACAGATGGACCTAGATGGTGGTATGCTAAATGAAATAAGACAAGGAAAAGAAACACTGTATGGTTTCACTCTTATGTGAATTCCAAAAACAAACCAGACAAACATAACAAAACTAAACACAGTCATAGATATGGAGAACAACCTGGTGATTACCAGAGGGGTAGAAGGTAGGAAGATGAATGAAATGGGTGAGGAAGATTAAGAGGTACAAACTTCTAGATATAAAATAAAGAAGTCATGAATGTAATGTACAGCATAAGGAAATTATCAATAATATTATAATAACTTTGGTGACAGTAACTAGATTTTTCCTGGTGATCATTTTGTAATGTATAAAAATATTGAATCACTGTGTTGTACACCTGAAATGAATATAATTTTGTAAGTCAATTACACTTCAATTAAAAAAAAAAGACTTAGTGCTACTGGGAGACAACCTATGCTCACTCACTGTCTTTGTCTCCAATTTTTATTGGTGATATACTTCTGCAGAATATTGTCTCCTTACAGAAAAGACAGGGTAAAGATGAACTCTTAGATATTTAATTTCAGTGCTGTTTTAAGCTTTCTATTTGTACTTTAGAAATCAGTTTCTGTGATTGCTTTTTTAGGATTAATAAGAGGCAGGTGTGGAAGATGTGATTATAAGAAGGTGCAGGTAAAGGATAGGGTAACAATAAGTCTCGAGGTTCAGGTGGGGGTGTTTGGAAGAAGAATGAGAGTTGACAATAAGAATGGGAGAGAGGGGAGGACTGATTCTATTTATCCAATAACTATTCTTAATACATACTTATGTCAACTCATTGATTCATTTGTTCATCAAATATTTATCAAATTATATTATGCTAGGTATCAGGGAATCAAATACAAATAGAATATCATCAAATAGTGAAAAGAGATCGTAGGTTTTCTAGAAGAGATTAAAATAAAATTCTCTGCGAGTCCAGAGAAAGAGGAAAGTTCTTTGTTAGTCTGGAGTAGGTCAGGAAAGACTCTGGAAAGAGATCGTGAAGGATGCATACAAGTTTTTTTCCCCCTGGACAACAAATATTAAGTGAATTCCTACTTTATGGCAGGCTTTCTTCTTGTGCTGGAAATATGACATAAAAAATGTAAAGTTTTTGCCCTTGAGGAGCTTTCATTCTGGAAGAGGAAGACAGGAGATTAACATAAAGCGTTTCCTTTTCCTTGGTAAGTGTTGTAGAGAAAAGTAAAGCAGAATAACAGCAGTTGAAAATAACATATGGTACCATTTTATATGAAGTGTAGAAAATGATGGCTTCATAAAGAAGATGACATTTGAGCAGAAAAATGACAAGATGAGGGTGTAAGCCACATGGATATCTGGGGTGTGAGCACGGCAGACAGAGGAGACAAGTACAAAGACTCAGAATAAGGTGCCTGTTTGTCATGTACGTGAATGAGGCCTGTATGGCTGAAGCAAAACAAACATGAGGGAGAGCGATAGGTTATGAGATCATAGTGATATCAAGGGGCATATTATGAAAGGTCTTGTAGGTTATGTAAGGATTTTGGATTTTACTCTAAGCAAGATGAGAAATCACTGGAAAGTTTTGAAGAGTGACATGATGATTATGTTGCTGGGTAAAGAATAGCTTGTGGGTGCATTGGAAAGGAACGCGAGTGAGATGGAAGTAGGGTAGGTCAGGAGGCTCTCACGATAATCCAGTTAAAGGATGATGGTGGCTTAGATCTGAGTGGTAGCAGCAAACATAATGCAACATGGTTAGATTTTGGATGTAGTGTAAAATTGGAGCCCCAGGGGTTTGCAGTTGGATTGGGTACAGGATATGAGAAAAAGAGAAGTCAAAGATGAATCCTAGGTTTCTGACATGGAGCAACTGTAAGGTTGATGTGTAATCTTATGGTGAAGATAGAAAGAACATGTGTGGAAGGGAGACATGGAAATTAATACTTGTGTCTTAATATGTTACAGTTTAGATGTCTATTTATTAGGCTTTCATGTGGAGAGGGTGAGTGTTTATTGGCCCTATGAATATGGAGCTCAGGGCAGAAATTAGCCAGTGGCCCTGGATTTTAGATCAACAAATTCCAGCTCCAGCTCTTGGACAAGGGTAATCTTCTGTTGAATCACTTTAGAGAATATGAAGCCTTTAATCAAAATTTTATGAAATTCTTCTTCAAGCAGAATTTTGAAGTGGTTAGTACAGAAATGTGGTAAAGGATATTTAGCATGGAGAATAGAGAAGTGGTTAATGGCAGAAGAACCATTAGAAAAACTGAGATTAAGAGATCTAATAGGTGAAAAACTAGAAACAGTTTTTTTTAATGGAAAGGACACAGGATCTACTTAAAGGATTGTATGTGACAGTACAGTTATGCTACAATATCTGCTTAATCCCAAGGAATTCCATTCTCAGTTCTGCTTTTTATGAAATATTATGTAAAAATGGTGCTCTCTTTCCAAATGTCTTCTAAGTATTTGACAAAATATTTGGGCAAAGTCTAATATTTTAAACCTCCTAGAGTTTTTTTTTTTTTTAAATCTTAGAGTTATTTTTAAAAAATTAACTTTTAGCCTCTAGAGAGTTTTTTTAAAAATTTTATTTTAAATCTGTGCTTCCCTGGTGGCTCAGAAGGTAAAGAATCTACTTGCAATGCAGGAGCCCTGGGTTCCATCCCTGGGTTGGGAAGATCCCCTGGAGAAGGGACTGGCTATCCACTCTAGTATTCATGCCTGGAACCTGGCGGGCTACCGCCTGTGGGGTTGCAATGAGAAGGACATGACTGAGCGAGTAATACTGTCATTCACTTTTTCATGAGCATTTTACTTCCAGGGCTGATCTGCCCTGCCCACTCCATAAGGAGATGTGTGACATAAAGTAAGAATACCATAGGAATGTTTCAATCAGTAAGTGGATGATTTTTATATCCTTTAAAATGATAATTTATATTATAATGCTTGGAAATCTCTTTCAGCATTAACAAATGTTAAATACAGACCTCATTATGTTATAAAGGTAGATATGATCAAAAATAGCCACTTAATTTTCCCACTGTTGAGTATATCTTGCTAGTCTATTTCCTTTTCAAAAAATGTACAAAATATAAAGTGGGAAGTATGCTAGCTTTTGACAAATGTGACTTCTTGAAATCATTGTATCTGAGCCCAAAGCATCTTTGTTGGAAGGACAATTTCCTAATTTGTTTCCAGTAGTTTTTATGAAATAAGATATAGAAATTCAGTAACCTATCTATTATACTTCTTTCTAAAATAGAAGGCTAATACATTTGCTGTTGGAGGGGTGACAGGGAGAGAGGGAAAGAAATGAAGAAGAAGTGAAGTTGAGAGTAGAGTCAGTTTCAACCTTTTGTTTGCACTTAGGAGTGGTGGTAGATTACAAAAATGGCACAGATTCTTCCCATTTCTGTATATATGCCCCCCTGCAATGTGACCTTGCAGTTCCTCCAACAGAAGGTGGCATTTACTTTATCTTGAAGCTGGGTTGTCTGTATGACTTCTTTTGGCCAATTGGACACTGGTAATCATGATGGTGTGATCACTCATATAGAGCCAGACATCCTGGAATGTGAAGTCAAGTGGGCCTTAGAAAGCATCACTATGAACAAAGCTAGTGGAGGTGATGGAATTTCAGTAGAGCTATTTCAAATCCTGAAAGATGATGCTGTGAAAGTGCTGCACTCAATATGCNGCTGGGAGGGATTGGGGGCGGGAGGAGAAGGGGACGACCAAGGATGAGATGGCTGGATGGCATCACTGAGTTAATGGATGCCAGTCTGAGTGAACTCCGGGAGTTGGTGAAGGACAGGGAGGCCTGGCATGCTGTGAATCATGGGGTTGCAAAGAGTTGGACACGACTGAGCAACTGAACTGAACGAAACTGAAACATAACTAAGCAGTGGCTTGAAAAGTGCTTGAACTTTGCTTCATGGAAGCTCTTAGACAGCCATGTACTGAAGGATGAGAGGCCGTGTTGAGGAGCCCCAGCCAGCAAACAGCTAGTATCTGGCCAATAGCCTGACAAGCAACAGTCGTGTAACTGAGACCAGCCACCAGCTCACCTGCCAGTTGGTGAAAGACAAAGGAGAGGCATTCCCAATTGAGAAAAGTGTTAATCAGAAATATGTACTACAGTTGACCCTTGAACAGCATGGGGATTAGCACCTGGGCCCTTGTGCAGTTGAAAATCTGCATCTATAGCTTGAACCAACCATGAATCATGTTCTACTGTGGTACATATTTACTGAAAAAAAATCTGCATTTAAGTGGACCCACACAGTTTAAAGGGCAACAGTGTTTCTAAACCTGTATGAAATTTATAGCACAACCTCAAAATGCATAGAGTGCAAGTTGACAGAACTAAAAAGAATAATAGGAAAATCTACAATTGTGAAAAAATATTTTTAACACACTGATAGGAAAAATGACCAACAACAAAAAAGAAAATTTGGATACAACAGTTACAAAACTTGGCTTAATTGGCATCTATAGAACATTGCTCTCAGCATCTATAGAATATATCTTCCCAAATGACATAGAACACTTAGCAAAATTGATCGTGAGCTTGGCCATAAAACAAATCTCAACACCTTTTAAGGGTTACAGTAATACAAAAAATGTTCTCTGACTATAGTGGAATTAATTCAGAAATCAGAAGTATAAAGTAGAAGATTCTATGGGTTAAAGAATAAATCATAGTAGAAGTGAAAAAATATTTTAACTGAATGATACTGAAAACATCACATTTTAAAACTTATCCAAAGAAGCGTAGATTACATTTCAAGGAAATTTTATGGTCTCCCTTGTTTATATTAGAAAAGAAGAAAAGCTAAAACTCCATGAAGTTAGGAAAGAAACAGCAAATTAAACCTAGAAAGAGAAGAAAAGAAGACTGGAACAGTTAGTAATGAAACAGTTCAGAGAAAATCAGTAAAACCAGAAGTTGGTTCTTTGAAAAAGACTAATAAAATTGATAAACCCTTAGCAAAAATTATCACGAGCAAAAGAGAAAAGGCATGTTATTAATATGACAAAATTTTTAAAAAGATATGTTTTTAATGTCTTTAGAATGTGTAGATATCAGGAATTCAGCCACAGGGAATAAATGATGATGGACTTAGCCACCTGCCATTAGCAATTTGGATACAATTGATGAAGCAGTTGTAATTGATGAAATGGCTATGTTTAGATATTGAACTGTGTACAGCACATGCCTGTGATCCTTGAGTGAAGAAAAATAAGGTGAGTCCCATGGTCACCCCCACCTTCTGAGTGGAGGAATTTTTCAGGCTCTAGCATAGAGAGTTCCACCCTGGGGACTGAGATTAAAGTTTGCAGTCAACGTCGGCCAGAATCTGTGGGGCAGAATGTATCAGGCAGGCCTGGTGTGCTGCGATTCATGGGGTCACAAAGAGTCGGACACGACTGAGCGACTGAAATGAACTGAACTGTAGTGGTGAATCACTATCATTTCTTTCTTAAAAATGTGGAAGAATTCACCAGTGAAGCCATTTTGGCCAGGTGCTTTCTGTTTTGAAAGGTTATCATTTGTTGATTCAACTTTTAAAAATACATATAAACCTTTTCTGGAGAGGGAAGTGGCAACCCACTCCAGTATACTTGGCAATTATGAATTGCCAGTATTTTAAATATTTTTATTTAGAAGTATGTTATCTAGTCTCCAAATAGGAGTTTTTTCCCAGGTATCTATTACTGATTTCTGTTTTAATTCAAGACTGAGAACATACTTTCTATGATTTCTAATCTTTTAAAATATGTACAGATGTATTTGATGGCCAAGAATGTAATCTGTCTTGGTGACTATTCCACGTGAGCTTAAGAAGAATGTTTTGTTGTTGGATGAAATATTTATTTTATGGTGTTTTTGGTTTCTAGAATTTTGTTTTTTTCTTAGAGTTTCCATCTGTCTGCTTACATTAACCTATAAGTTTTTCATATTGTTCATTTTTTTCTTCTTATTAGAGCTCTTAGCATCCTAATTGTAGTTATTTTAAATTCCTGGCTTGATAATTCTAAAACCATGTCATATCTGAATCTGGTTGTGGAGCTTCATTTGTCTCTTCAGACAAATACAGACATAATGTATTGGGAAATACAAACTGAGGTAAATAGACCTTTAAGTGTGAGATATTTTTTATTTGGCTAGAAGGTGGGATGTGTTTACTGTGTTGAGCTGTAGGTATCAGAAGCTTCAAGTTATTCTAGCATCTTTCTTTTTGCACCTCTGCCATGTTTGGGTTTTCCTAGAAACTTCTTAAACTGTCAGTGTCTTGCAGCTCTCTCAGTTGTGATTCTGTTATTATCCTGAAGCTCTGTTGATAGGTGGTAAGAGGTTGGGCAGGGGAAATGTTCTATTATCTTATGATTAGATAGCCTTTTAATTTTTTTGAACAGTGAAAGTGCCAGGGCTGTGACTTTCAGAATTTCTTAAGCTTTTTTCCCCTCTCTTCTGTGACTGAAAGATTAGCAGAGGCTGCCATTGGCTAATTGTTTGTCCTTCTCCTGGGTCAGATAAAGTTTTTTATAATGTAGTTTCTCTTGAGATCTGGCCTTTTTTACAAAGAATAGAAAGAATAGAATGCCATAGACATATCACAAAAGGGGTGATTTTTCCCTGTGTATATCTCAAAATGATTACTTTTCCTCCTCTCCCTGTTGGACGCAAAAGGGGAGTTTTCTCAGATCTTCACCATAACAACCCAATGGGTCTCTTGGAAGTAAAACTCATGAAGGTGTGGGTTCTCCCTGAAACTGGGCCCCCTGGCATTTTTAACTTTCAAAGTCAGCTAACACTTAGTCTCCAGCAATTCATAAATTATACTATAAGTACACCTATGGGTGCTGGCTCCAGACATAACTTCTCCTATTGTTCAGTCACTAAGTTGTGTCCGACTCTGCAACCCCATGGACTGCAGCACACCAGGCTTTCCTGTTGTTCAGTGTCTCCTAGAGTTTGCCCAAGTTCATATTCATTAAGTCAGTGATGCTGCATAACCATCTCATCCTCTGTCGTCCCCTTCTCCTTTTGCTTTCAGTCTTTCCCAGCATCAGGGCCTTTTCCAGTGAATCAGCTCTTCATATCAGGGGGCCAAAGTGTTTAGAGCTTCAGCTTCAGCATCAGTCCTTCCAATGAATATTCAGGGTTGATTTCCTTTAGGATTGACTGGTTTTATCTCCTTGCTGTCCAAGGGACTTTCAAGAGTCTTCTCCAGCACCACAGTTTGAAAGCATCAATTCTTTTGCATTCAGCAGCCTTCTTTGTGGTTCGAATCTCACATCTGTACATGACTATTAGAAAAACCGTAGCTCCTGGCAAATGGTTATTCTCTATGTTTGCCTGACTCCAGTTTTTGAGGTAGTGGTTTGCTGTGGAACCTCAATTTTCTGAGGAATCTAAGAAGAGTTATTAATTTTTGTTCAGAGTTTTTCTTCTGGTAAGGAAGGAATGACTTCAAATCTCTTAACATGTTAGAGTTAAGATACATATTCCACAGGGATTTTAGACCTAAATATGAAAAATAAAATAACAGAACTACTATAATAATCACATACAAATATATCTTCATGACTTGAGGTTGACAAATATTTGTAAACAGAAAGAGCACTAGATAGAAAGTAAAAGATGGACAAATTGGACTTCATTAAAATTAAAAACTTCTGTACATCAGTACATCATTAAGTTAGTAGAAATACAACCACAAAGTAGGAAAAGATATTGCAGTACAAATAAGGATTAAAATCCAGTATGCATATAGAAATCCTACATCAAAGACTCAAATTCAGAAAATGAGAACTCTTACAAATCAATAGGAAAAAGAACATTCAATTTACAAAAATTGCCTAAAGTCGTGACCAGGCACATCCCAAGAGGATATCCAAACAGCCATTGAGTCTTTGAAAACAACATTAGTCACTTGAGAATCACAAATTAAAAACACAATAAGCAAACTCTGCATGCCCATTAAAATGGCAAATTTAGGAATAAAAACAACTAAAGCCTATGATGTTGACAGTGATGTTGAGCAATGGAAACTCTCATAAGCTTTTAATAGGAGTTTATTTGTACAACCACCTTGGGACATTGTTTGGCAAACTCTACTAAAGCTAATATATGCACTCTCTGACCTAGTAAATCCACTCCTAACTACATACCCAACATAAATGCATCCAAATGTGTTTTGGTGTACACCAAAGACACAGGCAAGAATATTCACAGCAGGATTATTTGTAATAGCTGACAACATAAACACATAGATTCCAATAAAAGTAGAATGCATAAATACATTTTCTTACATGTGTACATGGAATACTCTATTATGAAGATGAACAAATGACTTCTATAATGTTAAGTGAAAGAAGATAGGAAAGAAAGAAAACATACTATATGATTCCACATATTTAAATTGAAGTGTGTGTACAGAAATAATGTTAGAATAGTGGTTACCAGAGGTATTGAGAGGGAGAGGACAAGAGAAGGGCTTCTAGTGAATGAGTAATCTATGTCCTGATCTAGGCAATAAACACATGTATTCACTTTGTAAAAACTGACAAGCTGTTAAATTAGACTTTGTATGTGTTTCATTCTTCAGTATGAAATTTACTTTAAAAAACCGATTATATAATATGTAAAGTGTTCTCCAAAACTGTACACACACAAGCACAGATATACTGGAAAATTACACACCAAAATGTTAACACTAAGTATTGGTGCATGGTAGGATTTTCATTTTTGTGAGATTTTTGTTGGTGGTGGTGGTTCATTTTACAAATTTACTCCAATGAACCAAATTCCTTTTGTGGTCAGAAAATATTATAACTATTACTGAAGAAGCTGTGCAGGATGGGTTGGGCAGTGGTAAGACTGGAGGATCAGAAGGCATTAGTAATAGCCTTATGACATGTGAAATGGCCTTGAACTGAAGTAGGGTGGGAAACAAGAGTTCAAAAGGAATAACAGGAGTTCAAACTATAAAGAGTTTCAGTTTGAAACATGTTGGGTTGGATTCTCTTTGGCACAACCAGATAGGGATGTCTTGTAAACAGTTCAAGCTATTACCTAAGATGTCCATTTTCAATGTTTTCCATGGTTATCATTTGATAGTTGACTCTGAATAAAAAAAAAGTGTCAGCAAATGGAATAATTTTACCTATAACAAATTATTTCACTTCCTGGCCCTTTGCATTTACAAATAAGGTTTTTAAATATCATATAAGTGAGAATCAAGAAACTTAATGAGCATCATGCTCTTTACCGGTGCTTTATCCCCCTTAAGGTTAATTTTCATGGCATAAATTACCCCTCAGAAAAAAGGCACATATTCTTGCAAGAACTATAGGACTACAGGAAATGAAGATTAATTGGCTGAGAGGTATAAGTGCATCATCATTAAAGAGTCTGGAGTTTAAAAACAAAAGAATTGTACTATTGGAGTTCTAAGATAATTATATAACTAAGAAATATTTTCCCTCCTTATCTATATGTACACCAAATGTGAATCAAGAAAAAAGATACTAAGATAGAAGAAAGAGGCCTTAATAACATTTTTGTGGTTACACAGTAAAAACTTCTCTTTGTCAAGAAAACCTAATTAGGTGATGATATGTGAGCTACTTTAGGTGTGTAAGTAACTACCCAACTCCCCAGGAGTTCATGAGTGACTCTTTAACACATGCATTATTTTTTTTATATAACATTAGTCTTTAAATAACAGTCATTTGCAGTGTAAGAGGCAATCTGAATAGATCATTGTCCTTAGATGTCCAATGAATAAATAATGTATTAATAATAGAAGTCCAAATATTAATTCATTGCACAGTTGAGTGTGCCAAGTCTTATTGCTAGATTTGCTTGATTGAAAATCTATTCCTCTTTTTCAGTGTCCCATACAATTTCACAACATAAGCCCTAGACTTGATGACCACAATGGTGGCAGTGTCAGTTAGGATTTGGCTATTAAGTTTGAATTTATGACCAAATTGTTGGTGAAAGCATTTTGTATTCCTAGGTAGTTAGTACACAACAGATCACCTTGTACTTTTTTGGTTAAGATGTTGTCACTGTCCCTGCTTTA
This sequence comes from Neotragus moschatus, assembly GCA_006410615.1. Classification (NCBI taxonomy): domain Eukaryota; kingdom Metazoa; phylum Chordata; class Mammalia; order Artiodactyla; family Bovidae; genus Neotragus; species Neotragus moschatus. Next base: position 1,312,962 of record SJYA01002750.1, read on the forward strand.
GGCAAAAAATCTAATAAAGAAGTTAAGTAACAGGAGAAAAATTGTTAAAAATCCAACATATGGATGCTGAACAACACGCTTCTGAATAACCAATAAATCACAGAAAATAAAATAAAAGAAAATAAAAAAGAAATCAAAATATGCATAGAAACAAATGAAAATGAAAACACAACAACCCAAAACCTGTGGGACACTATAAAAACAGTGCTAAGAGGAAAGTTTATATCAATACAGGCATACCTCAAGAAACAAGAAAAAAGTCAAATAAATAACCTAACTTTAACCCTANAAAAAAAAAAAAAAAAAAAGTAGTTTGTAAAACCATATTATGAGTTATTCAGTGATGGAGGTTGGACTGGTACCAGGAACTTCTAGGTTTTGATTCAAGATGTATTTTCTCTAATAGAAATGTTTTTAAGTTTTTCAAAATTGCAATAAAGTGGAAACAATGGCAGATTCTTTCTTTTTGAAGAAAATTTCAATAGTCATTACATAAATAGCTGACAAAAATGAAACCAGAGCAAGACTGCATGTCCAGGTTTGTTGTACAAGTTGAGTGAAATACAAATTAAAAAATAAGCATAAGCGAGTAGAAGTTAAATGACGATACTAAAGAATATGTCACTAACCCCCACATCTTTCCTGCTTGTCTACTCAGCTGGTAATTTTCAACTTCTTTTCCCCTTTTTCCTGATGAAATTCAGCCTCCACAATGGAAAGTGGAAGAATCAATCAATTAGAGAAAGACTTGGAGAAGGAAATGGGAACCCACTCCAGTATTCTTGCCTGGAGAATCCCATGGACAAAGGAGCCTGGTGGGCTATAGTCCATGGGGGTAGCAAAGAGTTGGGCACAACTGAGCAACTAACACATACACACAGGAAGGAAGAACAAACAGATTAAGTAACTAAGAAAGAAAGGAAGGAATAAAATGGAAAGGGGAAAGCAAACAAAAAGGGAAAGAAGGCAAGAGGGGAGGAAGAAAAGAAAATCTGGATATAACAGATCTGATCTAACAGAAGTGGACCTACTTCCAGAGGTCGAGATTATATGGGGTGAAAATCTATTTGGGTCCTGATTTTAGAGGAATTCTGTCCACACCTTGAGAAGATTTTGACTAAAAAGTATAAAGCTTAACATTCTATTGTGACTGTTCAATGATGCAAAGGAGTTTTAGCAATGTATTAAAGGTCAAAAATGTTTTTTAAAAATATAAGGATATGAATCCTTCTTTGTCAAGCTCATGAATAGAAAATGATATCTTTATTATTTGTCAGGGAATATCCAATCAATTACCATCTAATACAAAAATAATTCCAGGAGCTAAGATTAAGTATTTTTAAAATTATGGAACCAAGTCTTATAGTCAGACATGACCTCAATAATGCAAATTTATTTGTGAATAGCTGGGAAGCTATTTCATTTATAAATGAAGCTATGTTCATTTATAACAACAGACAGTGTCAGGAGAAGATTAAAATATATATGCACCACATAGATGAAATAATTGTAATCAGGACAGTGGAATTACCACAATTGGAGAATTTCACTGAATAGCTGAATTTCATGTATAACAATCAAATCTTCTGTCTCATTCAGTCTCACCAGTATTCATTTCCTGGATGTTCTGATTAATTTAAACTATGGTTAATTGAACACTGAAATATTCGGGTAACTATAGACAGGAACAACTTACTGTGGACAATTTCCACCTATATTCTAAAGACTCAGACACCAGATAGATAGAATAATACAGGTGAGGTGAATTGTGCTTTTACTAAATGTCTGTCATGGAAGTAGAGATTTTATCTGTGAAGATGTCAAAGCAGGAGCTTAAAAAACACTAAAGTTATAGCATTCGTTTGAAAAAAGGAAATATAAGTAGTTATGAATGACTTTTAGTGTTCTTTGGTAGAAAAGATTTTAAACAATTTTCAAGTTGCCATCCTGAACTAGGTTTTCATTCATGTGTTATTATTTTTTTTTAATAAATGAAATTTGCCTATTCAAGTGCACTTTAAAAATGAGTCATTCTTTTCATCATGCTAAACTAGAACATTTTCCAGTAAAAGGTTTTAAATTAGAAATTTTTATAAAATACGTATCTGTACTTAGGCATTTATAGATTTATTGATTCTCAGTTTTCAGATGGAGACAGATAATTAAAACACTGATGACTTCAACTTACACATTCCTCCACTGTACCCTGTGTCCACAACACCTTTCACTAAATTGCTCAGTAGTTCTACTTTGCTCGTGGAGACATCAGACAATATTTTCACTGTGTAAATAACTGGAATGTTGATATTCTCATTGATGAAGTTAGTGGCATAGGGGAAGTTATTTCTTCAAGTAACATATCTTCCTTTGACCAAAATGTAAAAGTCAGTCCCAGCCAGCTCATTCTATTACTGGAGCAATATATTGACAATCATAGAATGACAACCCCTAAGGATTTATTAATTAAAGCTGTCTTACATGAATTCACACAATTCCGAGCCTATTTAATGTTTAGCAACCCTTTACAGCCATTGCTGTTTTAACAGTGATGTAGCTAACGTGAACATTTATCAGTAATATCAATGTGTTATAATGTGTTCACATATATTATGCTTTCATCCTTGTGACCATAAGCCAGTTGCATGTTTTCCTGATTGGAGTCAACCATCATTAGATACGCCAGAATATCTGAAATTGTTGAGACAGGATTTATTGAGGACTCTGAGGTCTGCCAGTAGTTATTAAGGAGATTATCAGCAAGATAAGAGATAGGACACTAAAGAGCAGGAAGTCTTGCTGTTTACGCTGGAAATAATAATTCAACAAAAGGCATGAAAATATCGAATGTGAGAGCTGGAAGTAACCTTGGTCTATCCAGGCTAATATGCCTATTTTACAGGCAAGGAACCAGAGTGTTTCACTGACTACTGCACAGCCACGCAACCAGTGAGGGAATGGTCTCTAGGATCCCAAGTAAAAAACAACATGGCTGAAAATAGAGGGAGTGAGAAGCAGATGAACCAGTTCTCAAGAATATAATAAGGTTATGATGGAAGGACATTAGAAGAGCAGTGGAAAAGCAACAATATGTGGCACTCAGCAGGGGTTGTCGGAGGGTGGGGTCTTTTTTATATCTGCACCCTTTCCCTACCACATCAAGCATGGCTGTCTCTCCACAGTATTAGCATCTGGCCATGTGTTTGTCTCAAGCCCTGCAATCTTTCTGTCTTTAGGACCTCTCTGGTCACTTACGGGCCGTGTGTGTGTGTTTGTGTGTGAGTGAGTGAGTATGTATGTGTGGTTATTTATATTTTGACCATTGCCTTCATTTACTTACCTCCAGCATAAGAGCACTGGGGCTTCCCAGGTGGTACTAGTGGTAAAGAACCCACCTACCAATGTAGGAGATGTAAGAGGTGCAGGTTCCATCTCTGGGTAGGGAAGATCCCTTGGGGGAGGGCATAGCCACTCACTCCAGTATTCTTGCCTGGAGAATTCCATGGACAGAGGAGCCCGGTGGACTACAGTCTACAGGGTCACAAAGAATCAGACACTACTTAATGACTAAGCACATATGCACAGCATAAGGGCAACAGATTGAGATTAAAAAAAAAAAATTCCTGTAACATGCAACAACTTGGATGAACTTAGAGAATACGATGCTAAGTGAAATAAGTCAGTCACAGAAGCACAAGTACTGCTGGATTCCCCTTCTATGAGGTGTAATATCTAAAACAGTCAGACTCATAGAAGCAGAGCAGAATGGTGGTTTCTAGAAACTTGGATATAAAATTTATCATGCAAGATGAATAAATTCTAGAACTGTGCTCCTAGTTAACAATCTTGTATTATATGCTTAAAAATCTGTGTAAGAAAGTAGGTCTCATTTATTTACCACAATATAGCTTAATATAAATAAATATACAAGCAAATAAATACATAAATTTCTTCTAATCCCAAAGAAAGTATTCAAATTTAAGGATGGATCAAAGAGAATGCTACCACCATTATTTAAAGAAAAACTAAAATATCTTAGATATTTTGCTGATTATCTTTCCATTAACTCAACCAGGATTTGAGCTGAGGAAGTTAATGAAATATTTAGAGAGTGTTCCCTAATCTGTTTATTTCCTTTTTTTTTTTTTTTTTAGAAACTAATGGAGTCTTTGAATAGCTGCTTCAGGAAGATAATGAAACTCATGATTTAGTTCTGTAGAAGAACCCACAGGAAGAAGGTTCACATTTGGTGAGTCAAATACAATTTTTGCAGGGCTTTCTGCTTTCAAAAACCCCTGAAATTTGCTTAGTGGTTTTGTGATTCAGGGGGCATATCAAATATTGAAAAGCTACCAGTGAACAGAATGGTAAATTCTCTCTCAAAGGCAGTCAGAGGCCCTCTAAAAACTTACTGTTCTAAACCTGCTGCAAAATCAAAATTGCTCAAAAGAACAACCATCCCCAAATGTTTGTTTATTTTGTCAGTGAGCCAAGATGAATGGTAAGTTCAAAAGGTCTTAGTGTTATTGCTTTTTCCATCCATCCGTTTATCCATTCATCCAGCCACAGTCTATTATCTGCATGATTTGAGGCTGGGTGGTATCCTAGAATATTCTAGACACAGTAAAGCAACAGAATGCTCACAAATTTCCTTTGACTTAAGACTACCTAAGTCTTTGATGCCTTTTCTATAAAATATGCTGTAGAGAATATAATGATTAAACACAGTCCTGCTAAAGCAGAGCGAAATAGGTATGAGTTATTAAGTGTTGGCTGTCTCTGAATTTTTAGTGCCAAATGTTGTTAGTTGTTTTGTTTCAATGCAAGTGACTACATTGTTTGTTAAAAATTTAAATCTTTCTGACAAACCAGAAGTATCTTTTCCAAGTCCGAGTGTTTGGTACATATTCTTCCCAATGGAGATAAATATCTTTTCATTGTTTTTATGTCAATAGGGTCATAATTTATGTTGTTCTGTATCTGGCTTTTTTCACTTACTATATTCAGCTGGTACTTCCTTGATCATTGTAGTTATTCCCCCAATCTCTCTGTGGTTAGCAAGGAATGTACTTTTGTCTTTGGTTTAATAATCACATTCATACATTAGGCAGAAAGAGGAACTATATTAATACTCATTTTGCCGTAATAGTGAATATTGTGAGGCAACTGTGGAGGGATTGCCAAATTGCCACCCTTTATTGAAGAGTGGAAGAAGTAACACAGGCAAAAATGTCAAGCTCATTGTATGTGATGAGAGGTTAAAATGGCAGTTCTCCTGTTACTGTTGTCACTGGGGAAAACACTGTCTGAACTTTATAGTGACTGACACGTGGGATTGAGACAGACAATTGAGATCCTTTTGTGGGCTAACTTTCAGGTCTGCTTAGTTCTGTGGCTGAGAGGGTTAACCTTTACTGAGAACAAGTGCCTCAGTAAAAGACTATTTGAAACCCAGCAACGCTGAGTGCAGTTATTTCAGTATTTTCCCTTCTCTTTTCAGCCTGATTAATCTGTTGCTATTTCACCCATATATTTTATATTGAAATCTTAATAGTTATCTAATAAATTGTCAAGAATGAAAGAAACTAGCTGACCTGTTTCCTTCGTTTTGTTAATTCTCTTGCCTGCTTTACACTCTGGTGAAAAGATGTTGATGCCTAACCTCTCCAGATGCCCTGATGAATTATGTCATTATGCCCTGATGAATTATGTCATTATAAATGGCATATTATAACTGGGCCTCTGAAACCACAGGGGGAAGAATTCAATTTCATTCACAAAGAACTCTGAAGCAGTTTTAACTCTTGCCTCAGATGCTTGGAGTTGGTTGACTTCATCAGTTGTGATCAGTCCTGGTTGGAATGCAGTCTCATTACACAACCTGAGGACCAAATCCTGGCTTCTCAGTGTTAACCAAAGCTGCCCTCTTCCTCAGAGACCTGAACCCCCTCCCACAACCCAGGGGAGTGTAAACAAATCCCTCTCTCTCAGAGTTACATGAAAAGCCAAGTCATCATCTGACACAATAAAAATAAGCCGGTGAAGGAAAGAACCAATCAAATCTCTTTGATTCTGCGACTTAGGGAAAGCACTTAGGAAACCTCATAGTCTGCCCATCAGAGGGGGAAAAAAGGCTCCAATTAAATGGGAAGAGTACTCATTTTAAGCACTCTAAAATGTTAAGATTTTTAAAATACAGTGCTTAATGTTCTGTAGAGCTACAACAAAGAATACACTAACCTTAGTATTACACGCTGTTTCTGCTAAGCCATTTTGTAATGTACCTTAAAAAAATGTCATGGTTTCTCACAATAAAAGGCCCCCACCTTGCTTGCTGATGGCCCGCACATTCCCAAGCATGTGAATTGTTTAAGTTTGAAGTTTTAGTGAGGCTGGGAGCTTGAAGATAAAGCTCGTGCCAATAATGTTGTTGCATGATGCTCAGAACTATTACTGCTAAAAGAAACTATTATTTTCTATCAGGATATTTTCTCTGTACGAATAGACCACTTTTTGTCAGGTCCGTTTCATCTATGTTGCCTATGTTCTGGAAAGTAGGATTAATCACCTGTTGGTCCTTTTTCTTCTGTTTTTTACCCATACAACATGATGCTTCCTTTTCTTTAATAAACCATCATGCCCTTGTCTTCCTTCCACTGAAACCTATTATTGTAGTTTAATCTATTTATTCTGATATTTCACTATATTAATTTTTTCTACTTTTTACATGGCTGTGGAAATTCTTTGCTAGTCCCCTCCTCATACATTGAAGCTAGAACCCTTCCAAAACTCTTGAGTAGAATAACAAGAGCACTGCCCACTAGAATGAAATGTTAGGAAAAAGAGATTTTTTTTAAAAAAAAGAAGAGAGGTTTTAAGAATAGGACTGTAGGAAAAAAGAAAATACAATTAACATAGCTATATTAGAATTATAAAACTTTAGAGGTAAAATAGAAACCTGAGAGACAATCTATATTTAACCCTTTGTTTTACATGTTAAGAGACAGAGGCATAAAGAAAGAAGTCTGCTAAATCATATACCTAATGAGTAGCAGAGGGACTGAACCTGCTGTTTGGTTGAGTCAGATATCTTCCAATTTTACATGCTGAATTTGGGATGCGGCATTTTAAAACTCAGCTGTGGGTCAAACATAGTGTTTTAAAGTATATAGCTTTTTGAGTTTTTAAAAAGCTGAGCGCCAAAGAATTGATGCTTTTGAACTGTGGTGTTGGAGAAGGCTCTTGAGAATCCCTTGGACTGCAAGGAGATCAACCAGTCCATTCTAAAGGAGATCAGTCCTGGGTGTTCATTGGAAGGACTGATGCTGAAGCTGAAACTCCAGTAGTTTGGCCACCTGATGTGAAGAGCTGACTCATTGGAAAAGACCCTGATGCTGGAAGGGATTGGGGGCAAGAGGAGAAGGGGATGACAGAGGATGAGATGGCTGGATGGCATCACCGACTCTATGGACATGAGTTTGAGTGAACTCCAGGAGTTGGTGCTGGACAGGGAGGCCTGGCGTGCTGTGATTCATGGGGTCGCAAAGAGTTGGACACGACTGAGCGACTGAACTGAATGTGTCCTAAATATATAATTGTAATATAAATTTAGAAAAGTACTCAAAGGGCTGTTTATGTTGATTGCATAAATGATGTACTCTAAAGAATTTATGAATATGTATTACCATTATTAATGGTGTCATAGGTCTCTAACAAGAATTGTGTGTGTGTGTGTGTGTGTGTGTGTGTGTAAGTACACAAATTCCTTTGTGAGAGACCATGGAGCAAATGGATCTAGATACAATCAAAATCGCACTAACTCTTTTGTCTATTTCTGGCATTCACTTTGACCAGAATAGCTTTTTGAAGTTTAGAAGTGTTTGCTCTCTTTCCCTAGTTGGTGATTATATATCCAATGACAGTTTAACCTGAAGTCGGAATGTGGGGCAGGTTAATTGGTCTGTTTGTGCTGTCCATCTTTCTACCTACAGATCTGCTTGGGTTTGAGGGAGTAATAAATAGCACCAGCACCTGTTTGTCCTCCCCAGTTTCTGTACAAAATAAATAAGCCAGAAGAGCCAGAGCCTCCTCCTTTCTGAGGGAGAGGGAAAGTGCCCAGGAGCACTAGAGCTAGTGGAGCTCTACGCTCTTGGCAGGAAACTTACCAGTTTGGGAAGGTGTTGCCACCTCTTCTCAGTGAATTGACCTCCTACTCTGGCCCAGACACTATGCAAGGCACTGAGGACACAACAATAAGTAAAACACAGTCCTTGTCCTTTGAGAGCTCGTAGGCAAGTGGATGAAATAGATTTAAAACAAGTGTTTATTATGCATTAACTGCTATAAGAGAAATATGCAAAATCTAGGACCGTAATGTCTAGAATGTTAGACATTATGTTCCTGGAAATGATGCATATGCTGGGGAATAGGAAGTGTCTTTTGAGATGCTCAGCTTTATGTCTGTGTCTTTAAATGCTGGAGATTTTCTGATGCCTGGACTGGTATTATCTATGCTTACTCATTTTGAAGATGTATCTTTTCTTGCAGTTAGAAGGTTTTCAAATATATACTGAATGACTGATAGTTTGAGTTCAAACCGGTTTCTCAGCAGCAACAAGCAAAGAATAGCCTGAGTTCAGTGTTCTGAACAAGAATTCCAATTAGCCTCACAATTGTTTGAACCAGTTTCCTTTAATTAGATTTTCATTTGCTCATGGAGTTGATGGAAGTAGACATTAATTTTGATATCCTTTAAATAACCCTACTATTTTATATACTATGATATATGTATATATTTCATATGTTTTGGATTAAATTATAAGTTGTTAGATGTCAAAATTAATATTTTTAGTATCTGTTCAGTACAGTGGCGCCTGTCATGTTGTATGCACTCAGTATATTTTTATAATAATCTTGAGTTTAATCAGCTGGAAAGAAGCCATTGGAATCAGAATGTAGTCCTATGTTTGAAGTGAGGAGAAAGAGAGCTTCCCCTGAGATCCTGGATTGAAGATTTTTCGATACCAAGATACATTTTTGCAGGCTGCCCAATGTCTATTGTGGCTTTGGGAAATAAAAGAGAAAATTGCCTATTTAATGGGTTGCTAGTCAGTTCCTTCTGAGGGTTCTGTGCTTTTGAATTTGTAAGGTTTGTGATTGTGAGTTTCCTAGATCTTGGAGTGGTTTCCATGAAATTGTTACCAATGTCCTGAGTACTGAGTTGGGGCTGTGAAGAGAGATTTGGCTAATAGGTTATCCTATAGAAGTTTATTTACCCTACTATGTAGTTAAAATACCATATATTTCCACTGAATAGTTTTCTGGCACTGTAATTTCTATAGTTCTTGTATTTTCAACTATATAAATAAATAGGTTATAATGGGCTAGCCTAGGAACTTAACCATCAATTATAATAGTGTGTTTCTATGGAAACGTAGATTTATGTGGTCCACAAAATAGCCCAATAAATGAACTTTTGGATCACAACTTTTTTGTAGGTTAGGAATTCCCTATGTTTGCATTTTTATTTCTTTTTACCTTCATTCCTATCATCTCTTTCCAGCATTGAGATCTGATGGTGATAGAGTGTGATTATAAAGACACTACCTAGCTACCCTTCTTTTCAGGTAGTGAAAACTAAAATAGCATGATGTGATATAATAGGAAATGGAAATGATAAGAGCTATACGTTTCCTATTTTTCAGCAATGATAGAAAAATAATTGAGGTGATATTTGTGAATACTAGGAAGCAACGTGCTATATAGAAATCTGAATGTCATTCTTCCTCCACATGCTGTATGAGGAATAAAAATGTAAACATCATTATTGTTCACCTCACTCCTTTTATTTCAGACTGGGTGACCTCTCAGAGTCCTTTATGTTGAACAATCTAATGGGCATTTCTCAAATACCTATGGATTGCTCCTGTAATCCCATTGCTTTCACACATGAAATATATAATATCACAGCCAACCCGCAATATGATTTTTATTTGTAAATTTAACAAGGTGGAAAAATCAGTTTCTACTCCTAGGGAAATAATTTTTAAAGGCAAGAAAAATGCATTATTGGACAAGAAGCTGGCAAAAGCAGGAAGGTCACTGTTCAAGGACTATTAACCTGAGAGGGAAGACCTGTCACCACGTGGTATTTTAATGGCCAACATTAAACATGTACTATTTTGCTGTAATTTCACTGAAAAAACACACCTTGGTAGAGAAACCTTGATTGTATTTTAGAAGTTCTGTTAAGTCTCTTTCTTATGGAATAAAATAGTAACAATATTTTAGGAAGAGAAACATTAATACGGATTTCTTTTTCAGAAACATTGAATAATTGTTTAAACAAGCTCTTGCTGAGTTCATGGCACTATACTAGGTACCAAGGGGGTATAAAGAGGAATTAAATGTAGCCTTTGATCTCAAAAAAAAAAAGAAAGAAAAGAAACATGTTTTGTCACATCAAGAGGCTGGCTAGGTGGTGGGGTGGGCAGGATCAGAGAACTCTTGACTTTTTCAGTAAACTCCTGACATGCACACTGAGGGAATATGAACAAGTGTGGGGTATTTAACATGCTTCCTCTGCCTGTTCTTTCTCTATGACTAGAAGCAATAGCAAAGCTCTGGCAAAGGCTAACAAGGAGAAAAATAAAAGCTGAAAGTTCTAATCAAAACTCTAATCAGAAAAATGACAACTGGTGAAGATTATTAAATTTTCTTTGCTCCCTTGATGAATTTAATAAAGAACTAATCAAAGATCATTAGAAGGCTTTTGTGCCTGGCTTGCATTGTAACTGGATTGCAATCTGAATTTGTTTTAGTGGGCTTCCGGGGTTGAATTGGATGTGTAAATACATGTAAAAGTATAGGTGGTTAGACAAGTTTTTTTTTTTTTTAGTATTTTTTAGTTAGGATACAAACCTATGAAAATGTATAAGCTGTTTATTGTGCTCATCTACTCTGCCAACTAAAAATATAGAGGATTTTGATTTTGATCTTTGGTAATTAGAGTTTTAAAAATTTGTATCAGTGTCTAGCTCAAAAAATTTCTAATGATCTTTGATTAGTTCTTTTCTTAAATTAACAGGAAAATAAAAAATGATATCATTTAATTTCTAGAGCATAAAAATATGTAAATAACTCTAACTACCAGAGCCACTAGAAATTTATAGAAAATTATGGTAATATCTGAAGAGCTTTCTCACTCTCCCTCCACCCATTCCTGAACATTTGCTTAATGTTCCTTGTTTTCAAATGATCTCCTCATAGTCTTCCAACTACATTTTAAGTACTGCATTTATAGTGTCTCATAAAATCTGCATTTTAACTTCTTTCTTTATGACATCTGTGCCCCTTTCATTTCTGGTGCTCATTTTTTCATGGCTCAGAATCTGTTAGGTCTAATGCAGTCTGCTCCCCAACCCTCAATACCACAGTAACTCAGGAACTTGATTCCTGTTAATGCTTATGTTCTCCCATGTCAAGGCGCTTGCTAGTTATCAGAATTTATGACATTTGATTTCGATTTGTCTTAGCTACAGAATACTTGTATGCTTATCAGAAAATAATCAGCTTATGTTAATATTAAAAGAGCTTAAGCTGTGCTTTGAGCTTTTTTGTTTAAGTCTGGTTGTATCCTTAGCAGAGTAGTTCTTAGGCTCCTACCACTCTATTTGCCAGAATAGAAAAAGTATTCTGAAATTACCAGGGTGAGTAAAGAAAACAAGAGAAATAGTAGATGCTTTCAAAAATGAAATAAAAATGTTAGATTCATACAATGTACCTTTTATTAGATTCTACAGGTAAACTTGATGAATTTTACATTTTCTATTTACAGCAAGATTAGGTATTTAAAGGGGTAACTCACCTCTGAGTGTACATTAGAGAAACACCTGTTTCTGTACTAGTTCTTACCTTTCTTTTTTAAGTTTAAATATCTTATGACTATTTCAAGCTTATAGAAGAATTCTCAAAACTTATGAAATGGATAATGTAAAACTCCACATCCATTACATGCATGAAGCTCATTGACTAATTTTTGTGGAAGCAGTCAGCAATTTAAATCTGGATTAGAGCCCCTGTTTCAAAGGAAAGTAGATGGAAATGTGAAACTAGACTCTGAACTCTTTATATTCAGTGTTAAATGAAATGAAATGATAAATTCCCAGACAGCATTGGAATGGAGAAGAATGCTTTATTTAAAAATCACCAGCTACCTTCTAGCATCATCCTGATTATAAGGGCCAGGTATTAAGATAGTTAACCCTTCAGTAGAAGTAACATGAAATGATGTCTCTGAGAACTGCAATTACATAATTATCTCCTTCTTTAGCATGGTTCTGAGGAAGTTTGTCTATCTCTTCATGTTTTAGCTGCCCATGTTCTCTTATTTACTCCTTCTATTGCTCTTCTTTTCTCTTATAAACCCAAGTTTCTCTTTGGTCTGAAAGCCATCCTTTAGGTAGTATAGGCTTGCTTCAAATAAATCTTCTCAGTTTTTAATCTTTAGTAAGTGTTTTTATTTATTTTTTGTTTGTAAAGGCTATTTTTGCTGCATATAAAATTCTGGGTTGACAATTTTTTCCTTTCAGCACTTTCAAGAAGTCATTTCATTGTCTTCTGGCTACTATTATTTCTGATAAGAAGTCAGTGATAATTTCTATTTTTGTTCCCTGGTATAGAAAGTGCCTCTTTCTATATGAAAGTGACTGTTTTTAAGATTTTCTCTTTATCTTTTGTTTTCAGTAGCTTGGCTGTGATGTGCATTGGGGTGATTTTCTTTATATTTATTTTATGTGGATTCACAGAAATTCTTGTATCAGTATGTGAATGTTTTTCTTGATGTATGTGGAGTTTGAGGCTATTATTTCTTCAAATTTTCTTGTCCCTATATTATTTTCTGGGACTCAAATTTCTGGGATTCAATTACTCTCTTCCTAGGCTGCTTGATATTGTCTCATGGATTGCTCAGCCTCTTTTTATTTTTTCAATAGACTATTTTAAGAGCCATTTTAGGTTCACTCAAATTTAGAAGGTACAAAGATTTCCCTTTTGCTTTCTGCTCTCAACCCAATGAAGATTTGGGCATTATGTAAGTTCTGAATGTTAGATAACTTTCTGTGGAGCATTTTTTTTTATCATTATTGATAACTGGAAAAAAAAAATGCACAACCTGAAAGTTGAGAGTTATGTTTTATTTGGTGGACAAAACTGAGGCCTTAAGCCGAGAACATGGCATCTCAGATAACTCTGAGAGACAGTTCAGAAAAAGCAAGTGGAGAGCCAAGATACATAGAAGCTTTTGCAACAAAGACCAGGTAGATGGAACATTTTAAAAGATTACTGTTAATTAAAGAAAGCCAGATATCTCAAGTTAAGGAATGTAGTGTTTTTCTATATAAGGGCAGATAAAGAGTCCAGGCTCACCAAAATCATTCCTTTGATGTGGATATCTGGGGCCAGCATCCTGTGCTTTCTCATCCCACATCTTCTCAGGGTTCACGGCATGGGTAAATGTGTGGGGGAGCTGTAGCAGTTGACTGTCAGATGGGGGCCATTTGTTTCTGTCCTCATCTGTCTCAGGGCTCACCATTGAAGCAGCTACAATGTGATGGCTTGTTGTCTGAAACATCCTTTGTTTTATTTTTTTCCCATTTATATTACATATGTAAAGCTTCCTACCTTCACTGCCATACTATAATGGGACAAGCTACAAGGATAAAGCCCCTCCTCACTTTCTGTGCCTTTATCTGGGATGGGTCATTATCAGTAAATACTCAAGCCTATTGTTTTTGTGAAAACATAGTGTTCCATATAATGAATTTCCATGTACCCCAAAGTCCTTAATTTCTCTATCCTTCTGACCCACCCTTTTATTTACTAACCATTCTATATATTGTGGAAAGCCCAACACATTCTCTGATTCCTCTGCAGATTCTGAAGGTGAAACTTAATTCTTCCTAGTTTTTCTTGCTCCAAACTCTTGCTTCTGACTTTTCCTGATTTCTTCTCTTCCCTCAGCTGTGGCTCCTATGTGCTGACCCAGATTATTCTAGTGGCTTTTAGCTTCAAAATAGGGACTCATTGCTCTATTCTTCATGTTGATTGCTTTGTGATTACCAGGGTTTCATTACATTTTGTTGTTTTGTAAGCATAATATAGGAGAATTCTAGTACAAGACAGGGAACGATTTAAAGTTGAACATACAGTAGCACTATTGCTAAAGTTACCTGAAATCTCTACCTGGAGGAGCCCCTTATCAGCAACCCTCTCACTAAATTTCTGAGACCTGCTGTCTAGACTCTTAAGAAAGCTTTCTGTTTTCAATCCCTCTTTCAAGGTCTGAGCCTCCTTAGCCCTGTAGTGGTGGGAGGAACCCACTCCAAAATTCCCAAAACTTTGTGATGCAGAAAAATCTGGCCCTCCCTCAGGCTCACCCTCTCCAGCTGGGCTCTCCTAGAGTCCTTAAAAAAGCACACTGGATGCTTTCCCAAACCAAAGAGCAGTTTTTCTCTTCAAGAGGAACTCTGTTGCTCTCCTAGAGTAACCAGTGAAAATAGTTGTCAGCTTAAAAAAATTTTAAGTTATAGCCATACTTTCTCTGAAAATGAGTTTACGTAATGTGTTAAATAAAATGAATTGATGGCAGATTTCATAATGTGGTGGATAAGGATGAATGGCCCAGTTGTCAAGGAAGGTGATTCTGAGGCAGGAAAAGTCATAGGTAGAAGAAGAGAAAGAGTTTGTGATTTCTCTTTTTTCTCCAGTTATTGGTGGAAGAAGATGGGTTAGACAGGTGGTGACAGTTGTCTACCTGTGTGTAGCTTCTCAATCCAGAAGCTAAAGCAATCACAAAGTTGTCACTGTGGAACCAGTGTCCGTAAAGAAAAGATGAAGCTTCAACTGAGGCTAGGGAGGGTGAGAAGGAATTTCTGGTGACTTTTCATATCCAGGAATGCAATTGAGGCCTAGGGAGCAGAAAGGCTGCTTTCAGAGGTAAATACACTCCCAGTATCACTTTAGGACTCTACTCAGGACAATGATGGCCCTTAGAGGGAAGGGGATTGGGTTTTGCAGGCTGAAGTTTGGCTGCAGGTCATCTGCATCTTCAGTATTATTTAGTAAAGATACTAAATTCTGTTTATCACATTGATTAAAATATCTGTGAAGGGTGCTCTGTAGTTTAAGAATTCCTGGGAATGTTAGGAAAGGGAAACATATCCCATTGCAACAGTCTACTAAATAAATTACCTTCAGAAACTTATGAAAATTTACAGTGATGCTTATAGAGGACATATAACTGTTACAGAAATATAAAGAATATATGACTACTTTCAGGTATAATTTTTTAACAAATTTCAACATTGTAACTACATGTTTTGTATATAATGCCTCATTTAAAAATAGATATTAAATAGAGTGTCTCATTTTGTAAAAAGACTTTTTGGAGTCAGATTAGGAAAGCTATTCTCTTAGTGAGGATAAGCTGTTCGGTAACAGTAAAGTGATATGCACGGCTCTTAATTTTTTTCCCAATTTCTCATATCACTGATAGCAAAATTTTCTACTTATAACTTCACTTTCATACACATTGTTAGCTGAGTTACTTTTCTGTATATTTCTACAATGGGGTAAGTATTCTTTAGATTTTGAAGAAGCCCAACAAAGCTCAAATTTTTCAAAAGGTCTCTTCATAGCACATATTTATTCTAGTTGCCTTTTCTATAACATATTACAATGTAACACGGTATATGGATATCATTATTTTAGCTAGATGGTATTGCATAGTGGCAAAAAATAGGCCAAGAGACATACACCAGATGTTTATAGTGATTATCTTTGGGCGATGCATGGCCAGTGATTATTTTTCTTTGTTCTGTTATTCTTTGTTTTTTGTTTTCCAATTTTTCACATTGGTCATTGACTAAGGTTCAAGTATAGAGTGTAAAGTCACAAAAGTACTAGAGGGAAATACTAGTGAGTATTTTTATAATCTGTTGTTTAGGAAAGTCTTTCAAAGTATTACAGTGAAGTCAGAAACCATAAATGGAAAACTCACACTTTAGACTTTAGGTACAATATTCAGTATGCTAAGTGATCACTTAAAGTTAACATAACTAATAACTTGCGGAAATATTTGTAAGATATATGACAAAAGTTGATATAATTCCTAAATAGTTACTATAAAATAGCATATAAGATGAATAACCCAATTGAAAAATGCCAAAGGATAGAAATACCCATTTAGCAAAAGAAATGTAAATGACTTAAAACCTATGAAAAGATACATGCCCTCTCTGATAAATAGTATATGCAAAGGAAAACTCCAAGATAGTACTTTTCATCTTTCAATTGACAAATTCTTAAAGAAATGAAAATGCTTTGTGTTGATAAAATGCGCAGTATGAGACAGTCTTAACATCACTATCGGTAGAGTATAAGTTGGTTCAATTTTCAGATAATAGTTTGGCATCAAAGTGTTCATAACCTTTGATTCTGCCTTTTCTAAAACCAGCTTGAACATCTGGAAGTTCACAGTTCACGTATTAGTGAAGCCTGGCTTGGAGAATTTTGAGCATTACTTTACTAGCGTGTGAGATGAGTACAATTGTGCAGTCGTTTGAGCATTCTTTGACATTGCCTTTCTTTGGGATTGGAATGAAAACTGACCTTTTCCAGTCCTCTGGCCACTGCTGAGTTTTCCAAATTTGCTGGCATATTGAGTGTAGCACTTTCACAGCATCATCTTTCAGGATTTGAAATAGCTCAGCTGGAATTCCATCACCTCCACTAGCTTTGTTCGTAGTGATGCTTTCTAAGGCCCACTTGATTTCACATTCCAGGATATCTGGCTCTAGCTGAGTGATCACACCATCGTGATTATCTGGGTCATGAAGATCTTTTTTGTATAGTTCTTCTGTATATGCTTGACACCTCTTCTTAATATCTTCTGCTTCTGTTAGGTCCATACCATTTCTGTCCTTTATCGAGCTCATCTTTGCATGAACTGTTCTCTTGGTATCTCTAATTTTCTTGAACAGATCTCTAGTCTTTCCCATTCTGTTGTTTTCCTCTATTTCTTTGCATTGATTGCTGGGTAAGGCTTTCTTATCTATCCTTGCTATTTTTTGGAACTCTGCATTCAGATGCTTATGTCTTTCCTTTTCTCCTTTGCTTTTCGCTTCTCTTCTTTTCACCGCTATTTGTAAGGCTTCCTCAGACAGCCGTCTTGCTTTTTTGCANTTTCTTTGCATTGATTGCTGAGGAAGGCTTTCTTATCTCTCCTTGCTATTCTTTGGAACTCTGCATCCACATGCTTATATCTTTCCTTTTTTCCTTTGCTTTTTGCTTCTATTCTTTTCCCAGATATTTGTAAGGCCTCTCTAGACCTTTTTTTCCTTTTTTGCATTTCTTTTCCGTGGGGATGGTCTTGATCCCTTTCTCATGTACAATGTCATGAACCTCATTCCATAGTTCATCAGGCACTCTATCAGATCTAGTCCTTTAAATCTATTTCTCACTTCCATTGTATAATCATAAGGGATTTGATTTAGGTCATACCTGAATGGTCTAGTGGTTTTCCCTACTTTCTTCAATTTAAGTCTGAATTTGGCAATAAGGAGCTCATGATCTGAGCCACAGTCAGCTCCTTGTCTTGTGTTTGTTGACTGTATAGAGCTTCTCTGTCTTTGGCTGCAAAGAATATAATCAATCTGATTTCGGTGTTGACCATCTGGTGATGTCCATGTGTAAAGTCTTCTCTTGTGTTGTTGGAAGAGGGTGTTTGGTATGACCAGTGCGTTCTCTTGGCAAAACTCTATTAGCCTTTGACCTCCTTCATTCCGTATTCCAAGGCCAAATTTGCCTGTTACCCCACGTGTTTCTTGACTTCCTACTTTTGCATTCCAGTATCCTATAATGGAAAGGACATCTTTTTTGGGTGTTAGTCTAAAAGGTCTTCATAGAACCATTCAACTTCAGCTTCTTCAGCATTACTGGTTGGGGCATAGACTTGGATTACTGTGATATTGAATGGTTTGCCTTGGAAACGAACAGGTATCATTCTGTTTTTTTTGAGATTGCATCCAAGTACTGCATTTCACACTCTTTTGTTGACCATGATGGCTACTCCATTTCTTCTGAGGGATTCCTGCCCACAGTAGTATGTTTAATGGTCATCTGAGTTAAATTCACCCATTACAGTCCATTTTGGTTCGCTGATTCCTAGAATGACGATGTTTACTCTTGCCATCTCCTGTTTGACCACTTCCAATTTGCTTGATTCATGGACCTAACATTCCAGGTTCAAGGTCCCTATGCAATATTGCTCTTTACAGCATCAAACCTTGCTTCTATCAGCAGTCACATGCACAACTGGGTATGACAATAGAAAGTGATATTTTCCTTTGGGCTAAATTCAGCGGCCAGTAAGGAGAAGGAAGGAAAAACTTCCTTGTCCACATCCTTAAAGATAAATCACAGGACTTGCATGGATTTCAAAGGGAAAAAAGATTCATGGTGAACCCATAATTTTAATTTTCTAGAAATGAGTGATGCTGGGAAAGATTAAAGGCAGGAGGATAAGGGAACGACAAGGACAAGATGGTTGGATGGCGTCGCTGACTCAGTGGACATGAGTTTGAGTAACTTCTGGGTGATGGTGAAGGACACCGAAGCCTGGTATACAGCAGTCCATGGGATTGCAAAGAATCGGACAGATTGAGTGACTGAACAACAGAAAAATCAGTAGATCAATGAGTAGAGCTTTGGCTTTCTATAAGAGTAGGAGAACTGAGAATATAAGTCAATTTTCTTAACTTCTCAAGTACTGAGTAAAATGTAGAAGAAAACAAATAATGAACCAGAAGGCACAGAGGTGAAGTTTTGTGCACTGAGAACTACATGCAAGATACCATGACTTGAGCAACATTTGGAAATTCACTGTTCCTATGTAACTTGGGCAGTGGGTAGCTCCTCTCAGCCGCCGCCCCTGACCTCGGATGTGGGATAGTTCCTCCCATGAACCATGAACTTCCAGATGTTCAAGCTGGTTTTAGAAAAGGCAGAGGAACCAGAGATCAAATTGCNTCTTTGCTGACTGTATAGAGCTTCCCTATCTTTGGCTGCAAAAAATATGATCAATCTGATTTCCATATTGGGCATCTGGTGATGTCCATGTGTAGAGTCTTCTGTTGTTTTGTTGGAAGAGGGTGTTTGCTATGACCAGTGCGTTCTGGGTAAAACTCTATTATCCTTTTCCCTGCTTCAATCTGTACTCCAAGGCCAAGTTTGCGTGTTACTCCAGGTATCTCTTGACTTCCTATTTTTGCGTTCCAGTCCCCTATAATGAAAAGGATGTCTTTTTTTTTGAGTGTTAGTTCTAGAAGGTCTTGTAGGTCTTGATAGAATCATTCAGCTTCTTCAGTGTTACTGGTCGGGGCATAGACTTGGATTACCATTGTATTGAATGGTTTGCCTTGGAAACAAACAGAGATCATTCTGTTGTTTTTGACATTGTACCCAAGCGCTGCATTTTGGACTCTTTTGTTGACTATGATGGCTACTCCATTTCTTCTAAGGGATTCCTGCCCACAGTAGTAGATACAATGGTCATCTGAGTTAAATTCACCCATTTCAGTCCATTTTAGTTCACTGATTCCTTGAATGTTGATGTTCACTCTTTCCATCTCCTGTATGAACACTTCCAATTTGCCTTAATTCATGGACCTAACATTCAAGGTTCCTATGAAATATTGCTCTTTATAGCATCAGACCTTGCTTCTATCATCAGTCACATCCACAGCTGGGTGTTGTTTTTGTTTTGGCTCCATCCCTTTATTCTTTCTGGAGTTATTTTTCCACTCTTCTCCTGTAGCATATTGGGCACCTACCAACCTGGGGAGTTAATTTTTCAGTGTCCTATATTTTGGCCTTTTCATACTGTTCATGGGTTTCTCAAGGCAAGAATACTGAAGTGGTTTGCCATTCCCTTCTCCAGTGGACCACATTCTGTCAGGCCTCTCCATCATGACCTACCTGTCTTGGGTGGCCCCACATGGCATGGCTTAGTTTCATTGAGTTAGACAAGGCTGTGGTCCATGTGACCAGGTTGGCTAGTTGTCTGTGATTGTGGTTTTAGTCTGTCTGCCATCTGATGCCCTCTCTCAGCACCTACCATCTTACTTGGGTTTCTCTTACCTTGGACGTGGGGTGTCTCTTCATGACCGCTCCAGCAAAGTGAACATAAAATTGCCAACATCTGCTNACCAGGTTGGCTAGTTGTCTGTGATTGTGGTTTTAGTCTGTCTGCCATCTGATGCCCTCTCTCAGCACCTACCATCTTACTTGGGTTTCTCTTACCTTGGACGTGGGGTGTCTCTTCATGACCGCTCCAGCAAAGTGAACATAAAATTGCCAACATCTGCTGGATCATCGAAAAAAACAAGAGAGTTCCAGAAAAACATCCATTTCTGCTTATTGACTATGGCAAAGCCTTTGACTATGTGGATCACAATAAACCTGGAAAATTCTTAAAGAGATTGGAATACTACACCACCTAATCTGCCTCTTGAGAAACCTGTATGCACATCAGGAAGCAACAGTTAGAACTGGATATGGAACAACAGATTGGTCCAAATAGGAAAAGGAGTACATTAGGGAGAAGGCAATGGCACCCCACTCTAGTACTCTTGCCTGGAGAATCCCATGGACGGAGGAGCCTGGGGGGCTGCAGTCCATGGGGTCGCAAAGAGTCGGACATAACTGAGCGACTTCCCTTTCACTTTTCACTTTCTTGCATTGGAGAAGGAAATGGCAACCCACTCCAGTGTTCTTGCCTGAAGAATCCCAGGGACAGGGGAGCCTGGTGGACTGCCGTCTATGGAGTCACACAGAGTCGGACACAACTGAAGTGACTTAGCAGCAGCAGCNGGTGATGGACAGGGAGGCCTGGCGTGCTGCGATTCATGGGGTCGCAAAGAGTCGGACATGACTGATTGACTGAACTGACTGAAGTGAACTGAACTAATTTCCCCAGCCATAGGCAGAATGCCTATGGGGTGGGGCAAGGACCAACAAAGAAGTGGAGTCATAAGGTGAAGAAGGTTGAAGCCCTGAATGAATAGCGCCCATTACCAACCTGTGTGAGGCTATAATGTGAACAAGCAATTAATTATTTTGACCTATATAGCTGAGATGTTGAGATTGATTGTTACACAGATATTCTACTCAGACCTACTTACATGCAACTTAATTCTGTTGAAATATAGCCATTGCATAATTAAATATAATAGCCAGGAATTAAAAAATAATCTGGTGGTTTTAGTTGTTCAGTCGTGTCCGACTCTTGCAATCCATAAACTGTAGCCCACCAGTTTCCCTGTCCATGGAATTTTCCAGGCAGGAATACTGAAGTGGTTTGCCATTTCCTTCTCCAGGGGATCTTTCCGACCTAGGGATTGAACCCAGGTCTCATGCGTTGCAGGCAGATTCTTTACTGACTGAGCTGCCAGGGAAGCCCAATAATCTAAATGTCTACTAATAAATGAATCATAGAGCAATATGTATAGCATAGTCTAATTTTTTATAAAAATTATATCTGTCTACTTTAATAAGCGGAAAGGGATAATTGAAAAGACATGTCAATCTACTACTGATGATATTGCTGTACAGTGGGACTGTAAGAACTATGCTTTTCCCGCTAAGTATATTTTTAATTATTTGAATATTTTACAGAGCTTCTTATTAGTTTTATTATCTATGAAAAATAATATTCAATAAAAATACCATGAATGTAGTTAGAGACTTAAGTTGCCTTGAACACTTCTGGAATAGGAATGTAACATAAGTAATATAATAATATCACATAGAAATATGTAAAATAAAAGCAAATAATTAATAATTCTTATGTGTAAATTGGGTGTCAGATACAGATAACTGAAACACAGCAAACAAAACCAACATATATCAAAAAGGCAATAGCGTTTGTCTCCAGAGGTGGAATGATAGGTGAATTTTGTTATTTTCATTCTGTGTTTTTCTGTGTTTTCCAAATGTTCTGCATTAAGTATGTAAATTACTTTTGTAACTGGTTGAAAAGTAAAAGTGTAAATCTTGCAAATATAAGCATAAAATGAGAAAGCTTTCAAAGAAGACTACCCTTTTTTCTGTACTAACCTGTCTTAAACCAGTGATACATCGTCCAAAGATTTAAAAGCATGAACTTGACCTTCAGCAGTCCCACTCACTAGAATAATCTTTTAGCCCACAGTGATAGATTAGGACCTCAAGTAAACAACAGACCTAACTGTCTCCATACAGGAAGAAGTGATTCTTACAGGAATTCAGGAACCCTTTTTTGCTTTATGGATCACCATAATATGTCTATTAGAGAATAGGTCAGTCTGATAATTGTTAGTATCTTCCTGCCAATTGCTTGCTAATTATGCCTGATCTGAAGGAGAGAAACCAGGTAAGTAAGGCAAATCACATGCATGTTCAATCGCTTCAGTTGTGCCCAACTCTTTGCTACGCCATGGACCTTAGCCCACAGGCTCCTCTATCCATGGTATTTTCCTGGCAAGAATACTGAAGTGGGTTGCCATGTCCTTCTCCAGGAGATCTTCCCAACTCAGAGATCAAACTAATGTCTCCTGCATCTCCTGCACTGCAGGCAGATTCTTTACTCACTCAGCCATCAGGGAAGTCCAANTATCCATGGTATTTTCCTGGCAAGAATACTGAAGTGGGTTGCCATGTCCTTCTCCAGGAGATCTTCCCAACTCAGAGATCAAACTAATGTCTCCTGCATCTCCTGCATTGCAGGCAGATTCTTTACTCACTCAGCCATCAGGGAAGTCCAAAAACACAAACAGAACTTAAAAAGCAAACTCTCATCTCCTGTGTTCAGCAGAGTGTGTCTAGTACAGAGGGTGACTCACCAAAGTCATTCCCTGAGAGAGATATGAAGGAGTGTGATGCTGAGAACCCCAGAGTTAAGAGCTGTTGCAGTGTGAGCTATTAGTTGTCTCTGCGAAGCAAGCACCATTCAGATGTGTGTTAAATGAAGGCTGGCCACCATGCTAAAGGTGAAGTTTTAAGTGTTTGAAGAACCCTATTCTCTGTCATGACTTAGACAAGTGGAAAAAATGTGTTCTCAGTAGAAAACAGAATGAAGTGCAGAAAGTTTACAGCAATGAGGAAAAGGAGACTCAAAGCTGGTGTTCAGGAGGGGGTGAAAGGAGAACTGTGACAAGGACGAATGCCTTTCTTTGAGGGTAAGTCTGAGCATCCTTGTTCCACGTAGGCACCTTGAGGTGCGGAGGGCAATCAGAATGACTCCTTCCTCCTTGGTGGTATTGGTGAGAGGTACCTGAAGATGGCAGAGAAGGCAATGGCACCCCACTCCAGTACTCTTGCCTGGAAAATCCCATGGATGGAGGAGCCTGGTAGGCTGCAGTCCATGAGGTCGCTAAGAGTCAGACACAACTGAGCGACTTCACTTTCACTTTTCACTTTCCTGCATTGGAGAAGGAAATGGCAACACACTCCAGTGTTCTTGCCTGGAGAATCCCAGGGACGGGAGAGCCTGGTGGGCTGCCATCTATGGGATCGCACAGAGTCAGACACGACTGAAACGACTTAGCAGCAGCAGCACCTGAAGATGGAGATAGAAGAAACCTCTTCAAAATTAGGCCCCAGTCAGAAAACTGTGGTTCCCTTAGGTCAGTGATTTATTTTTCATCCAGTATTTAATTTTGAAAAATACCGAACATAAAGAAGGTAAAAGAAATTTAAACTCTCATATAGCCACTGTCTAGGTCTTACCATTAATATTTTACTGTGATGTTTTATTGTGTGTGTGTCCAACCTTCTATTCACCTAAAATTTTGGGATGCATTTCAAAGTAGTTTCAAATATCAGTATACTGTTTAATATTTCAGCATAATACATCATAAAGTAGAACTGAATATTGCATTGCATTTTTTCTTCTCAGGTGAAATTTACGATAAATAAAATGTGCAACTCTTAAGTATACTTTTCAACAAACTTTGACAAGCTTTCATCTTAGTAACCCAAATGCTTAGCAAGAAACAGAACATTACCATCACACCAGAAAGTTCTCTCATACCCCTTGTCCTTTAACCCCCACCTCCTTTCTGATAGAGGAAAGCACTGTTTCAGTTTTTTCACCATAGAGCAGCTCTTGTTCTAGAACTCCAAATAAATGAAATCATACAGTGTATACACTTGTATATAAGACTTCTTTCTCTGAGTAGGTTTTTGAGGTTCATCATGTTGTTGCCTGTATCAGTACCTCATTCCCTTTGATTGCCAGATTATATTGCATTGAATAAATACATGGTGGTTGGTTTGTCCCCCTTTTGCTATTGACAAATACCTGGGCTATTTTCAGTTTGGGCTATTATGAGTAAAGTTGCTGTAAACATTCTTGTACAAGTCTTCATGTGAAGAGAAAATTTTCATTTCTCTTGGCTGAATACTTGAGTGGAATTGCCAAGTGGTAGGGTAGGTGTTTTTTTTTTTTTTTAATGTTTAGTGTTATAAGACACTGTCAGGCCTTTTTACAAAGGCCTTTGGGCCATTTTATACTCTCATAACCAGTGTGTGAAAATTCAAGTTGCTCTGCATCCTCAGCAGCATTTGGTGTTGCCAGTCCTTTTTAATTTTAGCTACTTTAGAGGGTGTATAATGATATTTCATTGTGAATTCTAAATAGCAGCTTTCAAACTTTGGTGTGCTTAAGACACACCTGTGAGCTTCTGAGCCCCAGTAAGGGCACTTTCATTTGTATATTTTGTACCCGTATTTTAAATTTTTAAATCAGGCCAGCCAAACCCCAACATGGTTTTGAACTCAGTGGGTCTAGGCTAGGGCTGAGGTGCTGCTATACATGCTAAGCCACTTCGGTCATGTCCAACTCTTTGTGACCACATGGGCTGTTGCCTGCCAGGTTCCTCTGTCCATGTGGATTTTCCAGGCAATAACATTGCCATTTCCTGCTCCAGGGGATCTTCCTGACCCAGAGGTTGAACCCACGTTTATTGTGTCTCCTGTATTGGCAGGTGGGTTCTTTGCCATTAGTGCCATCTGAGAAGCCCAAGGTCTAAGGTATCTGCCTCTTAACTAGTTCCCTGGAGATTCTGGTGAGTGTGGTTCATTGATCATCTCTGAGGAATCAGCCCTCTCGGAATTGAAATTTGATATTTGATATCAATGTACCTTCATTTCTCTCTGGCAACTAGAATTGATTTAATTCCTTCCAGTGGAAGTGTGTGTGGCCTTTTCACACTTAATAAAACATTTAATCTATTTACTAAAGTTTTAGTCTTAAAAAATTGAGTATTCTATTGTTTCATGTAAAATAACAAAATCTAGATGATCTGAACCAAATTCCAGAAGAATGATTATTTGAGAAACTGCTCCAAAAGAGAAAAAAATCATATTTTTAGGTGTCTACAATTAACATACTACTGTCAAAAATTACCTAATGGATCAGAGATTAAGAAAATAAATAGTATAATTTTATTTTCATTAGTGGATTAATGTATTTGCCAGTTCTGTGTTATACTAATATTGTTGTAGGTCATCTGGTGAATAAAATATAGGCCTGAAATAGCCTAATGGTAATTGGAAGGGAAAATGTTGGAAATACATAAACAGACTATCATTACTGCGTTGGATGCTAAGAGTGAGGGGAAGAAGGACAAAGCTGCTATTAACCTAAGGAGACAATAATAACATGTTATATGTAGACCTTCGCCAAAGGATAGGTGTGAATAATGAAAATAATAACTGTAATATTGAATTTATCTAGTGCCTTTTTATCAACAACTCAAAAGCTTTCTTGAATAATAGCTCTAATAATCTTGCAACATCTCTGTAAGTTAGCCAGGGGAGAGAATTACACAATATATATATTTATTTTTTCCAGTGGAGAAATTAAGGGATAGAGCCTTTAATGTGAGAATAGGTGTAAATACAGAACAAAAGATAAGAACAGGACTAAGAATAGCCCCAGGGCTCATAACTTTACCTAAGTTCCAGTTCCTGAGGCCTGCTTGGTAAATTCATTTATTCCCACAATACATCTTGGATTGAAGAACAGACACATTGAACACACAGGTGGGATTCTTTTAAAGAATTTTTGTTTTATATTAGAGTATAGAGAAGAAAATGGCAACCCACTCCAGTGTTCTTGCCTAGAGAATCTCAGGGATGGGGGAGCCTGGTGGGCTGCCGTCTATGGGGTCACCCAGAGTTGGACACGACTGAAGCAACTTAGCAGCAGTAGCAGCTGGAGCATAGGTGATTTACAATATTGTATTAGTTTCAGGTGTACAGCACAGTGATTCAAATAATGTACATATATCTATTCTTTTTCAAATTCTTTTCCCATTTAGACTATTACAGAATATTGAACAGAGTTCCCTGTGCTATACAGTAAGTTCTTGTTGGTTATCTATCAATATTTTAAATATAATAGTGTGTATATGTCAAGCCCAAACTCCCAAATTATAGGCAAGATTCGTAGATTCAACTGGGCATAGGAAAACAGTAGCAGTGGTCTGCATTTGAAGAATATTGACAGACACAGCTCTTCTCTTCAATTATTTAGTTAATTTTCTTTCTCTTTAAATAAGCTCCTAACTAAAGAGTAATGAGTCAGACATGACTTAGCAACTAAACAACACCAAAAAAGTGTAAGACGAGTAAAGCAAAAGCAACAGACGATGAGATGGTTGGATGGCATCACCAACTGAATGGACATGAGTTTGAGTAAACTCCGGGAGTTGGTGATGGACAGNAGAATATTGAACAGAGTTCCCTGTGCTATACAGTAAGTTCTTGTTGGTTATCTATTAATATTTTAAATATAATAGTGTGTATATGTCAAGCCCAAACTCCCAAATTATAGGCAAGATTCGTAGATTCAACTGGGCATAGGAAAACAGTAGCAGTGGTCTGCATTTGAAGAATATTGACAGACACAGCTCTTCTCTTCAATTATTTAGTTAATTTTCTTTCTCTTTAAATAAGCTCCTAACTAAAGAGTAATGAGTCAGACATGACTTAGCAACTAAACAACACCAAAAAAGTGTAAGACGAGTAAAGCAAAAGCAACAGACGATGAGATGGTTGGATGGCATCACCAACTGAATGGACATGAGTTTGAGTAAACTCCGGGAGTTGGTGATGGACAGGGAAGCCTGGTGTGTTGCAACCTATGGAGTCACAAAGAGTTGGACATGACTGAGCGACTGAACTGAATTGAACTGAACCTCGGTTCAGTCCTGAGCTTTACAGATAAGTGTCTTAACTAAACAGGAAGTCAAATGCTCCATTTCTGCCTTGAGGGATTTCTTGCCCTTCCTCCCACAATGAACCTGTATGCGTCTCTTTAAGAATTTGTCTTCCTGGTGGATAACATGGCCATTGAAGACTGCAAATCAGCATAGCTGCCTTTATTTTTTTCTTTTTAATTTAATTGGAGGATAATTGCTTTACAATGTTGTGTTGGTTTCTGCCATACATCAGCATGAATCAGCCATAGGTATGTATATGTTCTTTCTCTCTTGAACCTCCCTTCCAGCTCCCACCGCATCCCACCCCTCTAGGTTGTCACGGAGCACCAAGTTGAGCTCCCTGTGTTATACAGCAACTTCCCATTAGCTATCTGTTTCACATATGGTAATGCATGTATTTCAGTGCTACCCTCTCATTTGTCCCACCCTCTCCTGCCCCTTTGCCCTGCTTCATTCCCTATTCCAAGGCCAAATTTGCCTGTTACCCCAGGTGTTTCTTCTTTGGGGGTGTTAGTTCTAAAAGGTCTTGTAGGTTTTCATAGAACCATTCAACTTCAGCTTCTTCAGCGTTACTGGTTGGGGCATAGACTTAGATTACTGTGATATTGAATGGTTTGCCTTGGTAACCAACAGAGATCATTCTGTCNGGACACAACTGAGCAACTGAACTGAGCTGAACTGAACCCCTGCCCCTGCTTTGTCCATAAGTCTCTTCTCTATGGCTGAGTCAACCTTGCTGCCCTGCAAATAGAGCACCACTGCCTTTGCTAGGCCACTCAGCCTGCTTCTTGAAGCCTCCTCAGCTCTTAGACACCTGCAGTTGTGGCTTGGTTATAACTCGGTATTCCACCAAGAATTCCCTCTAGATCTCCAAGAAGAGAAATCCCTTTAATGTGTTTGATTTGGCAAGACATCATTTTACAGACAGGCTGTATTTACAGCTATCTGTGGAAATGTTTGTCTTAATTCTGAAAATTCTGTTCAGCAGGTGGGCAAGTGTGTGTGGTTTACAGATGGACGTCTCTCTTGCTTGAAAACCTTGACAGCACCTCTTCTTCCAATAGAAATCTCTAGCGCTCTCTCTCTTTTTTAACCTCATTCCATATTTTTTACTACCTTGCTACTCCTTTCTTTTCTTGCATCAGATTTATACTTCTCTATTCTTTTAATTTACTCTATTTCTCCAACCAAGTTTAGGAATTACCATGTTAACTCTGGGCCATGCTATTCCTTTCCTAGGTAGAAAGAGAAGCATTGAATCTCTGTCTTCATTTTAAAGCCTCTTGGGTCTCTTGCTTTTTTTCTATGCTTAAATTATCTTTGTCGCTCTGTATTGAATCTCTCCCAGGTCCCCCTGACCCCCTTAAGACAGAGACTAGAAAGATTATATCTCCCTTGTCAGGGTCTGTTTTCCATTATTATATATTGATATTGATTTTGGTTCAGAGATTACTAGTCACAAGTCAATTAAGCTCCCCTGAGATGGAAAACATTTTAAGGTACATCCTAGTACCTCCTCCTCCTCCATTTCACCTAATTTAGTTTTGCTGTCTATTGGTCATTAACCCTTTAAGAAAGAATACTGAGTCAGAATTTCTTGTTCAATTATATTTGACTTGCAATGGAAAAAGAACCATTTAGTGAACAAATGGAGAGGGAAACATTAAAAGCAAGAGCTATTAAAGAATTATAGACTTAAGAAGCCTCACAGTACCTGTGCATTTTGCCCTGTAGTCAAGAAACCTATAAAATTGTGCACTCACAAGGAGAAAAGTTTTCACCCAGCATGCATTGATTTAACGTTGTAACTCACAGTAATGTAAAGTATGGACCTTGATTCTTAGGGCACATTTTGTTGTTATCGTCTCTTTCTCAATAGGAGAGGGTTTAAAAATATGCTACTGTGCATACACAATAGCTGCTTTTCACTTATGCTTTTATCTATGCAGGAATTATTCTCCGGGCAAGAGATTAAAATAAATGCATAACGACTTTTTAGAATTACTAATCCAGGCAAACTCCTCAGAGAAAATTCAGCCTTAAAGAAAAGTAATCTCAAACCTTGACATAAACAATGAACACTAATAAAATTTATTTCTTCCTACAGTGGACAATGATGGCAATTAGATATATGATTTTCTTCCTTAGAGAGCCAGGTTGGTACTGAGAGAAGCCAATGTATGTATAACTGTTTTATATAGTACCAATACTTTTGTTTCTAAGCCGAAACAGGGATCAGATAAGGATGATATTTTGACATAAGTGGATAATAGGAAGAAAGGTAAGATGGATGTAGGTTGGAACTGTTGGAAAGGAGTTCTCTGAGCCCTAAGGCCGGCATTGGGTCCCGGTTCTGACTGTGACCTTGGACAAGTCACTTTTGGAGGGGTTGGATGGGAAGCAGAGAAAGGGGATAATTTGTGCAAGGAAATGTGTCAGAAACTTCAGCTGTGTCATCTCCTTTTGATCTTGATGTAGTATTTTTTGAGAGGAAGAAACCCAGGCTCAGGACACATGTGAATTGTTCTGAGTTCCTCAGCAGAAAGCTGTTTGCTTTGCTAGGACTGAAATAGTTAATGCTCAATTTTTTGTGTTTTTTCACTTTGCTCTGTTGCACCTCTCCTGCTCCTTCAGCCTTCTGATTGCAGGAGACATGCGTTTGATCCCTGAATTGGGACGATCCCCTGGAGGAGGGCATGACAACACACTCTAGTATTCTTGACTGGGAAATCACACGGACAAAGGAGAGTCGGACACGATTGAAGCAACCAAGCACACCCACAAGCATCTTCACCCAGACTTACTCAGGAGTTGAAGCTCTAGCTGTATCCTGGACTGGGATTTCTTCTGTCTGCAAGTTCCTTTTTCTCTTTCCTCTAGTCCTTGCCAGAACTTGCCTAACAACACAGGTCATCTCTGGTCTTCCCTTTCCTGATACTACTTGTCTTGTTTTTAAAAAGGCTCTTTTCTGAAAGTCATGAGAAGTCACTCCTTTCTATAAAAGAAGCTCTTTCTAGTCCATTCCCTGATGTCCACCTGGTGGGTACCATCCCCTATTTAAAACCTCAAAATCTCAAGGGTNGCAAGTTCCTTTTTCTCTTTCCTCTAGTCCTTGCCAGAACTTGCCTAACAACACAGGTCATCTCTGGTCTTCCCTTTCCTGATACTACTTGTCTTGGTTTTTAAAAAGGCTCTTTTCTGAAAGTCATGAGAAGTCACTCCTTTCTATAAAAGAAGCTCTTTCTAGTCCATTCCCTGATGTCCACCTGGTGGGTACCATCCCCTATTTAAAACCTCAAAATCTCAAGGGTAGAGGAGGTCAGGGTAGTTGTAGGTCCATTTCAAGGATTTCCAACTAGTCCATCCTAAAGTAGATCAGTCCTGGGTGTTCGTTGGAAGGACTGATATTGAAGCTGAAACTCCAATACTTTGGCCACATGATGCAAAGAGCTGACTGATTTGAAAAGACCCTAATGCTGGGAAAGATTGAGGGCAGGAGGAGAAGGGGACGACAGAGGATGAAATGGTTGGACGGCATCACTGACTCAATGGACATGGGTTTAGGTGGACTCTGGCAGTTGGTGATGGACAGGGAGGCCTGGAGTGCTGCGGTTCATGGGGTCACAAAGAGTCGGACATGACTGAACAACTGAACTGAACAAAGAGTCTCATAGGATAACAGAGTATTTGTAGAACTGGATGTGACATGGAGAAGATGTAATTACCACTCATTTTGTAAATGAAGAAACTGAGGTCCTGACTTGCCCAAGGTCATAAAATAACTGGCCAGCAGAGCTGAGACTTGAACTCCAGCCCTCTCGTTCCCAATCTGGGGCCCTTTCTCCCACACCAGAGAGTAGTTAAAGCATTAAAGACAGCTTCTATAGTCCCTTAAAAACCCCAGTATGATCCTTTTACCAATTTAAAGACTGTAACTTCATATTTACATTTTATTCTGAACTCTGGCCTCCTTTTTGCACTTCTATTGGCATTGACTCTTGCATGTCAAAATCTTCTCTTCTTTTGTGGTGGGGAGAGTGTGCTGACCAGAAGTCCAGAGAGTCAGAAAGTTTGCTGCACGTTGTTCTCTCTGAAGATGAATTTGCCTGGGCCCATTTCCCGGATCATATAATCCAAGCCAATATACTTTCCCCTGGGAGACTGGACCAAATGCACTTGTCACAGTGCCACCCACCCCAATATCTTCTAGTCCAGCAGTCCTCAGACTTTGGTGTGTCCGGATGGCTTGCTGGGCCACAAGTAGCTTCCAATTCAGTGGATCTGTTGTGGGACCTGAGATTTTGCTGTTTTAACAAGTTCCTAGATGCTGCAGCTGCTGGTCCAAGAACATACTTTGAGAACCACTGTTCTACCTGAATAGACACCCCACAAGCCCTCAGCTCAGAAACAGTGGGAGACCTTTCTTTAGGAAGCAGTAGCCTCTGACTAATCCGGAGGAAGATATAAGAGAAGNTTTTAACAAGTTCCTAGATGCTGCAGCTGCTGGTCCAAGAACATACTTTGAGAACCACTGTTCTACCTGAATAGACACCCCACAAGCCCTCAGCTCAGAAACAGTGGGAGACCTTTCTTTAGGAAGCAGTAGCCTCTGACTAATCCGGAGGAAGATATAAGAGAAGGGATTAGTAAATGATTAGTAAGAGGAGAGTAGGATCTAGATCCCAAGAGGAAGGTTGAGAGAGAGAGCAAGTGCATGTGAGGGGCTTTCATGAAACAAATGAACCCACCCTACCTAGAGATGATAATTATCGTTTTTTAGGATAATGTTGTTAGTTCTCCGCACTGTGTATAGCGTTGGAGCTGTTGAAACCCACCCAGGACTGAAGAGGTGGGTTCTTTAAGGAATCTTTTTCACTTCTAGTCTTCTTTTTCACTCTTACTATGAAAGCAGTAGAGATACAGCATGGGTTCTAAGAGCCCAGCTATAGGATTTACATATAGGAAGGACTTCAGGGTGAGAGTCTGAATAGAACTGGGACAACCAGATGGACTTGCTGTGAAGTATTTGCTTAGAAAGAGACCTTTTATTTTGATTGTTTGCCTAATAGGTGTGACTTAGAGGTGGTGATGGAAATTACAAGTGTATGGATAAAGGAGTCCCAGCTGACACCTGGTCACTGCCATTTGTTTTCAGTAGGGAAAGCAGCTTCAAATGTCTCCCCTTGCCTTTTCTCTTCCTACAGACCTTCTGCTGTCATCCCACACCGGGGTCCTTTGACCTCAGAGGCCCTGCACGGGCTCCCTGTGACGTGCCTCTTCTGAAGGCAAGCAATATCAATAGCCCTATTATTATTGAGGACTTTATTTGTAATGGATCTCTAGGGGCAGATATAATGTCATAATTCCCTTGGACATTCTAGGGATATTCTCATTTTTTTCTCACACAGGGATGACCAGGTTGTTACGATGAGAGTTCCACCAATGATGGTGATCTTGAAGATTTTATAAAGAGACTCAGTAGGCAATAATGGTGAAAGTACAGTGAGACAGGAACCACATTCTGAGATGGTACACATTCTGTCCATGGGATGGGCTTTAAATAAACTTGCTTTCACTTAAAAAGATATGGTGAGAGATAAGCACTTTGACATCTTGCTTATAAGGTGGCATGACTTTCCTGGAAATCAATCTGGCAATCAGTTCAGTCATTCAGTCATGTCTGACTCTTTGTGACCCGTGGACTGCAGCGTGCCAGACTTCCCTGTGCATCACCAGCTCCCGGATCTTACT
>SJYA01002750.1:1347280-1483820 GCA_006410615.1 Neotragus moschatus
CTTTCTTATCTCTCCTTGCTATTCTTTGGAACTTTGCATTCAAATTGGTGAATCTTTCTTTTTCTCCTTTGCCTTTTGCTTCTCTTCTTTTCTCAGCTATTTTTAAGGCCTCCTCAGACAACCATTTTGCCTTTTGGCATTTCTTTTTCTTGGGGATGGTCTTGATCACTGCCTCCTGTACAAATGTCATGAACATCTCTCCCTAGTGCTTCAGGCACTCTGTCTATCAGATCTAATCCCTAGAGCTACCAGAACTTACGCAGAACTGGGGAAACAGCCTCCTGGAGGGCAGAAACAAAACCTTGTGTGCACCAGGACCCAGGAGAAAGGAGCAATGACCCCACAAGAGACTGCCCCAGATTTCCTGCACGTTTCCAGGAGTCTCTCATGGAGGCATGGGTCAGCAGGAGCCTGCTGCAGGGTCAGGGACACTGAGTGCAGCAGTGCATGCTTGGACCTTTTGAAGGAGGTCACCATTATCTTCATTATCTCCACCATAGTTTGGCCTCAGGTGAAATAACAGGGAGGGAACACAGCCCATCAACAGAAAATTGAAATAAAGATTTACTGAACATGGCCCCGCCCATCAGAACAATCTGGCAATATATACTCTCAAAAGTCTAAAAATTTCTATTCTTTGATTTAATAATATCACTTCCAGGAATCTACCCTAAAGAAGTAAACAGTGATTCAGACAAAGATTCCTGTCACTGCCTTATAGACAACAGTATGGTAGACTTAGTGGTTAGGGCTCAGTGTCCTTCCAACCTTGTGTTCATTGGCCCCTCTTCTCTGCAGAGACTGAGGGCTAAAACCAGCAGCTGTCTGATATCCTATACATAGAGGAAGTGAAGTGAAGTGAAAGTGAAGTCGCTCTGTCGTGTCCGACTCTTTGCGACCCCTTGGACTATAGCCCACCAGGCTCCCCCGTCCATGGGATTCTCCAGGCAAGAACACTGGAGTGGGTTGCCATTACCTTCTCCAGGGGATCTTCCTGACCCAGGGATCAAACCCAGGTCTCCTGCATTGCAGGCAGACGCTTTAACCTCTGAGCCACCAGGGAAGCCCTTACATAGAGGATCCACATGCAAATCAGGTGAAAGTGAAAGTGAAGTTGCTCAATCGTGTCTGACTCTTTGCGACTCGTGGACTGTAGCCCACCAGGCTTCTCCGTCCATGGGATTCTCCAGGCAAGAATAATGGAGTGGGTTACCCTTTGCACCTATATAGAGAGAGTGAACGTGAAGCAGAGTTCATCTTCCTGTTGACCCTGGGTGGTGGCGTTTGTTTGCTTGCATTTTGACACTCATGGTGGGAACATTGAGATTTCCCGAAGAAGCAGCCAGTGTCTATCACTCGTGGGGAGTATCAAGAAAGGCGGTGGCAGTGGTCCTGCTTCCTGGATCACAGCCAGAGCGGTGTGAGGTCAGCAACCCCAGCAAGGCTTGCCTGATTTCCACATGTGTTTCCAGAGTTCTAGGAATCATTCCTGGGATCCATCTTAGTTTACTCTTTCACACCTACAATTTTACAAGCAACTAGTTACCTGTATCAAGTGCCTTTTTGCTTAACAGAGGCTTCTGTTTCCTGACTCTTGATTAGGATTAGGATTGACTGAAATCTCTAGTAATAATAAAAGGTTAAATATCTTGCAGTGTATCCATTTGATAAAATATATTAATATGCAGATATTAAAAACAATGTTTTGAAAGGAAATAAAATGATCGGGGTTGTTATCCCTTGGGGGAAATAAGAGAGGAATGAGATTTAAAAAGGAAAAAACACCTGCTGATGAAACATGATCCCAAAGATGGAGAGGAAGTTGACTCAAAATTGTTAGCAGTAGTTACCTGAGGGTAATAGGAATATAGATGATTTTTATTTTATTTGTTATAATTTCTTCTGTTTTCTAATTTTAACAATAAAGCTTATTATAAAATGGTTTTAGTAAGCACATTTTGTGAAATGGAAGGAGTAAATCAGTATAGGAAAGAAATGATGGTTGTTATAAAACTAGTGTAACCAGAAAGAAATGGACATAATAAATAGACAATTTGCTAACTCATAATAATGTGGATTTTTAAACTGTCACATACACTTGTTGACCAAGCTTATTTAGAAGCTATTAATTGGACCTTTTTTGTACACTGATTTTATAGCAACCATCATTTCTTTTCTGTACTGATTTCCTCCTTACATTTCCCTGATGGTTCAGACAGTAAGGAATCCACCTACAAGGCAGGAAACCCTGGTTCAATCCCTGGGTTGGAAAGATGCCCTGGAGAGGGGAATGGCGACCCACCCCAAGATTCTTGCCTGGAGAATTCCATGCACAGGAGCCTGGTGGGCTGTAGTCCATGGTGTTGCAAAGAGTCAGAAACAACTGAGCAACCAACCCTTCTTCATGAAATGTGCTTATTAAGATCATGTTACAATATATTTCATTGTTATTTGAAAGTGGTGTTTGGTTGATATGCAAAAGGACTTCACATCAATATATTTAAAAGTATCCTCCTTTGCTTTCTATCCTGTATAAAGGATTAAAAAAAAGAGGTACTAGGTGACAGATAATAAAAGGTACTAGTATTCAACTTAATAAAGTTAAAATCAGTTGACACTCCCATTTATATCAAAGCTATAACTTTAATATACAGACTATCTCAATTTTGGGGGGAAGTAGTTATGCTTTTATTTCTTATCTCAGTTTTAGAATTAATGTTGTGATCATGATATGTTGAACTAGACATTAAAGTTCTGATTAGTCTGTCATCAGAGAATCATAGATTTTTAATCTTAAAATTTTGTCTTGCGTATTGCTCAGCTCTATTTAAACTATTTCCAGCAGATGAAAACTCACCCTGTTGAAAACCAACAATGAAGAACATTCTACCTTCTGGGTAATTTATTTCTATNACATTAAAGTTCTGATTAGTCTGTCATCAGAGAATCATAGATTTTTAATCTTAAAATTTTGTCTTGCGTATTGCTCAGCTCTATTTAAACTATTTCCAGCAGATGAAAACTCACCCTGTTGAAAACCAACAATGAAGAACATTCTACCTTCTGGGTAATTTATTTCTATTACAGTTAAGAAAATTACTTTTTGAAGTTTAATTTCTTATTCCACTGTTTCAGCTTATTTCTTTTGGATCCAGTTTTAATTTTGATGGAGAGTAATGGTCTAAATGCACTTCTTTAGTATTTAGCATTTATTTTTCTATTATTCCTTGATTTTCCACACCCCAGGCTAGGAAATCTCAGTTTCTACTACCGTTTCTGTTACCGACCCTCTCGGATCTAGTAAACCCCAACTGGGTCCTTCCCTTGCCTAGTGCTGTTCAGGACAATTGAAGAAGACCAGGTTCAGCAAAGCAGAGGAGACATTTTATTCATTGATCAAGGAATGGAAAAGGGAGAGCTCATGCTGGAAGACACCTTCTCCTCAAAGGGAGGAAAGTGGGGGACTCTTAAGGGGTAAGAGGCAGGTGCATCATCAGAAACTGGGGAAAGAGGCGGAGATTTCTCAGAACAGCTGGGACATGCGCAGTCTCTCAGGCTCTTTGCACAGGGCACTAACTGTGCCCAGCAAGGTGTCAGTCCCTCCTTGGGGTGGAGATCTTAGCATGGTGANTGTGGTGTTGGATAAGACTCTTGAGAGTCCCTTGGACTGCAAGGAGATCCAACCAGTTCCCATATGTCAGTCTTTACGGAATTTTAAAAATGTTCTCCTTTATTTTGATCCAATATTTTTTAAAGATTTAGTTTATTATATATGGCTGTTGATTCCATCTGGAATTTGTTTATATATATGACATAGTGCCCACGTTTTATTCTTGTAAAGTAGATACTTTCCACTATCATTATTAAACATTTCTTTTTTCTGATGGTTTGAAGTACCACCTTTATTATATTTCAAGTTACATGTGTACAAGACTATTTCAGATTTTGTTTGTTTCTTTGATATATTTGCCTATTCCTGCACTGAGTTTATACTTTTAGAATAGAATTTCATAATATGCTTGATATCTGATAGAAGAAATATTCTTTATTTTTTACTCTTTGTTTTTGTAAGAGTGTTAAATTCAATTTTTGCTCATTTTAGTCTTCACATGAATTTTAGGATCAGCTGTTCAAGTTCCATTTCAGCTGATGTTACAGTAGCTCATAGAGTAAAATATTTATCATATAAAATCTTCCCAATTCAAAGCTGTTCCTTCCATTTTCTTGAGGCCTTTTTAAAAATAGTTTTCTTTATATGGGTCTTGGAATTTTCTTATATTTATTTCTAATGTCATAGTTTTTGTTTCTNTTTTAGGATCAGCTGTTCAAGTTCCATTTCAGCTGATGTTACAGTAGCTCATAGAGTAAAATATTTATCATATAAAATCTTCCCAATCCAAAGCTGTTCCTTCCATTTTCTTGAGGCCTTTTTAAAAATAGTTTTCTTTATATGGGTCTTGGAATTTTCTTATATTTATTTCTAATGTCATAGTTTTTGTTTCTTCTGGATTTGAAAATCTTTTTCCATTGCACTGATTGTTAGAATGTACCAGTTAGGAAAGTATATGGGCACAAACAACAGAAAGCCAACTGTGGCTTAAAGAAACAGGAGTATATTTTTGTCACATAACAAAAAGCCAGAGGTAAGCAGTTGCCAGGGGATCTGTCTCTTTTGCATCTTGTACCTTTATCTTCAAAAGATGCCCACTGCACCACTAGCCCCCAGTCAGCATTCAGACTAGAAAGAGAAAGAGAAAGGAGAGGAAAGTTGAAAAGTCTGTACCAAGAAGGCACAAGCTCCTCTAGAGACATGGCCCACCCACTACACCACCTCCAGGTGGCAAGGGAGGCAACAGGGGTGAAGAGGGATGAGCATGGGGGTTAGGTCGGCCAAACATCAGTGACTCCACACCTGGCTTGTACTATAGCTACTGATTTGTGTCTGTTGATCTTCTATCAGCTGCCATCCTAAACATTCTCATTAATTTGAGGAACATGTCAATTGACTCCCTTGCATTGTCCAGGTATATGTCTACAAATAATGACTATGTCTCTTCCTTTCAGGAGCTGTACCTCCTTTTTTGAGAATATTTTTTCTTTTCGGTCTAATTGCACTGGGTAGTAACCTATTTTGGTCTTAGGATGCAACCGCCTTTTATGTCTTTTTGAAGATATTCATCAGAATAAATTTTTTGTTTTCTTTCATTCCCTTAATGATCTTTAATTCTCAGGGAAGCTCTTCATTATTGTTTCTGTTGTTAAATTCTGCTGGTTTTCCTTCAGTGTCTGGTAAGGCTCAGTTGTTTATTTAACATAAATAATGATGAAAAGACTAGATTCATTAATATAAGCAGCTCATATAGATCTCCTCTGAAGCAGAATCCACCTGTTTTCCCTGCCTGAGGGGGCTGGCAGACCAGCAGGCTTTGTTTGAGGTGTATAGGCTTTGAGCAGCAGGCTTCAGGCGGATGGCACCTTCAATCACTCCCCATGCCTAGGAGAGGAGGGTGGGCCAAGTTCTGATGCTGAGGGAGGCAGTGCATTTGCCTCCAGGCAGAGGTCTCTGCCCATCATATCTTCCCCTTCCCTGTCTGTCCTAAAGGTCTGGAGTTACTTATATCCCATCTTTCTCCTTTTTCAGTGCCTTGCACCCACATGGGACATCCATAGATAGGATATTTCTTGAGAGAGATGTTCTGAGGGTTTAGCTGGGGGGTTAAAAGCAGCTCCTGCCAGTAGCNTTATTTGGAAGGGGCAGTAGCAGTATAATCTATGGTTAGATGAGACTCAGCTGCTCAAGAATCTGCCTGCAATGCAGAAGATCCTGGTTTGGGAAGACCCCCTGGAGAAAGGATAGGGTACCCATCCAGAGATGTGTATAAGAGACAGCAGTAGCTCTGCATAAAAAAAAAGGGGGGGTGGGGGGGGGGACACCTGCCAAGGGCAGTTCTTTAGTGAACTCTCAAGTTCTCTCCAGGGCCTCCTCTTAAGAGTGAGACTTCTCTGAATTTGTTCTCTCCAACTCCTAGTTTGGACTGTTTCTTTCCCTTGGATCCTGTTCTCAGTCAGTACCATGCATCCCCTTTGCTTTTCTATCTTCTAAGGATTCTTTGGAATTTCTTGTCTGCTGAAAAAATTTTCATTTTATTTTTTTAGTGTGCTCATGAATGTATTCTGTTAAAATATCTGTCTTTTTAGATATTTCAGGGATTGTGGCCAGGAGTAGATGTGTGTCTTTTGTCCTCCACCTTGATCCACACTTCTCTGAAGAGACACTTACAAAATCATTTACATGTGGCCAATTGACTGTCCCTTCCAAAGCAAACAAAATGCAGCTGTGTGGTGATTAACTGTTAAGTAACCATTCTGTACTCTGTAAATCTTTCAGTAATAAAAACACTGTCCATTGAGATTAACATATAGACACTACTACATGTAAAAGAGATAACTAGCAGGGACCTACTGTACAGAACAGAGAACTATAGTCAATATTTTATAGTAACCTAAAAGGGAAAATAATCTGAAAAAATAGATATATATGTATGTATAACTGAATGGCTTTGCTGTATACCTGTAACTAACACAACATTGTAAATCAACTCTACTTCAATTTTTTAAAAAAGAATCTAACTTTATCTCCAATATTCTAAGATCTTGTTCATCCTCTAAAATTCAGCTGTCAGCTAATTTTTTTTCTTAAAAACCCTTATCCCCCCCCCAAAAAAAAACCAACACTGACAGTTTGATGTACAGTGATGAATTTTTAAGCTTCTTTTTTTTTAAGAAATAAATGTTGATACTTTAAAGCACTGATTCAATATTTCTCAAAATGCCACGCACACACACCCATTTATCTTTATTCTGTATGCTTGTCTCACCTTGGGGACAATTTTTTCCTAAAAAAAAATTCTTAAGTAGGCATTTTCTGACAATACCAAATTTCCCAAATGGGATGTTTAAATAACACTGATGCCTGGGAATTATTAAAAGAAATTTGGTTCACTGTATTTTGTTATTGTTCTTTCTTTTCCTTTCTTTTGGATGGGGCAGAATCTTCTGCTTTCTTCAGAAATGAACTTGCCCATTAAAGGAAGCTGTTGTATTACCATAACAATATATTTTCATTTACATTCAGCTCTAGAAGTGACTGTCTGTCTAGCAGGAAAGCCCTGGAAGCTCATCTAATGACCAGATTGAAAATTTTCACTGCAAGATGAGGACTAACTTCCTTGTTGACTATGGGGACGTAGGATCAAGTTTTCATCACCACAAACTCATGGCAGAATCTGTAGAGTTATATTTGAAAATAAAAAGGAATGGAACATGTTTGTTTCGGTGATGGGCTCTGGTTTCTCATCCTCAAAAATATGATACTCACCATATTAAAATGCTAAAAAATCGTGCCACATGAAACAAGCATCCAAAGATTCTAATCAGAACACCATACCCTGAAATTAGTAAAGTTAAATGGCAGCTATAATTCAAAGCTTTTCTAGTAAAATATTGCCAAAGATTCTACAATACCTTCTTAATTCTCTCTACTTATTTTATTTGGAAGGGGCAGTAGCAGTATAATCTATGGTTAGATGAGACTCAGCTGCTCAAGAATCTGCCTGCAATGCAGAAGATCCTGGTTTGGGAAGACCCCCTGGAGAAAGGATAGGGTACCCATCCAGTTTTCTTGGTCTTTCCTGGTGGCTCAGATGGTAAAGCATCCGCCTGCAATACAGGAAACTTGGGTTCAATCCCTGGGTTGGGAAGATCTCTGGAGGAGGGCATGGCAACCCACTCCAGTATTCTTGCTTGGAGAATCCCATGGACAGAGGGGCCTGATGGGCTACAGTCCATGGTGTTGTGAAGAGTCGGACATGCCTGAGGGACTAAGCACACAGAAATTATTAAGTAGCTCAGTACAACAGACTTTGCCAATGAAGTTCTGTCTAGTCAAGGCTATGGTTTTCCCAGTGGTCATGTATGGATGTGAGAGTTGGACTGTGAAGAAAGCTGAGGGCCGAAGAATTGATGCTTTTGAACTGTGGTGTTGGAGAAGACTCTTGAGAGTCCCTTGGACTGCAAGGAGATCCAACTAGTCCATCCTAAAGGAGATCAGTCCTGGGTGTTCATTGGAAGGACTGATGTTGAAGCTGAAACTCCAATACTTTGGCCACCTGATGCAAAGG
The DNA here is from genome assembly GCA_006410615.1 of Neotragus moschatus. Lineage (NCBI taxonomy): Eukaryota > Metazoa > Chordata > Mammalia > Artiodactyla > Bovidae > Neotragus > Neotragus moschatus. The sequence goes on from SJYA01002750.1 coordinate 1,355,461, forward strand.
GCTGACTCATTTGAAAAGACCTTGATGCTGGGAAAGATTGAGGGCAGGAGGAGAAGGGGACGACAGAGGATGAGATGGTTGGCATCACCGACTTGATGGACATGAGTTTGGACGGACTCCAGGAGTCGGTGATTGACAGGGAAGCCTGGCATGCTGCAGTTCATGGGGTCGCAAAGAATCGGACACGACTGAGCGACTGAACCACTATTAGTGACTTAGAAATATATTTCTAAAACTTTCCTAAGAGGAAGGGAAGTTATTAAATACGTGAGTATGACTCAGTTCATGTTGGCCTAGTTTGTAAGCTAGAGTTTGGAGGGAGAATAAATTGAACTATTTGCTAAATGGGGTTTTAGAATTATTCTAGAGGAAACAATAATTTCACATGTGGTTTTCACTCTGATAAGTTTTCGATTATGGATTCTACATTTATTACCAAGGGTTTGGTATACTTAGAACTGGACACCCCAGTGGCCAAGANATGTGCTGTGATTCATGGGGTTGCAAAGAGTCGGACACGACTGAGCGACTGAACTGAACTGAACTGAACGTTATGAAATGTCTCTCATCTCTGGTGATATCCTTTTGTCTTAAAGTCTAATTTGTCAAATAGTAATATAGCTGTCCCAGCTTTTTTGAGGAGGGGGCCACAGTGCATGGCATGTGGGACCTTAGTTCCCAATCAGGGATCGAACCCACAGCCTCTATAGTGGAAGCATTGAGTCCCAAGCACTAGACCACCAGGGAGCGTCTACACCGCAGCTTTCTTATAATTCAGCATTTGCATGGTGTGTCATTTTCCATCCCTTTACTTTTAGCCTGTTTATGTCTTTGTATTTAAAATCCATGTCTTATAAGTGTATAGTGGGTCTTATTATTCTTATTCAGTTTGATGATCTCTGCTGTTTAGAACGAGTGTTTGTGGTTGTTAGTTGTGTTCTACTCCTTGTGCTCCCATGAACTGCAGCACACCAAGCTTCCCTGTCCTTCACTGTCTCCTAGAGTTTGCACACATTCACGTCCTTTGAGTTAGTACTACCCAACCATCTCGTCCTCTGTCGTCCCCTTCTCCTCCTGCCTTCAGTCTTTCTCAGCATCAGGGTCGTTTCCACGGAGTCAGCTCTTGGCATCAAGTGGCCAAAGTACTGGAGCTTCAGCTTCAGCATCAGTCCTTCCAATGAATATTCAGGGTTGACTTCCTTTAGGATGGACTGTAAGAAGTGTTTAGTCCATTTATTTTGTAATAAAGTTATTGATGCTGCTAAGTCACTTCAGTTGTGTTCAACTCTGTGCGACCCCATAGATGGCAGCCCACCAGGCTCCCTCGCCCCTGGGATTCTCCAGGCAAGAACACTGGAGTGGGTTGCCATTTCCTTCTCCGATGCATGAAAGTGAAAAGTGAAAGGGAAGTTGCTCAGTCGTGTCCAACTCCTAGCGACCTCATGGACGGCAGCCTACCAGGCTCCTCCACCCATGGGATTTTCCAGGCGAGAGTACTGGAGTGGGGCACAATTGCCTTCTCCGAAGTTACAGATATGACTGAATTTAATCTGCCATCTTGCTGTTTGCTTTCTATGTTATCATCTGTTTTCTCCCTCTGATCCTCCTTTCACGCCTTCCTTTGTGCTAATATGTTTTAATATTCCATTTTGAGTCCAACTTTGGCTTTTTAGAGCTGTCATCTATCATCTTTGGGCTTCCCTTGTGGCTCAACTGGTAAAGAGCCTGCCCGCAATGCGAGAAAACTGGGTTCAATCCCTGGGTTGGGAAGATCCCCTGGAGAAGGGAAAGGCTACCCGCTCCAGTATTCTGGCCTGGAGAATTCCACGGACTGTATAGTCCTCGGGGTCGCAAAGAGTCAGACACGACTGAGCGACTTTCACTTTTCACTTTCTATAATATTTACCTATTAACTCAACAGTCTACTTAGAGTTAATATTTTCACTTCACATAAACTATACAAACTTTAAAACTATGTAGTCTCATTGCCCCTCTGCCTTTGTGTTACTTTTGCCACATTTATTACTTCCATGTTTAAAAATACTCACAATATATATATATATTTAACATGTATTTATTTGGCTGCACTGGGTCTTAGTTTTGACATATGGGATCTAGTTCCCCGTGCAGGGATTGAGCCTGGGCCCCCTTCATTGGGAGCTCAGAGTCTTATCCACTGGACCACCAGGAAAGTCCAGACCCTATAGCTTTATAACTTTGGCTTTAAATAGTCATATGCATTTTTTAAAGAAATAGATAAATTTTAAAGAAATAGATTAAAATATATATATATTTTAAGAAATGTGTTGGAGAACAGAGTTCAGGGCTGGAAGAAAGTCAGAAAGTTTGGTGGGGGAGGGGGAGGGAAATTCTTGAAGGAAGGGTGCTGTAGAGAAAGTGAGCCCCCAAATTTACATATAAGATCCACCTAAAAAGAAATAGATAAAGTATAAGAGGCTACACCAGTTTCCAGGTGGTTCCTGGAGGGCTACAGTCCATGGGGTCAAAGAGAGTCAGACAAGACTAGTGACTGAGTACATGCACAGAAAAGGTTACACACATTATAAGATTATATGCTTATATTAGTTTATTCCTTCATTCCTTTCTGCTAATTTATCATCTGAAGTCATTTAATTTCAGTCTAAAGAATTACCTTTAGCATTTCTTGTAGTACAAGTCTGCTGGAAATTCAGCTTTTATTTTTAAATGTCTTAATCTTTATTTTTGAGGGCTAACTCAACTGGGTATAGAATTCCATGTGTCGGAGTTTTTCTGAATTTTAAAGTTACTGTTTTACTGTCTTCTGGCTTCTGTTTGCTCTGATGAGAAGTCAGCCTTCAAAGTACTTCTTAATAGAATGTGCTGTTTTTCCCTGAGTGCCTTCAAGCTTTTCCCTTTATCTTCGGATTTCAATTGTCTGATTATAATGCCCCGCACCAGACTTCTCTTTCTATGTATCCTGCTCAGAGCTCATGACCTTATCGGATTTGCAAATTAATGCCTTTCACAAAATTTGGGGAGATTTTAGTTAATAATTCTGCAAATACGTTTCTGCCTAACTTTCTGTCTCCTCCCCTTCTGGTACTCTGATTACCAGGATTTTGAGCTTGATATCGTCCCATAGGTTTGTGAGATTCTGCTCGTTTTTCTACCATTTTTCCTCTTTATTCTTCTCATTGAATAATTTCTATTGATCTGTCTTCAAATCCATTGGCTCTTCTCCCATCTCTGATCAACTACTAAATGATTCAAGGAATTGCTTCATTTCAGTTATGTATATTTTGGACGTAGAGCTGCAGAGCCCAGTACAGTAGTCAGTATATGTCTGTTTAAATTAAAATTAAAGTTCAATTCCTTCTTCACAGTAGTCACATTTCTTATGTTCAATAGCCAAGTTGACTGGTGGCTTCGGTGTTGCACAGTCCAGGTGCAGACTATTTTCATCACTACAGAAAGCTCTATTGGACAGAGTTGCCCTCAGATTTCCACTTGGCTCTTTTTATAGTTTATATTTCTTTACTGAGATTTCCTATCTTCCACAATGCAACTATTTTCCTTTAAGTCTTAGAATAAATTCATAGTAGATGCTTTAAGTTCCTCTGTACTTGCAACACCTGGGTCACCATGGGGTCAGTTTCTATTGATGGCCTTTTGTTCCCCTTAAATATAATTAACATTTTCCTCTTTCTTCACCTGTCCAATGATTTTTGATTGGATACTGGTAAGTTTTAAGGATACATTGTAGAGGCACTGGAGCCCAGTTTTTCTCTGTCAATTTATTGCTGACTGGACTCAGTTTTTCTTGTCTTTGAACAGCTCTTACTCAGCTCCTTCAGCTTCCAGCTGCTGCTTCTTGCCCCCTGGGGCACATAGAGTCCCCTCTGATTATCTACACCTTAGATGTGCCTAGAATTTAGATGGATCTTATATGTAAATTTGGGGGCTCACTTTCTCTACAGCACCCTTCCTTCAAGAATTTCCCACCCCCTCCCCCACCAAACTTTCTGACTTTCTTCCAGCCCTGAACTCTGTTCTCCAACACATTAAGCCAGCACAGCTATGGCTTTCTGCCACTTCAATGTATGCACATTTGGGAGTTCTGGGTAAAAAATCCATGTTGAGAAAACAGCTATCTTTAGTTGCTGCCCAGGCATTTTATAGTATGACAACCCTGCTCACACCCAGAGTCTGGACATTTAGATAAGGACCTGAGCTTAGGATTTCTGCTTCAAGTTCCTGTTTTGCTTTTGCTGGGGAACCTTTTAAAATAACCTACTTAAGAGTTGAGCCTGAAAAAAGTTAATGGCCTCTGCCCCGACCGNAGTCCATCCTAAAGGAGATCAGTCCTGGGTGTTCATTGGAAGGACTGATGTTGAAGCTGAAACTCCAATACTTTGGCCACCTGATGCAAAGGGCTGACTCATTTGAAAAGACCTTGATGCTGGGAAAGATTGAGGGCAGGAGGAGAAGGGGACGACAGAGGATGAGATGGTTGGCATCACCGACTTGATGGACATGAGTTTGGACGGACTCCAGGAGTCGGTGATGGACAGGGAAGCCTGGCATGCTGCAGTTCATGGGGTCGCAAAGAATCGGACACGACTGAGCGACTGAACCACTATTAGTGACTTAGAAATATATTTCTAAAACTTTCCTAAGAGGAAGGGAAGTTATTAAATACGTGAGTATGACTCAGTTCATGTTGGCCTAGTTTGTAAGCTAGAGTTTGGAGGGAGAATAAATTGAACTATTTGCTAAATGGGGTTTTAGAATTATTCTAGAGGAAACAATAATTTCACATGTGGTTTTCACTCTGATAAGTTTTCGATTATGGATTCTACATTTATTACCAAGGGTTTGGTATACTTAGAACTGGACACCCCAGTGGCCAAGAGAGAATGAGTCTTTGGACAAACACTCTTGTTGGGCCAGAAATATTGTCAGAATTTCCCCAAAAAAGCAATCTGAATGTTTGTCTTTATTCTAATTTAAATCACATGGTAATTTGCTAAGGCTTTAAAAATGCAATTTAATCCTGTTCAGTTTCCAAAGAGGGGTGACCATATAATGAAATGAATTAACTAGGCCAATCATAATGAAATGCTGGAGAAAACCAGACTCACTCACCATATGCCAAGAGTTTTGCAAATAGATCTCATCCTGCCTGATCTGTGTGTGGGGGTGGGGGTGGGGAGGTGGTAACTGGGGGAGGTAAGATATCATTTAAAGAAGGAGTATTACTCCTTTCAGGAGTTCTGTTCATATGACTTTCAACAAAGCATCAACCCAAAATGTCATATTGTGTGAGCAGGTAAATTTTTATGGGAGTTGAGGACAACATTTGAAGCCATAATACAACAGCCTCTTCTCATCTCATACTTGGCTAGAGGTGACACTGTTATTCTCTCTGGGAATAATTTGTTCATCTGGAAAAAAACACAACAGCATTGTATCTGGAACAATCACTGGGCATTCTCTAAACTCAAGTTAAGAAATGCTGCTTTGAAGCAGGGCGATAAGAAAGCATTAAAATGAGAGGATCCAGAGTAAGCCATCGTAGCTCTCAAGGCTGGCTTTGCTACTGATTACTCATGTGGCCTTGGAGCTAAGTGAAGTTATGAGTGACTTAACTTCAACAAACTTTGGTTTTTCTCATCTGTAAAATGGGGGTAGTAACCTCATGCAGTTGAGGTTAGGGTTAAGTTAGATAAGTAAAGTGCACAGCGCACTGCATGATGCATGGTTAATGTTTGGTGAACATTAACAATTGTTCTGTTATTATTAAAGTCATCAAAAATACTACAGTTTTCTTCATGCAAAAAGTACTGTGCATTCACTATGTGTGAATCCTTGCTAGAGACTGGGAATCAAGATTTCCATCTCTGTTGGCTACAGATGTCAATTTCTGCTTGCTGATCTTACCTTAACGACAGCACTTTACGGTGCATTGTTCACTTTTACAGATTAGCCCATTGCCACATTGGAAAAAATGTGAAAACTCATGCATTTTAGTTAAGCTTAATTAATGACTACAGCAACAACCAAGAAACTTAGGTACACTTTCATTGACTTCTGTCTTATATAAAATATGGGTAGTTGGGTTTCAGTCGACATTGTAAAAGGAAGAAAGGGGCTGGTGTTACGTGCTTCTGCGATTTTTTTGCACAGATTATGATTTTTATTTTTTTACCCTCTCCCTTTTAAACATGATACGCACTAAGATTTTCGTGTACATAGCTACACCTTCTAAGATGCAGGGCTTGCCTCCATGTGAACGTGGAATCCCCTTGCCAGTTATGTTTGCTCATGCGTCTCTAGCAGCTGGAGGAAGAGTCAGATCAGGCTCTGGGGGGTAAGCTGTGTCCCACTCATGCCCCCCAGCAGACTGCACTTTGAGGCCCACCTTCCCAGAGAATGTGCTTTAGAGTACGGTGACTGCGGGCTGGGGACTTGTCTCGGCTTCCCATTAATCTCTGAAGATGGAAGGGTAATCCTTTCACAAATATGGGAATGGGGGCTGCTCTGAGGCTGGCAAATAATAAACAATGAGGGCTTTTTTTTTTCTGTCCTGGATTCCTCCAGCCCTCCTCTCTGCAGCCCTTAGCCCTCGTCTTCCTCTCTTAAGGATTTAAATGGAATGACCTTAATTCTCGCTTTGTTTGCATTCTATCTTTTAAGGAGCTGCAATGAAGACCAAGACAAACAGTAGATTAACAGTGGTACCTTTTATAAAGCTGATTAGTTCCTAAAATATGCTGAAAGGAAACAAAACTAGAAAGGAAAAAAAAAAAAAGAGAGAGAAAGTGGAATGGAGGCTGAGACAGAAGCCTTTGTCGGTGAGTCTGAAATAGCTCTGTTCCTTTCTAAGGCTGCAGATATTGACCTTCCAGTAAAATATTTCCTTTTGTGTGCGAAGGCTTTGCTAGGATAGCATTTATAGTACTAAGCAGGTGCCTGGTAAGTGTTTCTAAACAAATATTACTTCACTGCCTAATTTTGGCTTAAGGGGAGAGTGGTACTAGGGATGAATTCAGAAAACATTTGATGATGGCTCATCTGCTGCTCCTGGTTAGCAGGGCCTATCAAGTGGCTGACAGCATACAATCAGAATTCCAAAGATGCTGTTCCACGTGGAGTCATTAAGAGAAACACGTCCTCCTAAAATCTCCTGCAGCCCCTCCGGATTTGAAGGAATTTACAGAGAAACTTCCCAGACACCTCAGCTATATCCAAATGAAAGCCAAAGCAGAGTATGGTAGATCTGAAAGTGGGTCTCTGGAATTACAGTGGGTTACTGAAATTGTTCGATTTAATTTAAAGTTAAATAAAACTGTGAAAGGCTCGGGCGCGTTAATAAGATGATCCATCTGCTTATAATAATAGGATAATTCACATCCTTATTGTCAGAGCAGAAAGCCTCTGATAAGGTCAATCATTAAACTCAATGTTTCATTCTTTGGTGCTGTGTCACTTAGATTCTCAGCGCCACTTGTCTGCCCTTCTTTTCCACTATGCACCTATATTGGAAATTTAGCTCCATTAGGTAGATGCTTGCACCATTATGAAGCCTGATTCTATCGTTTTCCAAGTGCCAAGCCATTTAAATACAGTGCAGTCTTTGGTCCTATTTAATCCAAACATTTACACACATCCAGCTCCTTCTTATCTTTTTAAATAGAATGCAGGGCTTATTTTTAAATTACATCCTCATTCATGTTCTATGAAAGCCTCAAGAGAAACCATCCATGGGATTTAAATTCTGGTCTACAGGTGCTGCTTCCAGTTCCTGGCCTTTAAATCCTGGCACCAGCATAATTCTGGGCATGACTTCCCTGTGATGAGGTGGAAAAGATACAACAGAAACAGCCTTTTTTTTTTCCCTCTCCCAGAAATTATACTACACTGAAGTATACTGTAGCTTTTGCTTTCTTCTCTATTTATACCCAATGTTAAAAACATTTAAGAGTCCCCAGAAAAGGGACATCAGTGGGAAGTTAGGATGCTTGAAATGAGGCAAGTGCTTAACCAAAACTGAGGTGTGCATGATTTCTTTCACCACGTGGGGTCAGTGAGACTTACATCTATGTGCTGGAAGTTTCTGATGTTACAGTGAGTCCCTCCATGATTTGTATGCTATGACTGATGCCAACCTGTCCCACACTCCTGAATCATCCCTGGTTCCCTTTAGGCCCTTGAGACTATGTTTTCCACTGGTTTCCTCTTCTGCTGGTTTCTAGCATCAACTATTCAATTCAGCTCTCCTAATCAAAGCAGAGATGCCCTGAAGGAATAGACACTAGCTTTTTTCAACTATTACTATTACTTTTTTCAACTATACCGGTTCAATAAAAAATAATCTTTTGGCGATTTGGAAAAGCAATTGGATAAAATGACTTTTTGCTTAAACAACTTGCTCTCAAACTACTTTATCTTGTTCTGTACTTAAAAAAAAAAAAATCTCTGACAACACAGTGAGATTCCCCAAATGATCAAAATGGTGTAATTGTGTTGGGTGCACATCTTGGCTAGGCTGCCGCTCGTTCCCACTCACCTAGAGAGCTCATGGATAAGCCTGAGAGGTTGGTGTGCGTGTGCGCGTTTTAACAAATTTTCAAAAGTTGCCATGGGGAGAGAATAGAAAGAAAGCCCTTCAGAAAGAAAATTATTGTCACAGCATCGTCACCAGAAAAACACCCCCGCAATGGATATCTCTGAAGGTCGGCTGCCCTCTGAACTAATTGGGGGGAGGAGGCGGGGAGCACTTTGAGATTTGCTCACCTTTTATAATGGGTCTCAGAGAAGTGATCAGTAGCCAAACGCTTCCTGCCATGAGTGGTTTGGGCACTCTCTAAGCAAAGAAAAGGCTCCTCCAGTTTCTTCTTGTTCATGTCCCTGAGAGAGGTCACCACCTTCCCTCTTTTACTTGCCACTTCTGATTATTGGGTATGTTCTGCTCCAAAAGTCATCTTTTGTTGTGAGGACATTCATCTTCTCCCCTGTGATGAAATGCTCGCTGAGAAGGAGGGGTGGAAGCAGGAAAACTGATCTCAAAAGCCTCAAGATCACAGGCGAAGAGCATTATTTATAGACCTGTACTGAAAATCAACTTCAATCTGTGTGAATGCACTACATTAAACCAATAACAGACAACAAGCTTATGAATATTTGGCAGGATGATGAAATCGGCCACAGCCTGTGTGCTGAGGGGAGTTGGGGGGAGCACTGTCTAGGAAGGGCTGGTGCTCTTCCTTTGGAGTGTGTTGTGATTGCTAGCTGGTTTCTACAGATCCTTGCTGAATATTATGCCATTAAACAGTATGAAAGAAAATCAAAGTATATGTTTATGGGGGTACTAAATAGTAAGTGCCCTTTCAAATGCTCTTTAATGGCTAGGCTTTAAAGTCGTCCTGGAGCACCCTCAGAAAGCAAGAGCAGCAGGTTTTGCAGATTTCTGTGGCTGTAAACCACCACGAGATGCTGAATGAAAGTGCTCTGGGATTTATGAACATCCACACTCTGTATCCTTAAAGGCATATTCCCAAAGACAAAACAATCCTCTGCCCTGTCTATTCTTTTTATTACTATTATTGAAGTGTATTTGATTTACAATGTTGTGTTAGTTTCAAGTATACAGCAAAGTGATTCAGTTATATACACATACATTTTTTCAGATTATTTTCCCTTGTAGATTATTAAAACTACTGAGTATAGTTTCCTTAGTAGGCCCTTGTTGGTTATCTGTTTTAAATACAGCAGTGTGTTTTATATACAGTATATAAATTCTTGAATTTTAGTCTTTAGTTTTCACTGAAAAACTGATTTCTCAGTGTATTTCTCAGTGTGTTTTTCTGAGCTGTATTTTTCTCAGAACTTGAGTGACAATTGATGTTTGGCTTGACATAAAAGTGAATATATTTCCTGGGGTGATCAAAGAAGGAATATATGTTTGGATAGCAATAAATTAAAGCAATTTCTAAATAAATTTTGCCATGTTTCTTGGTTAAGATTGGAAGCTTAACGGTGTGTACCTGTTTTATTCTGATTGTATGCCACAATCAAAGGTGAAAAGTATTCACCTTTCTGTGCCTGTTTCTTCATCTTTAAAAGAGGCTTAATAAAAATACAAACTTAAAAAAATGGAGATATAATTAAGAGCATTTCTAGCCTAAGAGCAATTCTTATAGTATATTGTAGATTGTATATTTGTTATGTTAAATGTACTGGGGCTCCATATATGAACAGACACCCAGGCCAAGATAACAGAAAAGGAAGTCCAGAAATAAACCAAAAAAGTAATGTACTTTAACATATGGAAAGGACATATCTCAAACCAGTGTAGGGGAGGGCAAGGGGGAGATTTTTTTATTCTATAACTTATATAACTATTTATAGTTATAGTTTATTCTATAACTAATAACTAGTATAGGATAATTGGATAGCCATTAGAAAAAAAAAAATCAAAAGTTGGATCTGTCCCTCGTACCATGCTCAAGGATAAAGTTAAGAAAAGGTAAAGATTTTTTAAAAATGAAGAAAAGGAAAGAAACCAGACAAGCACTACAGAAATGCACGGGAGAGTTTCTTTGTTGGAGTTTTTTTCTTGGCATGGGGATGGGAGAAAAGAGACAGGCAGAAACCATAAAAGATTTGTATGACCACATAAAAGCCAGAACTTCTGCATGGAAAAGTCCTTATGCAAAGCCAAAAGACAATGAACTGGGGGAAATATTTGCAACCCATAATAAAACATAGCATAAATTTTTCAAAAACATTAAGGGCTCATAGAAATCAATATATCAATACCTGAAATATTGGCAAAGTATCTCAAATGAAGATTAACAGGGAAATAAATGCAATTGGCTTTGAAACATATGGAAGATATTTAACTTCACTAATAACAGAAATTTAAATTAAAACTGTAGGATTGCCCCAGTTTTTTTACCTATCAAATTGGCAGAATTTCAAAAGTTTAATATTACCCTTTGTTGGGAAGGTATGAGGAAATGGGTACTTTTGTACACTGTTGATGGGAGTGTAAATTGGAATAGCTTCTATAAAGTCAATTTGACAATATTCATCAAAGTCACAAATGTAAATTTTTTTAACCTAGAAATTTCACCTCTGGGATTCTATCACTTATATATATTTGCATATATATAAAATGACATACACAAGGTTATAAAAGCAAAATAATGAGAATAACCTGAATATCCATCAATAGAGACTGATAAAATGAATTATAGAACATAATGGAAATCAATCCTGAATATTCATTAAAAGGACTGATGCTGAAGCTACAATACTTTGGCCACATGATGTGAAGAGATCACTCATCAAAAAAGACCCTCATGCTGAGAAAGAGAAGGGGGCAACAGAAGCTGAGATGGTGGATGGCATCACTTACTCAATGGACATGAGTTTGAGCAAACTCTGGGAAATAGTGAAGGACAGGGAAGCCTGGCATGCTGCAGTCCATGGGGTTGCAAAGAGTTGGACGTGACTAACAACAACAACGGAATATTATACTATTATAAAAGGAAAAAGGAGGAGGAATGTCCCTATGTTCTGATACAAAAAGACAGCCAGATATAGTGTCCAGTGAAAAGTACAGAGCAGTGTGAATAGCAGGCTCACACTTGTGAATGCAAGAGGTAAGAGAAGAATCTGTCAGTATTTTCTAATATTTGCATAAAGAAATTCCAGAAAACTACAAAAGAATCTAATAATAATGGCTGGGGAGGATTAAGAGAGAACTACATTTCAGGGGTGGGAGGGAAATTTGTCATAATAAAACTTTTAATCTTTTAAAATTATATTTTACCAAGTTTTCCTACGTAAAACTTTGTATCATTAAGAACTAAATTAAACAGTTAAATAAAAATTAAATCAGATCATTTTAAGTTCAAATAAAACAAATGAAAAAGTTCACAGGAAAATTGTACCAGTGCTAATGAAAGTAATTGCTAATTTGGGCAGATACATGTCTAGCAATGCAATGATGAACAAAGATTAAGAGTGTTTGTTTTTTTTTTAGGAGCTGTTATTAATTTGGTCCCTGTCTATAATGCATCCCTTTATTTATATGCTATATCTCTCCATTTCCTGGTTAAAAATCTAGAAAAGTAAAAATTAAGAAATGATTATATTGGTTAGCTTCGAAAAACCATTTAAATAAAAAGTTTTTCTTTTTAGTAATCCCTCATCTTTAAAAACTTATTTCCACATTCCCAAAGTAGAAATTGACCCCAACGCTATCTCACCACCAAAAGAAAATTTGCCCAACTCTTCCATTTGACTTCAGTCCTAACTTCCACCATGCTCTCTTTGGGTTAAACAGAACGTAAGGTTAAAGTAGCAGAGCCTGGAGAATCAGAGTTGATGCTACAATTGTATAGTTAAAAACTATATTTACTCTAAATTGCAAAATGGTAGGTATTGTATGTGATGTTTAAGTTGCAGTGATTGTTCTAGTAATAAATGTAATATTCGGCAGCATTTTCATAGATTACTCAGTTCATCATTAGTGCCATTTTGCCTCTTTATAATAATGTGCACTTTCCTTTCGAAAGAGCTTGGTTATTTCTTTGGTTGGGCCCATTTGCTCCTTTTTTATGTGAGGTTTTTCAATACTATGAAACGATGCAGAGCAAAAAAGGTCCATCCACTTCACTTGTGTTGCCTCCTGCGTTACCTAAACCACAACAGAACAATGACAGACAACAGAGCCTTTCTCCTCGCTAACAATTCAGTCACCATGACAACCAGCAGAAGAACGTTGGGCCAGAAAAAAGCATTGAGCTTGAGGGACTAGACTAATCAAAAAATGGAATAACATGGCAACAATTACACTGATGAGTGAGAGGGAAGCTACAGATGCATTCAGACACCTATGGCACCACAGACGCAACGCATTCAGCATTTCGGGTTTAGTGTCTTGTGTTTCTGAGAGCAGGTAAATAGACAAGATCGAATTGTGTAACAGAATGTCAGCGCTCTAGTTAAATAGAAAATTCCTTTCCTTTGGCTGTGCTACTTCAAGCGCATTGAAGAGGGTTTAGGGGAGATGAGGTTTTGAAGTGAAATGTGTAATAGATACAATATGAGTGCCACAAGGCAACATTATTTAGTTTTAAAAAAGTAAACTGGGGTATGTCCCCCCCCACTCCTTTTGTTCAAATATATAGGCACACATAAAGGGGGAATGCTGCTGGATTGGTGACTGACACTGTCTTAAAACTCAGCTGCTTGTCAGGAACATACATGGTTCACCTCCCTTAACATGGTTCTGCACGATATTGATTTCTATTGACAAAATCAAGCGCCATGATTTTTAAAAAATTGCTTTATTGCAGTAGTGTTAATTTACAATATTGTGTGAATTTCTGCTGTGCAGCAAAGTGATTCACCTCTACATATATGTGTCTGTGTGTGTGTGTGCATATGTATATATATTCTTTTTCATATTCTTTTCCATTGTGGTTTATCACAGGATATTGAATATAGTTCCCTGTGCTATACTGTAGGACCTGTTGTTTATCCATTCTGTATATAGTAGTTTGCATCTGCTAATCCCAAACNCCTCTGCCCTGTCTATTCTTTTTATTACTATTATTGAAGTGTATTTGATTTACAATGTTGTGTTAGTTTCAAGTATACAGCAAAGTGATTCAGTTATATACACATACATTTTTTCAGATTATTTTCCCTTGTAGATTATTAAAACTACTGAGTATAGTTTCCTTAGTAGGCCCTTGTTGGTTATCTGTTTTAAATACAGCAGTGTGTTTTATATACAGTATATAAATTCTTGAATTTTAGTCTTTAGTTTTCACTGAAAAACTGATTTCTCAGTGTATTTCTCAGTGTGTTTTTCTGAGCTGTATTTTTCTCAGAACTTGAGTGACAATTGATGTTTGGCTTGACATAAAAGTGAATATATTTCCTGGGGTGATCAAAGAAGGAATATATGTTTGGATAGCAATAAATTAAAGCAATTTCTAAATAAATTTTGCCATGTTTCTTGGTTAAGATTGGAAGCTTAACGGTGTGTACCTGTTTTATTCTGATTGTATGCCACAATCAAAGGTGAAAAGTATTCACCTTTCTGTGCCTGTTTCTTCATCTTTAAAAGAGGCTTAATAAAAATACAAACTTAAAAAAATGGAGATATAATTAAGAGCATTTCTAGCCTAAGAGCAATTCTTATAGTATATTGTAGATTGTATATTTGTTATGTTAAATGTACTGGGGCTCCATATATGAACAGACACCCAGGCCAAGATAACAGAAAAGGAAGTCCAGAAATAAACCAAAAAAGTAATGTACTTTAACATATGGAAAGGACATATCTCAAACCAGTGTAGGGGAGGGCAAGGGGGAGATTTTTTTATTCTATAACTTATATAACTATTTATAGTTATAGTTTATTCTATAACTAATAACTAGTATAGGATAATTGGATAGCCATTAGAAAAAAAAAAATCAAAAGTTGGATCTGTCCCTCGTACCATGCTCAAGGATAAAGTTAAGAAAAGGTAAAGATTTTTTAAAAATGAAGAAAAGGAAAGAAACCAGACAAGCACTACAGAAATGCACGGGAGAGTTTCTTTGTTGGAGTTTTTTTCTTGGCATGGGGATGGGAGAAAAGAGACAGGCAGAAACCATAAAAGATTTGTATGACCACATAAAAGCCAGAACTTCTGCATGGAAAAGTCCTTATGCAAAGCCAAAAGACAATGAACTGGGGGAAATATTTGCAACCCATAATAAAACATAGCATAAATTTTTCAAAAACATTAAGGGCTCATAGAAATCAATATATCAATACCTGAAATATTGGCAAAGTATCTCAAATGAAGATTAACAGGGAAATAAATGCAATTGGCTTTGAAACATATGGAAGATATTTAACTTCACTAATAACAGAAATTTAAATTAAAACTGTAGGATTGCCCCAGTTTTTTTACCTATCAAATTGGCAGAATTTCAAAAGTTTAATATTACCCTTTGTTGGGAAGGTATGAGGAAATGGGTACTTTTGTACACTGTTGATGGGAGTGTAAATTGGAATAGCTTCTATAAAGTCAATTTGACAATATTCATCAAAGTCACAAATGTAAATTTTTTTAACCTAGAAATTTCACCTCTGGGATTCTATCACTTATATATATTTGCATATATATAAAATGACATACACAAGGTTATAAAAGCAAAATAATGAGAATAACCTGAATATCCATCAATAGAGACTGATAAAATGAATTATAGAACATAATGGAAATCAATCCTGAATATTCATTAAAAGGACTGATGCTGAAGCTACAATACTTTGGCCACATGATGTGAAGAGATCACTCATCAAAAAAGACCCTCATGCTGAGAAAGAGAAGGGGGCAACAGAAGCTGAGATGGTGGATGGCATCACTTACTCAATGGACATGAGTTTGAGCAAACTCTGGGAAATAGTGAAGGACAGGGAAGCCTGGCATGCTGCAGTCCATGGGGTTGCAAAGAGTTGGACGTGACTAACAACAACAACGGAATATTATACTATTATAAAAGGAAAAAGGAGGAGGAATGTCCCTATGTTCTGATACAAAAAGACAGCCAGATATAGTGTCCAGTGAAAAGTACAGAGCAGTGTGAATAGCAGGCTCACACTTGTGAATGCAAGAGGTAAGAGAAGAATCTGTCAGTATTTTCTAATATTTGCATAAAGAAATTCCAGAAAACTACAAAAGAATCTAATAATAATGGCTGGGGAGGATTAAGAGAGAACTACATTTCAGGGGTAGGAGGGAAATTTGTCATAATAAAACTTTTAATCTTTTAAAATTATATTTTACCAAGTTTTCCTACGTAAAACTTTGTATCATTAAGAACTAAATTAAACAGTTAAATAAAAATTAAATCAGATCATTTTAAGTTCAAATAAAACAAATGAAAAAGTTCACAGGAAAATTGTACCAGTGCTAATGAAAGTAATTGCTAATTTGGGCAGATATATGTCTAGCAATGCAATGATGAACAAAGATTAAGAGTGTTTGTTTTTTTTTTAGGAGCTGTTATTAATTTGGTCCCTGTCTATAATGCATCCCTTTATTTATATGCTATATCTCTCCATTTCCTGGTTAAAAATCTAGAAAAGTAAAAATTAAGAAATGATTATATTGGTTAGCTTCAAAAAACCATTTAAATAAAAAGTTTTTCTTTTTAGTAATCCCTCATCTTTAAAAACTTATTTCCACATTCCCAAAGTAGAAATTGACCCCAACGCTATCTCACCACCAAAAGAAAATTTGCCCAACTCTTCCATTTGACTTCAGTCCTAACTTCCACCATGCTCTCTTTGGGTTAAACAGAACGTAAGGTTAAAGTAGCAGAGCCTGGAGAATCAGAGTTGATGCTACAATTGTATAGTTAAAAACTATATTTACTCTAAATTGCAAAATGGTAGGTATTGTATGTGATGTTTAAGTTGCAGTGATTGTTCTAGTAATAAATGTAATATTCGGCAGCATTTTCATAGATTACTCAGTTCATCATTAGTGCCATTTTGCCTCTTTATAATAATGTGCACTTTCCTTTCGAAAGAGCTTGGTTATTTCTTTGGTTGGGCCCATTTGCTCCTTTTTTATGTGAGGTTTTTCAATACTATGAAACGATGCAGAGCAAAAAAGGTCCATCCACTTCACTTGTGTTGCCTCCTGCGTTACCTAAACCACAACAGAACAATGACAGACAACAGAGCCTTTCTCCTCGCTAACAATTCAGTCACCATGACAACCAGCAGAAGAACGTTGGGCCAGAAAAAAGCATTGAGCTTGAGGGACTAGACTAATCAAAAAATGGAATAACATGGCAACAATTACACTGATGAGTGAGAGGGAAGCTACAGATGCATTCAGACACCTATGGCACCACAGACGCAACGCATTCAGCATTTCGGGTTTAGTGTCTTGTGTTTCTGAGAGCAGGTAAATAGACAAGATCGAATTGTGTAACAGAATGTCAGCGCTCTAGTTAAATAGAAAATTCCTTTCCTTTGGCTGTGCTACTTCAAGCGCATTGAAGAGGGTTTAGGGGAGATGAGGTTTTGAAGTGAAATGTGTAATAGATACAATATGAGTGCCACAAGGCAACATTATTTAGTTTTAAAAAAGTAAACTGGGGTATGTTCCCCCCCACTCCTTTTGTTCAAATATATAGGCACACATAAAGGGGGAATGCTGCTGGATTGGTGACTGACACTGTCTTAAAACTCAGCTGCTTGTCAGGAACATACATGGTTCACCTCCCTTAACATGGTTCTGCACGATATTGATTTCTATTGACAAAATCAAGCGCCATGATTTTTAAAAAATTGCTTTATTGCAGTAGTGTTAATTTACAATATTGTGTGAATTTCTGCTGTGCAGCAAAGTGATTCACCTCTACATATATGTGTCTGTGTGTGTGTGTGCATATGTATATATATTCTTTTTCATATTCTTTTCCATTGTGGTTTATCACAGGATATTGAATATAGTTCCCTGTGCTATACTGTAGGACCTGTTGTTTATCCATTCTGTATATAGTAGTTTGCATCTGCTAATCCCAAACTCCTAATCCGTTCTTGCACATACCCCCAACCCCCAGCAACCACAAGTCTGTTCTCTGTGTCTGTTAGTTCAAGCACCCTGATTTAAGCTGTGCAGTTCTAATGTCTGGAGGAAGTTAAGCTGAAAGGGACAGGATGGTTCTGTGGGTCAGATAACAGGAGCAGAGGTGTATATTCTACTGATGTCCTGCCTTAACCTCCTTAGAATTCCCTCCATCCCTGAGGAGGTTAGTATAATGTATATGTATATTTCTTTTAAAGCCTTTACCCAGGCCTCACTTATGCATTGTGTACAGGTGTACTTGGGTTGTAAATCAGTCCGGCATACACTGACCTCTGCTTCAGCTTCTCTGATTAAAGTTTCTCACAGTGTTTGTACGTTTTATTATGTCTTGTGCCTACTTACTTTGGTGGGTGTTTTTTGTTGAACCACATTATCTGGTCTTGATTTATCAAAAGCAAATTTTCCTTCCCCTCCCCTAAGCAGAAAAATTCAAGTTAGAATAAGTTTATTATATCATAAATAGGAACTGATAGCCTCCTCTCCAAAAAGAGGTGAAATTTTTGAAATATTGTCATTTCCAGAGAGAAATTCCTCATAGAGGAATGAGATCTAACTTTTAAGTTGCTCAGTTTAAGTCATTTGTGTTGTGGTGGGGCTGAGTTCATTCCATCTTCACAGATTTCATAGACTATAGCATTTCCAGTTCTCTGTCCTATAATTTAGTATATTTTCTTAGTCTGACTCCTGTGACTCAGTTTGCCTGTCTAAAATGGGCTACTTTTTTACTCTCTGCTAGTGTTTTTTTTTTTTTTTTTAAGTATGGACAGGGGTAGGGTAGAAGAGGCCGCACAATGAATTTGCTTTGAGTCTATAAACAAATGTGTATTAATGAACTTTTCTGTATGAATGAACAAGTTATCCTCTTTATTTTAGTCTTGGTGAGGCCAAAAACTTCTAGGTAGAAATCGCTCTTTGGGAAGACGATTCTAAATTCTTTTTCCTATGTTGTTTTTCCTGTTGTTCAGGTGAGAGGATCAGCATGGTTAGAATGATGGCAGCCCACTTTGAGAATGTTCATTTATTCATAGTTCATCTGCTTCTGTGAAGGCAAGTTACACTAGAAATGGAGTTCTACTTAGAGAGTCATTAATAGAGGCTAGAAGACAACAAAGAAACATGAAGTGATAGTTGAAGAAAAATTTATATCAAGAAACCCTGCCCCCCCCCACCCCCCCAAAAAAAAGGAGTCCAGTTTCCAGCTCTGGGCTTTCCAGCAGCCAGGCAAAGAGAGAAACTGTCTGAATTACATAGCCCTCCTTGGCTAATCATAAGCATTGCGTTGGTTCTTTAAGAGGAGCAACCTTTTTCTGTCCCTGAACTCTTCCAGGTGGAATTTGTNCCCCCCACCACCCCCTCCAAAAAAAAAGGAGTCCAGTTTCCAGCTCTGGGCTTTCCAGCAGCCAGGCAAAGAGAGAAACTGTCTGAATTACATAGCCCTCCTTGGCTAATCATAAGCATTGCGTTGGTTCTTTAAGAGGAGCAACCTTTTTCTGTCCCTGAACTCTTCCAGGTGGAATTTGTCCGGGAAATGGTGTGTAGGAGGCGGCCAATGAATTGCCACCAGAAGTGGGCTTGCAGCAGAGGTGAGGACAGTCGCTCTGGAGGAGGGTTTGTCCTTCTGACTTTGGCTGATGTGTGTTCCGAGTCAGGAGCAGAGAAGGGCCAGTCTTTTCCTCTCTGTGATCGGGGAGGGATGAAGAAGTGGAAAGGAGAAAAGAACAATCTCTCCTGAACAGAAAAAAAGAGATCCAGGTCACCCAGAAGGAACTTAGAATAAGGAACTTATTTGGAAACTACCCTGTAGAGGAGGACTTGAATTCGGCTCAAGTGGTACTTGGTTTCACCAATGACCTTGTTTTAAAGGTAAAGCAACAATGACTAGATATCTGAGGGGCTCAGCAGTCCCGGGAGGGCCTCTTCCTGGAGGAAGTCCAGTAGAGCTGCTGCCAAATTTCTTTCCAATCATGAATGAAAAGCAAGAGTTTTCTATGAAATTCTTGTGAAAAAGGTGAGAAAACTAAATCAGCATTGTAGGAGATAAACAGTGGCATCTTGAGCAGACCACACTTTACAAAAGCCAGATTTTATTTTAGACAACATAAGCGTGTTTGTTCTTTCCATACAGACTCTCTTACTGAACTTCGAAGAAAATCTGCTTATCAATGTTAACAGCCTTGTCTGAGTTGCCAGATAAAAGGCCACAGCAATTGGAAGAAAGTTATCTTTAAAATGTTTCCATTATGCTTGGTGACAATGCCGCCTCCACTGAGGATTTCTCTAGTATGTATTTTTTCCCCCTTTCCTATGGATGAAGCAAGAATCAAAAAGGACTTTTATCTCTGCCTCTGGAGAACAATACGGGCAAGCAAACACTGAGCCTGGCATTGCATTAAGCTTTGAAGATGCTTTAGGGCACTAGTGACACCATGCACGTGTATCAGGGCAAGAGTCTTTTAGTCTAGGAAATTCAACAAAGTACGGTAATTCGTGCCTGACTCCCAAACAGAGTTTATTCCTGTTTAATTCCTGCTCTTTTATTTCTCTCAGTGGCTCCCACACTCAGGAGTATGTCTTAAGGGGATAAATTCACTGAGGTTACAGATTAAGGGAAGAAGCAGCCCACTGGTTCCATTCACCTCCCCCATGCCAAGGCTTCATTATAGGATAAAGGCCAACAGTTAAGGGGTATTTACACTGCACAGGTGTCAGGTGAGTGCCCTCTTTCACATCAGGTACCACTTGCTGCAGTCCTATGCCCAAGTTCCTATATTAATCTGGCATTCCTTCAACACAGTTTTGGAGGACCTGTGCTACAAGCCAGCTAACATAGTGCTAAATATTGAGGTTCCATGATAAATAAGATATAGCATCCTGCACTGAAATGGGAAGAATAACCAACAAAGCAGCTAAGGGATTACCCTAAGGAAGAAGTAGTATCTGAATGTGAAGTCATTTGTGTAATACTGAAGGTCGTGCCCTTTGCTCCACATGGTGGTACTTTTCTCAACTGGTTCCTGCCTTCTGATTTGTGAGTTTCCTGAGGCTAAGAGCACTGATCTGGGGCTCAAGTCAAAGGTTGCCATATCTTAGCTGAGTGACCTTGGGAAAATCATTTAACCTCTCTGCTGCTGCTGCTGCTAAGTTGCTTCAGTCGTGTCTGACTCTGTGCGACCCCGTAGACGGCAGCCCGCCAGGCTCCCCCATCCCTGGGATTCTCCAGGCAAGAACACTGGAGTGGGTTGCCATTTCCTTCTCCAATGCATGTAAGTTAAAAGTGAAAGTGAAGTCGCTCAGTCATGTCTGACTCTTAGCGACCCCATGGACTGCAGCCCACCAGGCTCCTCCATCCATGGGATTTTCCAGGCAAGAGTACTGGAGTGGGGTGCCATTGCCTTCTCTGTTAACCTCTCTAGCCTCAGTAACTTTATCTAAACAAGAGGTCTAATACCAACCCCATCCTTACGTTCTGAGGTTTAAATGAGATTTCATGGAAAAAGCCTTTAGCACTGTGCCCAGCACATAGTAAATGCTCAGTAGATTTAAAACTTGATTATCATCTTATTCTGTATGACTTTTACACTGAGGGACTTCTGGGACTGTTTGCTTTCACATAAAATTAAAATTTCTTCCCCTCCTTCCCTGGCTGGCTTTGCCTCATGGCTTGTCAGGGTTTCTGCTCTGACCTCAGGTGACATTTGTCATGATTTAGCCATTCACACTGGGGTCCAGAGGAGCAGAGATAGAGAAATGTCCTTGTGCTCCAGTGCACATGTACGACTTCACAGAATGTTTCCAGGAAGAGAGGAGCCTGCAGAAGAATTCTTAAGACTTGAATTTTTCTCTCTGGGCTGGATAATACATCAAGGAAATCACAGGCAATTCATCCTTGTCATTTTAGAGTCTGTTATGGTTAGCATACAGTAAGTGCTCATTAAATATTATGAACAGGGGTTACCTGGTGGTCCAGTGGTTAAGACTCCATGCTTATGCTGCAGGGGACATGGGTTCAACCCCTGGTCAAGGAACTAAGATCTTACATGTTGTGGGGTCAAAAAACATGCGAATGAATGAAAGAATGAAAGTTGACCCCAAATTTCCATTTATTTGTTTGTTGCCTTTAAATGGATACATTTCTGCCTTTCAAAAGAAACAGAAAAACATCTGCAAAATGTAATAAGAACAATGGTTTTCTCTGGGTGCTGAGATTGGCAGGTGATAGTTTTTCTTTGTACTTTTAGAATTTTGTGGATTGATAACGTTGACAGCAGTTAATGGAAAAGCTTGGTATTCCTTGACCAAGGAGTGACATGATGAGACCTGGAGCCTCTGGAAGTTTAACATGGTGGTGGAGCGCAGCATGGTCCTTGCCCTATACTCCCCAGGCACTGAGCAGACCACAGTTAATATCCCTTTGCAGTTCAAATTATGTCTGTCTTTCAAGGAGCTCTCAGCTCATTGAAGCCATCATGGCATCCAGCCTTCGTTTAGGGGGCTGACATGGCCAGTCCCATTGGACTGGAATCAAGAAGATTATGCCCTTGACCCAAGTTTAAGTTCCCATATTCTGCTCTCCTATAATCTAACCTTCTATACCATTGCTCACAGTGATGACTTAATTCTCCCACTCCCTACCACTGGTGCAAATCCTCATTGATACATGCAATCAGCAGGAACCAGGATACCTAATTATGTTTAGTTTACAAGCAATGTCATTCTTAATGGCTTAAGAAGGTTTTGTTCTTTCTCCTTTCCTCTGTGGCAATCGACTCTTTCGTAACTGGTGTTTTTAGCAATGACTTGCGTACTCTTATCTCTTCTTCAAAATTAGATGGGACATGAAGATACATTATGTAGACTCTGAGCTCTGTTGCTTCCAAACTGGGCTGTAAAGTTGCTGTAAAGGTTGTGAGTCACTGAAGAACAAGTTCAGACCAATCCTTTCCCCTTTGACCCCACGGGTTATTTTGAAAGCTGCCTGCTAAATCATGCTGTGAGTTGGGTCCACACAGGATAACAGCTGTGCCTCTGAATGCAGGTTCAATGTCTGGCCAGTCGGTTATTGGGGATCAACAGAATAAGGCTTATCCTCTCAGGCCACCTTGATTCTTTATCTGGCCAGAACTAATGTTGAGGAGACAGCACTCTAGGAAGAACGGAGTTGGTCTCACAGATGTGACAAATTTATAAATGGAGTTAGTCTTGACTAGATTTTCAGTTCAGTTCAGTCACTCAGTCATGTTCCACTGTTTGTGACCCCATGGACTGCAGCACACCAGACCTCCCTGTCCATCACCAACTCTTGGAGTTTACTGTAACTCATGTCCATTGAGTCGGTGATGCCTTCCAACCACCTTATCCTCTGTCGTCCCCTACTCCTGTCTTCAATTTTTTCCAGCAGCAGGATCCTTCCAAATATGCCAGTTCTTCACATCAGGTAGACAAAGTATTGGAGTTTCAGCTTCAGCATCAGTCCTTCCAATGAATATTCAGGGTTTATTTCCTTTAGGATGGACTAGTTGGATCTCCTTGCAGTCCAAGGGACTCTCAAGAGTCTTCTCTAATGCCATAGTTCAAAACCATCAATTCTTTGGCACTCAGCTTTCGTTACAGTCCAACTCTCACATCCATACATGACTACTGGAAAGACCATAGCTTTGACTAGACAGAGCTTTGTTGGCAATGTAATGTCTCTGCTTTTTATTATGCTGTCTAGGTTGGTCATAACTTTTCTTCAAAGGAGCAAGCGTCTTTTAATTTCTTGGCTGCCGTCACCATCTGCAGTGATTTTGGAGACCCCCAAAATAAAGTCTGTNATCTCTAGTCTTTCCCATTCTATTGTTTTCTGCTATTTCTTTGCACTGATCACTGAGGAAGGCTTTCTTATCTCTTGCTATTCTTTGGAACTCTGCATTCAATGGGTATATCTTTCCTTTTCTCCTTTGCCTTTCGCTTCTCTTCTTTTCTCAGGTATTCGTAAGACCTCCTCAGAGAACCATTTTGCCTTTTTGCATTTCTTTTTCTTGGGGGTGGTCTTGATCACTGCCTCCTATACAGTGTCACGAACCTCCATCCATAGTTCTTCAAGCACTCTATCAGATCTAATCCCTTCAATCTATTTGTCACTTCCACTCTATAATCATAAGGGATTTGATTTAGGTTATACCTGAATGGTCTAATGGTTTTCCCTACTTTCTTCAATATAAGTCTGAATTGTGCAATAAGGAGTTCATGATCTGAGACACAGTCAGTTCCCGATCTTGTTTTTCCTGACTGTATAGAGCTTCTCCNCTATAATCATAAGGGATTTGATTTAGGTTATACCTGAATGGTCTAATGGTTTTCCCTACTTTCTTCAATATAAGTCTGAATTGTGCAATAAGGAGTTCATGATCTGAGACACAGTCAGTTCCCGATCTTGTTTTTCCTGACTGTATAGAGCTTCTCCATCTTTGGCTGCAGAGAATATAATCAATCTGATTTCAGTATTGACCATCTGGTGATGTCCATGTGTAGAGTCTTCTCTTGTGTCGTTGGAAGAGGGTGTTTGCTATGACCAGTGCGTTCTCTTGGCAAAACTCTATTAGCCTTTGCCCTGTTTCATTCTGTACTCCAAAGCCAAATTTGCCTGTTACTCCAGGTATTTCTTGACTTCCTACTTTTGCATTCCAGTCCCCCATAATGAAAAAGACATCTTTTTTGGCTGTTAGTTCTAGAAGGTCTTGTAGGTCTTCATAGACCCGTTCAACTTCAGCTTCTTGAGCATTACTGGTCAGGGCATAGTCTTGGATTACTGTGCTATTGAATAGTTTGCCTTGGGAATGAACAGAGATCATTCTGTCATGTTTCAGATTGTACCCAAGTGCTGCATTTCAGACTCTTTTGTTGACTTTGAGGGCTACTCCATTTCTTCTAAGGGATTCTTGCCCACAGTAGTAGATATAAAGGTCATCTGAGTTAAATTCACCCATTCCAGTCCATTTTAGTTCACTGATTCCTAAAATGTCAGTGTTCACTCTTGCCATCTCCTGTTTGACCACTTCCAATTTGCCTTGATTTATCAACCTAACATTCCAGCTTCCTATGCAATATTGCCCTTTACAGCATCAGATTTTACTTCCATCACCAGTCACATCCACAACTAGGTGTTGTTTTTGCTTTGGCTCCATCTCTTCATTCTTTATGGAGTTATTTCCCCATTCTTCTCAGTAGCCTATTGGGCACCTACTGACCTGGGGAGTCCATCTTTCAGTGTCCTATCTGTTTGCCTTTTCATATTGTTCATGTGGTTCTCAAGGCAAGAATACTGAAGTGCTTTGCCTTTCCCTTCTCCAGTGGACTACGTTTTATCAGAACTCTCCACTATGCACCATGACCCATCCATCTTGGGTGGCTCTACATGACCTGGCTCATAGTTTCATTGAGTTAGACAAGGCTGTGGTCCATGTGATTAGATTGGTTAGTTTTCTAATCAGAAATAGATTGTGGTTTTCACTTTCTCTGCCCTCTGATGGAAAAGGATAAGAGGCTTATGGAAGCTTCCTGATGGGAGAGACTGAGGGGGAAACTGGGTCTTGTTCTGATGGGCAGGGCCATACTCAGTAAGTCTTTAATCCAATTTTCTGTTGAAGGGTGGGGCTGTGTTCCCTCCCCGTTATTTGACCTGAGGCCAAACTATGGTGGAGGTAATGAAGATAATTACCTGAGTGACTCAACTGAACTGAACTGAGTGAAGATACATACCTCCTTCGAAAGGTCCCATGCAGGCACTGCTACACTCAGTGCCCCCAACCCTGCAGCAGGCCACCACCAACCCACACCTCCGGCAGACTCCTGGACACTCACAGGCAAGTCTAGGTCAGTCTCTTGTAGGGTCATTGCTCCTTTCTCCTGGGTCCTCAGGCCCACAAGATTTTGTTTGTGCCCTCCAAGAGTCTGTTTCCCTAGTCCCCTATAAGTTCTGGTGGCCCAGTGGTGGGGTTAATGGCGACCTTCTCCAAGAGGGCTTATGCCTTATCCAAGTCTCCTGCACCCAGAGCTCCTGCAGCAATCCACTACTGACCCATACCTCCTCAGGAGACACTCAAACACAGTTTTGTCTCAGTCTCAGTGGGGTCTCTGGGTCCTGATGCACACAAGGTGTGTTTGAGTCCTCTGAGCATCTCTGGCAGATATAATTTGATTCTAAATGTAATTTCACCTCTCCTGCTGTCTTTCTGGGGCTTCTCTTTTGCCCTTGGACGTGGGGTATCCCCTCAAAGTCGCTCCATCACCACGGATTTTACATCTCATTAAGAAATTGTTGGAGAAGGCAATGGCACCCCACTCCAGTACTCTTGCCTGGAAAATCCCATGGACGGAGGAGCCTGGTAGGCTACAGTCCACGGAGTCGTGAAATCGGACACGACTGAGCGACTTCACTTTCACTTTTAACTTTCATGCATTGAAGAAGGAAATGGCAACCCACTCCAGTGTTCTTGCCTGGAGAATTCCAGGGACAGGGGACCCTGGTAGGCTGCCGTCTATGGAGTCACACAGAGTCAGACAGGACTGAATTGA
Organism: Neotragus moschatus; assembly: GCA_006410615.1. NCBI lineage: Eukaryota > Metazoa > Chordata > Mammalia > Artiodactyla > Bovidae > Neotragus > Neotragus moschatus. The sequence continues at coordinate 1,381,680 of SJYA01002750.1, forward strand.
CTTAGCAGCAGCAGCAGCAAGAAATTATTAGTGATAACAAGAACTGGATTGTCCCCAGTGTATAGTTTATTGTTTGGTAATAAGTTAGGCAATTTGAGGAGATAAATAAATCAATTAAATTACTCTCCACTGTTTTCTCAGTCATATATTTTTGCTAGTTAGTTTGTGCCTGTACCTAAGGAGACCCTCAAAGAGTGATCCTAATGGTAGACTTTCAAGTCCCTGATCTATAATCAGAAAGCACTTTGGGAGGCACCAAATCCTACCCTACATGGAACTCTCTACAAAAGCTCCTTACCTGACATCAGAAAATTATCTTTTCTGGCAGATCTTTCAGAAAGTCCAGAGTCAAGCTCCCTGTTACTTTAGATAATTTTTTTCTTTTCCATTATGGTTTATTATAGGATATTGACTATAGTTCCCTCTACTATACAGTAGGACCTTTTTGTTTATCTATTCTATATGTAATTGCATCCACTAATCCCAAAATCCCCTCCCCCACCCCGTTACCCTTGGCAACCATAAGCTTGTTCTCTTTGAGTCTGTTTCTGTTTCATAGATAAGTTCATTTGTGTCATATTTTAGATTCCATGTACAAGTGATATCATACAGTATTTGTCTTTCTCTTTCTGACTTATTTAGTATGATAATTTCTAGTTCTATCCATATTGCTGCTAATGGCATTATTTCGTTCTTTTTATGGCTGAGTATATTTAGTTGTACATATGTACAGTATCTTCTTTATCTCTTCATCTATTGTTGGACATTTAGGTTGTTTCCATGTCTTGGCTATTATGAATAATGCTGTTATGAACACAGGGGTGCATGTATCTTTTAAAACTGTAGTTTTGTCTGTGTATGTACCCAGGATTGTGACTGCTGGATCATTACTTTAGATAATTTTAAAATGGATTCTGGAAATTCTGTTTGTTTTTTTTTTTTCCCCTTCAGTATGGGCATAACTGAACTGGCTTACTGCATGGGCTCTCAGGACATTTTAGTGGTAAAGTGAGTTGAATGGTAAACCTTCCCCCTAGAACCTCAGAAAGTGACCTTACTTGGGATGAAGGTCTTTGCAGACAAGATCTCAAGATAAGATCATCCTGGATCATCCAGGCAGGCCCTGAACCCAGTGACAAGTGTCATTATAAAAGACTGAAAGAGAGAAGAAACAGAAACACAGGAGAATGCCATGTGTTAACAGATACAAAGATCGGAATTTTGCTACCACATGCCAAGGATCCCATTAGAATCTGAAAGAGGCAGGGAAAGATTATCCCCTAATTCCTCAGAGGAAGCTCTGTTCTGCTCATATTTATCAAGCTCAGTCCTTGATTTCAGACTTCTGGCCTCTGTGATCATTGAATAAATAAATTTCTGTTGTTTCAAGCCACACAGTTTGCGGTAATTGGTTACAGCAGCCCTAGGAAACGAATGTAAGCACATTCTTTGAGGTTCATGACCACAAGTACTCTAAAGGGTGGCAGAAGGATTTGGGAGTGGGTGTTACCTAGGGTTGTTTTCTGAAGGGTCTGGATTTAGTTGGTTTGTTACAATCTGTTGGCATCTGATGAGGCATTAGTATGTTTTAAACACAAAATCCAATACACAGTTGGTAGTTTTTGGTAAAGAACTGACTGGGAATGCAATATGTTCTTTATGCATTTTTTGAGTAATTAAACAAGTAGTCCCTGACACATTTTCCACAGGGAGTTCACCTTCTTGAACAACCTGAGGTTTAGAAATACCAAAGGCATGGACAATAATTAACTCCTGATTGCAGTGTACTGCCAAAAAGTCCTGTTTTGTTATCGGTTCTTGAATCTCTAGGAGATCAAACATTTGATTAAACATATTTCAGCAACAGAAACTACTGAAATGGCTTTTGAACTATTTTAGTCACGTAGCTGTGTGTTTACCTTCTAAGCAATGAAACAGTATCTTACACTCTGCTCATTTGTTTATGTGTTTGAAGGAACAGGGCTTCATTTGTTCATTCCACCCTTTAGTGAACAGCAAGGTAGTGATTCAATTCAAAAAATATTTGTCCAGTGACTCCTATATGCCCTGGACACTTTTAGAACTGGATTACAACAAAAGTAACAGGCAAAGGCTGCTTCCTTGTTAATCAAGGAGAGAGAATGGATAAGTAGTCCTTGGGTCAGAGCTACCTGTAGTAACTGAGAGACACATGGAAAGACACCCAAGCAGGTGTCACTGTGCAGTGCTGACTTCTGCTTTTTCTCTGGCAGCCCCTTCTTTGTTTATTTACCAGGTCTCTACCTTCTCCACCAGGTTACTAACTAAAGGACCCCCTCCAGGTTCAAACAGAGGCCCCTTGTATATTTACTTGTTTATATCTTCCTATCTTCCCCTAGTATACTTATTCCTATCTTCCCCTTTTATATTTCTCCCTGAATAGGAAAGTCCATACACACTAAGTCTTCAGTTACTAATGAGATTTCCCCCCAAATATCTGTTCTGCCCAGATATTTTTTTCTGAGCTCTGGACTCCTATTCTCAACCACTTGATATCTTTTGTATATCTCAGATTCAACATATTGGTGCTCAGTTGTGTCCAACACTTTGAGACCCCATGGACTATAGCTGGCCAGGCTTCTCTGTCCATGGAACTTTCCAGGCAAGAATACTGGAGGGGGTTGCCACTTCCTCCTCCAGGGGATCTTTCGACCCAGGGGTTGAACCTGCATCTCCTGTGTCTCCTACATTCGCAGGCAGATTCCTTACTACTGAGCCACCTGGGAAAGCTGTGTTCAAACAAAAGTCATGATCTTTGACCCCATATCTCAGATCTGTCTTTCAATGTTACTCATGACCAAGAATGACCAAGACAGAAACCAAAGAGCTGTTTTTGGTACTTCCCACATTCATACCCTTGTCTCTAAACCATCACAGAGTCCCATACATTTTACCTTCTGAATTTTCTCAAACTCATCTGGTTTTCTTTATTTTCACTGTTCTAATATGTGTTATAACTTAATCAAAGGACTGCTTTCCCATCACCTTTGCTTGCTGAAATCTATTGGTTATGAGTGAATCACAGGTTCTGCCCACACCGAAAGGGAAGAGTTTATAAAGACACAACAACAGGAACAAGAAGGCTATCTTTGAATCCTGACTCTCGTTAAGATCCCAGCTCTACCTCAGTTCCTCAGGAAAACCTTCTCCAACCCAAGAACTGGGTCTAATTCCATTCTTACACGTTCTCGTAACACTGTATATCTCTTCTTCACAGAATTTATCATAGTTCTAATTTTAACCTACTTATATGACTATTTGGTTACTACCTCTCCCCTACTTGTCAGTCTCATGAGAGGATGGATTGTTCACTAGAACACCAGGCTTGGAATATTGTAGAAACTCAAACCTATTTGTTGAATAAATGGACAGGGAAAACCTTGGAAGCTCTCTGTACATTGTTGCCTTGATCCCTCTTGCAGAAATCAGAGAAAATCTTGCTTCTGGATTTCATAATCAATGAGTTGCCTTCTACCCTTCCTGCAGGAATGCTGTCTAATGGAAGTTTTACTGAAAAGAGAGACAGACAGAGACATGCTAAGCTTTTATCCACCATCATGGAAACAGGCAAATCATGGTTTCTCAAAGTCCTATGATAAACATCCCAAAATGACAATAAATGTTAGAGGATTTCAAGGACAGAGTGATGAGCTGGAACCACCAATACAAGTCAGTGTTATAGATTTATTTTAATTTTGTTTCTTGGAATTTCTGATTAACTTGTGTTTAGAGGATCCATGCTAAACCATTGACAGACATAAGTTGATACGACTGTGTTCCATACAGACTCATGTTTGAGTAATTTTAGAAAGCAAACAAGCATTTGCTTGGTTACCTTGTGAGGTGCCTGGATAAGAACAGTGTTCTCTCCGGTGGCCTAGTATCATGTGTGTGAGTGTTAGTCACTCTGTCATGTCAGACTCTTTGCGACCCCATGGACTGTAGCCCACCAGCCTCCTCTGTCCATGGGATTCTTCAGGCAAGAACACGGGAGAGGGTTGCCATGCCCTTCTCCAGGCCTGGTATCATCAGTTCAGTTCAGTTCAGTCACTCAGTCGTGTCCAACTCTTTGTGACCCCATGAGTCCCAGTCTCTCTGTCCATTACCAACTCCTGGAGATCACTCAAACTCATGTCCATCGAGTCAGTGATGCCATCCAGCCATCTCATCCTCTGTCATTCCCTTCTCCTCCTGCCTTCAATCTATGCCAGCTCTTAATCTATGCCAAGGCACCAAACACTTTAGCTGTGTTATTGTGTTTATTTATTACAGGCTTCCAAGTATGTAACATCTACCCTATAACAGTGGTTCTTAAATTCTCACTAGCAGCAGAAATCACCTGGAAGTCTGTTAAAAGATATTTTTCCACCCTGCCAGCAGAAGTTCTGATGTAGTAAATTTGGTGTGGGGGCCTGAGAATTTACATTTTTAACAAGTTCCCAGGTGTAGATATGCTGCTGCTGGCCTGGGGACCACGGCTGAAGAACTACTGATCCACGAGACAAGTATTAACCTTCTCCATTTTACTGATAAAGCAACTGCGGCTTTGAGAGGTGAGGAGGGCGTGTAGCCAGAATTCAAGTTTGTTGGCTCCAAACCACTAGGTAACACTGCTAGAATCAAACATTCTTTTAAGCCCATAATCAAAGATAATTTCAAACATTCTTGATCACATTGGTTTGGTTTAAGTAACTGTTTATATCATCATGTTCTCAATGCTTATTTCATTAAGTTTCAGTAGGTTAAAATCTTGAGTTCACTAAAAAGGCAGTTTGAAAATCTTGACCAAGAGACAGAAAGGAAAAAAGAAAACAGAATCTGAAAAGAGTTTGTATAAGTTGACTCCAAAAGGAAACCTCTTGTTCACTTCTCATGGGAGATAAAAGTGGATTGGTTAAAATAAGACACAGGTCTAAACAAGTCCTTATTTGAGGTTTAAGAAAGGTGGTAAGCAAAAAAAACTCCGTATCACTGTGTCCATTCTTTTGGAAGCTATCAGTTTTGAAGTGATGGACACTGGAGATCAGAGGTAATTTTCAGGTCTGGCTTGAATAAGCCCTGGCATGAAAATGTTTGTATTCAATGACTAGAAGTGGAGTCTTCTTTTTGTTCACATTTCCATTTCTTTTTTGCTTCTCTCCTTATCCCAGAGGCTGCCAGCTGGTTTCCAACCCTAGGCTTACCTCTCTAATGACAACCAATAGAATAGCAACTTCCTCTTTCTTCAAACAATGTTTCCACAAGATTCTCCCCAACTTATGAGCTGTCAGAGACATATTCAAGATTTTTCAAGATATACTCCTTTCCCTTTCTCTCATCTTGCAAACCTTACTTTCCATTAATCCTTAATGAAAATTTTGTTCCCGTAAGCAAATTTGTTATTCATCAGCCTTCAAACATTTTACTCCTGATTTCTTTTGTCTCCTCTCTTTCTATTCATCAGTTACTATAATTCTTCACCTTCAAACCCAACTTAAAATTCCCTTCCCCCAGCTCATCTTTCATGATTGACTTCATCTAACTCTGCTTTTGCTTAGTGGCCTTACTGGGCCAAGTCGGTACTCAGTTTATACGTGTTGGAAAGAAAATTGTTTTGAAAGTATTTTTCAGTCACTTAATTAGTGTTTTCTGTCTCCTCAAACAGACCACAGCCCTTTGATAGCAGAGATATTCTGTGTTTCTTTCTTAAGTGCTGGGTGGATCTCATTTATTCATTCCTTCATTCCACACATTTTCATCAAGTTCTTTATCCATTCCAGGCACCGAGTCCACCCTGTTGCTTTCAGTGGAAACTGGATTGCTTTCATAAGCCCTGTACTGCCCAGGAGCCTTCTATCTTTGGATTTGGAGTGGGTAGGTGGGAATTCCTGCCAATGATTTGTCAGGAAGTCTGAAATAGAGGACAGGAAGGGAAATAGGAGGATGCTTGCTGGGAAGGCAGAGTATTCTTGCAGTGGGGGCTCAGTTGGAGATGGGCACCTCTGAATAATGTTCCTCTTAGGAATCCTTTGGACAAATATCAAAGAAAATGGTTCATTTTCATTAGTTCTGCCTAAGGCAGGGACAGTTTCCTTGTGTTTTCAGTAGGCAGAGGCTAAGTAGGTAATGGAAATCAAAGAGTGGGTTTCTGAAGTTAGCCAACTTGGGAGTTTGATGACTCTGAGTAGCATCTCTGTTCCTGAGTTGCTCTCATCTTTTAAAAAGTAGAAATTAGAATTGGCACACAAATGAGCCTAAGCAATTCATAAATTTAGAGCAAGTTCCTTACTCTTAGACATTGACATTTTCTATGCATATCTGTAAACTTGGCATTGTCTGTAAAAAATAGTTGCAAAAGCAAAAAAATTAAAAGCTCAGCTAGAAATTAGTTAGAATCAGTTAGAAATCGACATTAGAACTGGTATATGTGTTAAGGCTAATATAGAGAAAATAGAGGTATAATTCTATATTTTTGCACATTCTAAGCCGTATTTTCTGCAAGCTTAAGGCAAACCATCGCAGTATTAGAGTCCCAAGCACTGCCAGACAACTTCAGCTTCTTTGTTTACCTGTCCTGCTGTGTACCTCAGTCAGGTCACCCCATCTCCCTGAGAGTGGCTGGAGAAGCCAGAGTTAGGCTTCTCTGGGTTTGTTCTGCACAAAGGGGACTAACACAGAGATCCCTGGGAGGCATCTTGGGAGTTAGAGCCAGGCAGTTTTATCCCTGAGGGCTAAACTGAGGGCAGATGTTCAACTGAAGGCTGAACATCAGCCACTGAAAGATTAACTTTGTGAAGAGAGAATTAGGAAGTCTCCCCCAATGTTTCCTCAGCCTTCTTTTTTCTTTCCCTTGTCTTTTCTGCTCCTATGCTGTTGCCAACTTCACCTTCCTCACCTTGGTTTCACTTGCCAAAGCACACACTCACCTCTCCTTCCTTCATTCCATTTCACCTAGAGGACCTTTCTCAGTGTTAACTCTTTCCTTTCCTAGAACCCTTCATTTAAACCCAACCAAGAGGCAGTTCTCCTTGAGTTGTCTTCTCCTTCCCTTCCAAGGATGAGGGAAGAAGATAAAAATCCTGGTGCTCGCAGAGACATCATGGCCAATCCCAGGGAGGAATGGGCTAAGGGATATACAACAGCTTCACTTTCCCCTCATGGCTCCCAAGCAGCAGGGACATAACTATGGAAGGTTCTCAAACAACCTACACCACAAAGACCCAGGGTCAGTCATTTTACACATAAAGTCAGTTGACATGGTACAGTATGGGGACAATATATTTTACTCGGTAGATAATCTTGGAAAGAAAATGACATTAGCCACTAAGCCAGCCTTGTACCTCCTTGACAAATACTACCAAAAATACCAAGTAAAACTTGAAATTCTCTTACTTTAATAAATTCCAAGCATGCCTCATCATATTTGATGTAAATATTTTAGGTTATTATTAAGAGGTGAAGAATATATTGCTATTAACATTACATTGAATTTTAAAAACTTGATGTTGAAAACTAATCTTTGGGGATTGGGGCAGAGGTTAACTAGGAAGGGACATGAAAGAACTTTCTGCAGCAAGGGTCAGTGTCTTAGATCTTGGTAGGGCTTTGGTTTACACATGTGTCTGCATTTGCCAAAATTCAGTGCATGTGCATTTAAGATTTGGGCATTTGGCCATGTATAAATTTAATTCAAAAGAAAAAACATAAATATTGAACTTCAGTTAATGATATGCATGCTGAAGTATTTAGAGGCAAGTGTACTAATGTCTGCAATTTACTTTGAAATGCTTCAGAAAGGTAAAATGGATTGAGGAATGGGTAATAAATTGATATGTGATAAAGAATGTGTAGAAATATATTAATGGCAAAATCCAGATGGTGGGTAAATGGGTGTTCACTATAAACATTTTAAAGCTTTGCTTTTTGTTTGAAAATTTTAGTAACGAAATGTTGGGAAAATTATTGTTAAGATAAATTTATGTCATCTATCAGCCAGCTGTTATCATTTTAGAATATCCCACTTATCCTGACGGATGAACAAAACCAGCATGATTACACAGATCACTAATGTTTCATTTGAGAAATATGATCTGGCCCTGGATAAAATGATTGTTTATGGAATTAATGCCTTTTCTTCCATTGTGTACATGCTGATGTTGTTGTTGTTCAGTTGCTCGGTCATGTCTGACTGTGAGGCAGCACATAGGATTCCCTGTCCTTCACTATGTCCTGGAGTTTGCTCAAACTCATGTCCATTGAGTCGGTGATGCCATCCAACCATCTCACCCTCTGTCGCTCCCTTCCCCTCCTGCCCTCAGTCTTTCCCAGGGGATAGAGAACACTGTGAGGAGAGGGGGAAGCCACTTTTAATCCTTCACAGTATTAATTATTTCCTCTAATCACTGCTGCATTAATCATATATTATTTTTCCTATTTAAAGAGAATCCCAGGGATGGGGGAGCCTGGTGGGCTGCTGTCTATGGGGTCGCACAAAGTCGGACATGACTGAAGTGACTTAGCAGCAGCAGCAAGGTACTTCTATAATTTTCTCCTGTATAATATGAAAAAATTTCAAAGGAGATAACATTTGAATCGAGTCCCAAAGAATGAACAGGATTTCACCCAGCCTCAAAAAGAGGAAGGAGAATGATTTGTTTCATTTCTCTATCTCTTAATACCTGGCAGAATAAATGCTAGATGCACGTTTAGTTCAAGTTGCAAAAGTTCAAAGGTCAAGTTCCTAAACAAATTAAAAGTGAGCCCACCTGATTAGAAATAAACTGCCATTTTGCTTGGTCATCAAATTTCAGTGTAAGGAATTCTGAGATGATGAAAAACCTTGGAGGTTTTTCCAAGATGTGTGACCCTCCTGGGAGAAAAGAGACCCTCTGTCAGGAAATCAAATGCGGTTTGCTTGATTTTTCTAAAATAAATATTCCAGTCTTAATCCAGCCAAATAAATTAAAGCAATATTCCTGGAGACCTAGTTGCTGTAAATCTCAGCAAACTTTTGGAATCCCCTTCTTGAAATCAGATCCAAAGCTTATAGCACTTTCTTTTGAATATCTTTGGAGAAATTAGATTTTATTTATGAAATGAGAAATTCGTGCAGAAGCCAGCTCAGTTGAGTAGGCTAGCTTTGCAAAGCAGTACACCTGTAAACCAATCATGATTTTCTTGACATAAATTTGCTCTCCAAATTACCAAAGAATAATTTCAAAAATGTGCTTGGCATCATGAAAATACACGTATAAACTTCTGCAGTGACTCCTTAAGGGCGAAGCTTAGATAAGAATAGACAGATACACCTGGAAGCATAAAAAAGCATAAGCATACCTTCCTACTGGCCAGCATGGGCTCAGACAGGAGCAGGGTAACTATACCCATGACCCCATTGGCCCCTGAGAAGCGAGCTTCTGAGGCAGTTCGTGGTGGGTTTTCCATGGATTCCTCAATACTGGTTTTTAAAAAAAGCAGTTCCTATAGTGTGTCTGCTTAACATTTTACCTTGTGGTAAAGCTCTGAAAGGAGGCAAGCTGAGCCCAGTGGGGACATTAGAAATGCCCCAGAACTGAGCAAGAAAGAGAAAGCAGTCATGTACCCCGTGACCCTGGTCTCCACCCTGAGCCAGCAGCTGCAGAGGAGCAGGCAGGCAAGAGTCCTCAGGTGGCAAAGGATAAACGTGGAAAATGGAAGCAGCCTGACTCATGTGTGCTAAACTGAAGCCTGAAGTAGTGGCAAGAGTGTATTGTGCGGGGAGGCTTGAGAGCAAAATGAGGTGTTGGATGAGTCACGACCAGTACATTGAAAATACAAGAGGGGGTGAGAGAGAGTGTGGGTGGGGAGACTCGAAACTCGTGTTCTGTAGGTAACAAGATAGGCAACAAAAGAATAGGAGGAAATCAGGGCCTTGAGCCTTCGTGAATTCTCCCTTGCTATCTAAGACACTCCACTCTTACAGAATCACATTTTTCAGGGTCTAATTGCCATGTGTTTGGGCACTTATATTTATTCTGACTTTTGGTTTATCCAGGTCTATTCTTCTTTAGTGACTGGTTCCTATCTGACTCCTAGACATAGCAATTTACTCAGTGACTCATGTTGAAGAGACATTTTATCACCTTCTATTTTCCAGACAACTATCACAGCACCCTAGATACCTTGAAAGACCACCACCACCTCCTCTTTACCACCACACCCTCTTATAACCAAAAATTTGCACACACACACAAAATATTCTCATGCTCATTTTTTTTCTTGGCAAGGTCAGCGTTTAACATCATTGTATTTAAAACACCAGAGTTTAGTGGATGAACTCCAGAATAATTTGCCCTATTTTTATCACCCTTCCTTAGAGAATTTTCATTCTTTCCCTCTTTGTTTAGGGTATTATTCCTTGCATGGAAGCGATCAGACAGTAAGTCTATGACAAGTGTGTCCTGAGTGAACAAATGAATGTTCACTTGTTAGCACAAATCTTTACAAGTGGTTCAACCATCATGCTTTCTAGCAGATGATGGATGACTTTCTAAAGTCCCTTTGGTGGCTAGGCCTTGAACATTTAAAGACATGCATTCAGAGAACTTTGAAAAAAGTGATATTATAATTCACTGGCAGCATCGTCAGAAGTGATTTGGAAGAAGAAGGATGGTCTGTATAAGTGTGTATGTGTGTGTGTGCGCATGTGTGTGTTGTGCAATCTACTATTCAGTTCAGTTCAGTCACTCAGTTGTGTCCAACTCTTTGCAACCCCATAAACTTCAGCAGGCCAGGCCTCCCTGTCCACCACCAACTCCCAGAGTTCACTCAAACTCACGTCCATCGAGTCAGTGATGCCATCGAGCCATCTCATCCTCTGTCATCCCCTTCTCCTCCTGCCCCCAATCCCTCCCAGCATCAGGAGCCAATGAGCCAACTCTTCACATGAGGTGGCCAAAGTACTGGAGTTTCAGCTTTAGCATCGTTCCTTCCAATGAACACCCAGAACTGATCTCCTTTAGAATGGATTGGTTGGATCTCCATGCAGTCCAAAGGACTCTCAAGAGTCTTCTCCAACACCACAGTTCAAAAGCATCAATTCTTTGGCACTCAGCCTTCTTCACAGTCCAACTCTCACATCCATACATGACCACTGGAAAAACCATAGCCTTGACTAGATGGACCTTTGTTGGCAAAGTAATGTCTCTGCTTTTGAATATGCTATCTAGGTTGGTCATAACTTTCCTTCCAAGGAGTAAGCTTCTTTTAATTTTATGGCTGCAGTCATCATCTGTAGTGATTTTGGAGCCCCAAAAAATAACATTTGACACTATTTCCACTGTTTCCCCATCTATTTCCCATGAAGTGATGGGACTGGATGCCATGATCTTCATTTTCTGAATGCTGAGCTTTACACACACATAAATCTAACCATTCCTCACATTACTATGTTACTTGACATAAATTCTTCAATAACCAATAGACATTTCATGGTTCTAAAGCATCCACATTTCTTGGTGAGTTGAATGTTTTTTCGTTTATAAGTGTAATTGCAACTCATGGACAAGATGAAGTCATGGATTATTTTGTATAGGAAGTAGGGTAATCTGTAGTAGGGCCTTAGTTTAGGGATAAGGAAACTCATGCCTGGAAAAGTCCCATAGACTCCACACAGGAAACTGATGGCAAAGGAGAAAACAGTATCCCTGGTTCCTGCCTCCCAGTCCAGCCATCATTGAACAGCTCCTCCCTTATGGGGGATGGTCACCTAGCTGAGAGTAAGCTGTCTTGGGATGAGTTGCAAGAAACAAAATACCTAATAGACTATTTCCTTTCCACACGAGAAGCTTGGTGACTTAAAAGGGTGAGAGAAAAAATAAAGATAGACTTTCTTTTAAATTACAAAATGCCAAACATCTAGCATAAGCAATGTCTGTAAAGACTACACATATCTAAACAGGTGGGTTTTGCTTTGCATTTTAGATTAATTAATTAGGTATAGCTTGGAGTTAATTAAGGGTTTCCATTTATATCAAACACTCTTGGGAAATGACCTTCAGTCATTGGCTCACACAAGGAACAAGAACATGGACTTAATAAATGCTGGAATTCGGAATATAAGTTGCAAAGGAAAATAAGTTTTAAAAAATATGTTCATCAGCATGAAGAAAAACAATTTCACAATGACAGGTTTCAAAGAATAACTTATTTTTAAAAGCTTGCTCCTATTTTTACACGTAACTTTTGAATGCATTCTCTCCTAGGTAAGCAGTATTATTTTAGTTTCTATTGCTATAATAAAATATTATAGCTGACCAGTTGGTGGAGCAATTACATCTCTATAGCTCTTAATGGCTATTTTGCTTAGGTACTAGTCACTTAATTAGAATCAAGAAAAAGACTATTAATATTCTAAGGACTAACTAAACTGATCACAAACTTTTGGAAGAAACAATAGAAAAAAATCGCTTTAACAACATCTGGCCCATTGAAGACAGCCTGTAATTCCACGAGAGCGTCCCCTCTTGACTCAAGCGCCTTGCAAAGTCACAGCTAGTGGTAGGTGTGGCTAAGGAATGGGAACCTGTCAGCCTTAGTGCTCTAGCTTCTGAAAGTGTGAAGTTAATGCAATTATAATATTTAGTGACAAACCAGATACTCTTTTACAAGACCATCTAGTATGGATTTAAATGTAATTATTGGCATCTTTGACTTAAGCAGACGTCCTAGAAAGATAGCCTCTGGGAAAGCACTTTGTTCGATCAAGATTTCCTTCAAAAGAATGGTTAGCTGACTGACTGCCAATCTAGTGTTTAAGTCCCTCAAAATCTTTGTAGTTACTTTGCAATACTTAGAAAATGTAACCTTCGCCTGTGATATATTCAAGTGAAAAATGTAGGAATTAGTATAGACATGATTACATGAGAAGCAAATCCTTTGTAGACAAGACTGTAAAAGAATATAAAATGCTAACCATGGTTGCCCTTGCAGAGTGAGATTGAGTGCTCTTTTTTCTTATATTTTTTGATTGTCAAAATTTTCTAAAATAAATATTTATTGGTTTACCTTCTAAAAATATAAATGTGTTATTCAAAAAGTAGGAAATTAGTGACAGTGAACTTAGAAGAATGATTATGTGTAAAAGAGTACTATCTTAAAAACTATCTAAATACATCCTTGTAACAGAGCCTAGGCAGTAGAGAGGCTGGCATCTGCTTTTCACTAAAATTATGGGATAAACTGGACATGTTAAATAAGTTATATTGCCTGGCAAGCTGAAAAGAAAGGGGTCTGACTAATGTGGATTAGGGTGGGGTGGAAAGTTTTATTTTCTTAAAATCCACATTTCTTACAAACATGTTTTTAAAGTCAGCTTTAAAACAGATATGTATTGAGTACCTATGATATTTACACAGGTCTGTTTTAGATGGTAAAGCAGTAATAGAGATCCTTGCTTTCTTGGGGCTTACATTTTAGACTAGGGAGTCTGAGAATCGGCACAAAAATCTATAGTGTTTTAGATGGTGACAAGAACAACAAAGGAAAATAAAGATGAGAAGAGAGATAAAAAGCACCTTAGAAGGGAAGAGAAATGTCACTTTCTCAAAAGATGGCCAGGGAAATTCTCACTCTGATAAGGTGATATTAAGCCAAGACCTGAAGTCGCCATGATGGTATCTGGGGCAACAGTTTCAGGGAGGGCAAACAGCAAGTTCAAGTCTGTATGGGGTGTCCTAGGGTCACCCAGGAGGCAGGTGTGACTGGAGCAGTGTGTAGAAAGGGGGATTTGGGAAATGAAGTTAGCAATGTAATGGAGTATTGGACCATGTAAACCTTGCAGACCATTCAAGGAGTTTTGGCTTTTACTGAGAAGGATGGAAAGTCATTGAAAGGTTGGGGACAAAGGAATGAGTTGATATGAATTTTAAAGGGTTGCTCTGAGTGTTTATTGAGAATAGATTTTAGAGGGAGAAAGCAAGGGCAGAGGCAGGGAGGTTAGGTAGGAGGCTGTTGAAATACTCAAGACAAAAGATAGCTGTGGCTTGGACCAGAAAGGTAGCATGGAGGTAGTAAGAAGCTACAGGATTCTGAATAAATCCTGGAAATCAGAGTCAACTGATTATTAACAGATTGAGTATGAAATAAAAGGAAGAGAGGAAGAGAGGGTGATGTTAAATTTTTGGTCTGAGTAACTGGAAGAACAGCATTGACATTCATTGAAAAGAAGGCTGGGTGAGGGTAAGGGCCAAGATAAGGTTTAGTTTTGAACATATATGTTACATGTGAGTTGCTTGTGTGCTCAGTCGCTCAATCATGTCTGACTCTTTGTAGCCTCAAGGACTGTAGCCACCAGGCTCATCTGTCCATGGAATTTTCCAGACAAGACTACTGGAGTGGGTTGCCATTTCCTACTCCAAGAGGTCTTCCTGACCCAGGGATTGAACCTGTGTTTCTTAAGTCTCCTGCATTGGCAGTCAGATTCTTTACCACTGTGCCACCTGGGAAGCCTGCAGAAGTAAAGAGAAAGTTGAAAATGAGAAGCGTGAGTTGTTTATTATTAATAGTTACCCAGATGGACGTGTCAAGTAAGCAGCTGGATTTACAAGCATTGAATGGAGAGAAGTCAAGGCTGAAGGTGCAAGTTGAGAAGCTGTCAGCATGTAGGTAGTGTTTGAAACCATACAAGTGGTTGCTACTAACATAGTGAATGTGGATAGAGAAGTTCAAGGACTGACTACTTCTACTCTTATGTATTTAGAGGCTGGAGAGATGAAAAATAGTCACCAAAAGGGGCAGAGGAGTGGACAGTGAAGTGGAAGGAAAAATAACAACAAAAAAAACCTCAGAGAAGGTGAATAAAGGAAAAGCTGGAGACTTGTTTGTTCCAGACCCTTAAGGAAATCCATAACCAGTTATTAGCTTGGCCACTAAGCAACTGAACAGAAACTTCACTGACCACATATGGCAAAAAATACAGACTTTATAAAACTAGTTCATGAAAATCACCAAAAAATGTTACACAAATGAGCCAAAAATGACCTCTGTATATTGGCCTCTAGGTTGTTTACTTCAAAATTTTGACATGTTAGCTCAAAAGCCTGGGGAACCAAACTCAGATTTTTATGCATTCAATTGTTTTATTTCTATTTTTTAAATTGAAGTATAGTAGATGTATGGTAATATTCTATGCTACAGGTGTACAATATAGTGATTCACAACTTTTAAAGGTTACATGCCGTTTATACTTACAACATGGAGAAGGCAATGGCACCCCACTGCAGTACTCTTGCCTGGAAAATCCCATGGATGGAGGAGCCTGGAAGGCTGCAATCCATGGAGTCGCTGAGGGTTGGACACAACTGAGCGACTTCACTTTCACTTTTCACTTTCATGCATTGGAGAAGGAAATGGCAACCCGCTCCAGTGTTCTTGCCTGGAGAATCCCAGGGACAAGGGAGCCTGGTGGGCTGCCGTCTATGGGATCACACAGAGTCAGACACGACTGAAGTGACTTAGCAGTAGCAGCAAAGACATATATGTAAAACAAAAATCGGTAAATCTCTATAAGAGGATGGATTCACATATAAATATCAAAACAAAAATCCTGACTAAAATACCAGCAAATCAAATCCAGCAGTTTAAGAATTGTTCAATCTGTACTATTTATTTCAAATTTCAAGAATATATGACTAGCCTAACGTTAGGAAATTGATCAGGGCTATTTGTCATATGCATAGGTTAAAGAAGAAAATAACATGGTTGTATTTTTTAGAACTGATAAAAATCATCTATTCAAAAAAGTAAATTATTAGAAATATAAGATTTTGTGTTTAATATGATAAAGAATGTCTGTCAAACTGAGGGACATGACAAAAATTCTACAAGTATTTTTATGAAAGTAGGTGTCAGAATATTTACCATTAACACTGTCCACCAATTTTGATGGTCTTAAATATGACCACAGATTCTTTGAGATTTGTCTTAGAAGCAGAGTCTCCATGCCAGTCAAGCCTTAGGATGACTTGCAGCCCCAGCTGACATCTCAACTGCAAGCTCTGAGATACCTGGGTCACAACTAGCCAACTATTTGCTCCCAGATTACTGACCTCAAAAACTATGGTTTTTGTTGCTTTAAGTTTCTAGGTTTGGGGGTAATTTGTTACACAGAAATGTTTGACTAATATGCTGTTGTTCAGATTGTTCTAATCAATCAATATCAAAATCAATTAAATAAATCATAAAATGATCTATGACTATGGAAATGGAGAAGACAAAAACAATTTTTGAAGATTTTATGAAGTGGGTCGGATGAGTTAAATTTTTTTAAGCAAAAAACTAGAAGACGTAAGTGAATATTTCCTTGATCTTGGAATTGGTAAAACTAACAAATGGAAAACTTAAAAAATACAATATCAAAGTACCTTGATAAGGATTTGGGTTACACAGGTGTTGCATTTGTCAAAACTCAACGCATGTGCACTTGAGTTTTATGTATTTCATTGTATTTAAATTTTACCTTTTTTAAAAATTTTTTATCTTTTATTTTTTCCATCTGAGGTGTACATGAAAGAAAAGTGTTAACTAGTGCAAAACTTTAGTTGAAAATATGACTGTTGAAGCATTTTTCAAAAGAATATATAGTGATGCCTGTAATGTTTGAAATGCATCAAGAAGATAAAATGGATTAATGGACGGTTGGAGGGGTGAGTAGACAACTAAATGTGTGATTTAAAAAAACAGTGAAGTGTTAATGGTGGAATCCTTGGAGTAGGTTTATGGCTGTCTACCAAAAAAATTCAGTTTTCAATTTCCAGTGAAATTTTTTCTAGTAATATGTTAGAAAAAAAATCATATTTTCAAAGAAATTACTTCAGATACCTCGTCAGATGTTTTGAAAAGCAGGATTGAATATTGCATGTATGAGATGATGTCATTTAGTGAGAGTGTGAAAGAGACCACTAAAGTAGAGAAAAGCGAAGTGGTTATACTGGAGTGTTGAGACAATAGGTAATTTTTATTTTCTGTTTTAAAATTTTCTTTACATGTTCTAAACTTTTAACAGGAAATGTGAATGACTGTTATTATCAGAAAAAATATATTTTATCCTTTAGCATACTTAAAAATAGTTTCGAGGAGGCAGATTTTAACTTAGAACACAGAAGACCATTTTCTGACAGATTACATTTAGATGAATAGACNGGAAATGGCAACCCGCTCCAGTGTTCTTGCCTGGAGAATCCCAGGGACAAGGGAGCCTGGTGGGCTGCCGTCTATGGGATCACACAGAGTCAGACACGACTGAAGTGACTTAGCAGTAGCAGCAAAGACATATATGTAAAACAAAAATCGGTAAATCTCTATAAGAGGATGGATTCACATATAAATATCAAAACAAAAATCCTGACTAAAATACCAGCAAATCAAATCCAGCAGTTTAAGAATTGTTCAATCTGTACTATTTATTTCAAATTTCAAGAATATATGACTAGCCTAACGTTAGGAAATTGATCAGGGCTATTTGTCATATGCATAGGTTAAAGAAGAAAATAACATGGTTGTATTTTTTAGAACTGATAAAAATCATCTATTCAAAAAAGTAAATTATTAGAAATATAAGATTTTGTGTTTAATATGATAAAGAATGTCTGTCAAACTGAGGGACATGACAAAAATTCTACAAGTATTTTTATGAAAGTAGGTGTCAGAATATTTACCATTAACACTGTCCACCAATTTTGATGGTCTTAAATATGACCACAGATTCTTTGAGATTTGTCTTAGAAGCAGAGTCTCCATGCCAGTCAAGCCTTAGGATGACTTGCAGCCCCAGCTGACATCTCAACTGCAAGCTCTGAGATACCTGGGTCACAACTAGCCAACTATTTGCTCCCAGATTACTGACCTCAAAAACTATGGTTTTTGTTGCTTTAAGTTTCTAGGTTTGGGGGTAATTTGTTACACAGAAATGTTTGACTAATATGCTGTTGTTCAGATTGTTCTAATCAATCAATATCAAAATCAATTAAATAAATCATAAAATGATCTATGACTATGGAAATGGAGAAGACAAAAACAATTTCTGAAGATTTTATGAAGTGGGTCGGATGAGTTAAATTTTTTTAAGCAAAAAACTAGAAGACGTAAGTGAATATTTCCTTGATCTTGGAATTGGTAAAACTAACAAATGGAAAACTTAAAAAATACAATATCAAAGTACCTTGATAAGGATTTGGGTTACACAGGTGTTGCATTTGTCAAAACTCAACGCATGTGCACTTGAGTTTTATGTATTTCATTGTATTTAAATTTTACCTTTTTTAAAAATTTTTTATCTTTTATTTTTTCCATCTGAGGTGTACATGAAAGAAAAGTGTTAACTAGTGCAAAACTTTAGTTGAAAATATGACTGTTGAAGCATTTTTCAAAAGAATATATAGTGATGCCTGTAATGTTTGAAATGCATCAAGAAGATAAAATGGATTAATGGACGGTTGGAGGGGTGAGTAGACAACTAAATGTGTGATTTAAAAAAACAGTGAAGTGTTAATGGTGGAATCCTTGGAGTAGGTTTATGGCTGTCTACCAAAAAAATTCAGTTTTCAATTTCCAGTGAAATTTTTTCTAGTAATATGTTAGAAAAAAAATCATATTTTCAAAGAAATTACTTCAGATACCTCGTCAGATGTTTTGAAAAGCAGGATTGAATATTGCATGTATGAGATGATGTCATTTAGTGAGAGTGTGAAAGAGACCACTAAAGTAGAGAAAAGCGAAGTGGTTATACTGGAGTGTTGAGACAATAGGTAATTTTTATTTTCTGTTTTAAAATTTTCTTTACATGTTCTAAACTTTTAACAGGAAATGTGAATGACTGTTATTATCAGAAAAAATATATTTTATCCTTTAGCATACTTAAAAATAGTTTCGAGGAGGCAGATTTTAACTTAGAACACAGAAGACCATTTTCTGACAGATTACATTTAGATGAATAGACCACTCAAATGGTGAGACTGCCCATCTCTCAAGAACCACTGTTTAGGCTACTGCTGCTGCCGCTGCTAAGTCGCTTCAGTCGTGTCCGACTCTGTGCAACCCCATAGACGGCAGCCCACCAGGCTCCCCCATCCCTGGGATTCTCCAGTCAAGAACACTGGAGTGGGTTGCCATTTCCTTCTCCGATGCATAAAAGTGAAGTCGCTAAGTTGTATCCGACTCTTTGTGACCCCAAGGACTGCAGCCTACCAGGCTCCTCCGTCCACAGGATTTTCCAGGCAAGAGTACTGGAGTGGGTCACCAGTGCCTTCTCCATGTTCAGGCTAGAAGACCACAGGTAAAAATATTTTTGAAAGGGTTTAATAAGATATAGGGGGATTGTAGGGCATCCTCAAATTCTGAGACCTATATGTGAAACAGAAAATACTGAAGAAATGAAAAGACCTCTGGCATTTTTCTAATCGACTGCAACCTCAGTACTGTGTGTATATGTTCAGTCACCAGCTTGTGTCCGACTCTTTGCAACCCCATGGACTGCAGCACACCAGGCCTCCCTGTCCCTCACCATTTCCCGGAGTTGACTCAGTTTCATGTCCATTGAATCCATGATACCATCCAACCATCTCATACTCTGCCATCTCCTTTTCCTCCTGCCTTCAGTCTTTCCCAGCATCAGGATCTTATCCAGTGAGTCAGCTGTTTGCATCAAGTGGCCAAAGTATTAGACCTTCAGCTTTAGCATCAGTCCTTCCAATGAGTATTCAGGGTTGATATCCTTTAGGATTAACTGGTTTGATCTCCTTGCTGTCCAAGGGCCTTTCAAGAGTCTTCTCCAGCGCCACAGTTTTGAAGCATCAGTTCTTTGGTGCTCTGCCTTCTTTATGGTCCAACTCTCATATCTGTACATGACTACTGGAAAAACCATAGCTTTGATTATATGGACCTTTGTCAGCAAAGTGATGTCTTTGCTTTTTCGTATGCTGTCTAGGTTTGCCATACCTTTTCTTCCAAGGAGGAAACATCTTTTAATTTCATGGCTGCAGTCACTGTCTGCAGTGATTTTGGAGTCCAAGCAAAGAAAATCTGTCACTGCTTTCACTTTTTCCCCATGTATTTGCCATGAAGTGTGATGGGACCAGATGCCATGATCTTCATTTTTTGAGTGTTGAGTTTTAAGCCAGCTTTTTCATTCTCCTTTTTCACCCTCATCAAGAGGCTCTTTAGTTCCTCTTTGCTTTCTGCCATAAGTGTTATCATCTGCATATCTGAGGTTCTTGATACTTCTCCCGGCAATCTTGATTCCAGTTTGTAACTCATCCAGGCCAGCATTTTGTGTGCTGTGCTCAAACTCAGTACTACTCCATGAAAAAAAAATGCCAACCCAAGACTTTGTGTATCATCATATACACAAATCTATTTCAATATATCACAGGAAAGTCATTCTAGGCACCAAATGAGAGTTATTTCAAGATCTTAGCTGTGCTATACGCATTGTGGAGTCCTAGCAACATTTTGTATTTGTGAAGTGAGAGTGAGCAGAGTGCTTCAGTATATATTAGTATAATTTCATCCAAGTCTGTGACAGGCCTGAGATGCAGTAGGCAGAGATGGACTTTCCAGAGCTGAAGACAGCCAGATGTCTCAGGGGCACCTGGGCATGGACTCTGCTTTCTCCCTCCTTTGTGGATGTGCTGCGTTTAGTTTAAATGTATTTTTAAACATTTCCTTAAAGAGATGCACCAAGTTCGTTCAAGTACTTTTTCCAGTTAATTAGTGTGATCACAACTGAGTTTCTCTCGTAATCCTTTCGCATCCTATCTGGCAGGTGTGCTGCCTTCACTCCCGTCTGGATGAGTCTCTCCTCTGTGTGAGAGCAGTTGGGCATGTTGGTGTGGAGAAGCTTAGGAGTTTATCTTTGATGATGTGGGGCTTCTCTGGTGGCTCAGTGGTAAAGAATCTGCCTGCCAAGGCAGGAGACACTGGTTCAGTCCCTGGGTAGGAAGATCCCCTGGAGAAGGAAATAGCAATCTGCTCCAGTATTCTTGCCTGGGGAATCCCATGGACAGAGGGGCCTGGTGGGCCGCAGTCCATGGGGTCACAAAAGTGTCAGACACAACTTAGCAACCAAACAACAGCTTCAATCATGCACAATCATACAGTGGTCTCTGTTTTTCTGTCCTTTTTTTTTTTTTTTCTTTTTTTTGTAAACAAACAAACTGAAGTTCAGAGAGATTAGGTAGAAGAATTAGAATTTGTGACACTATAGCTGGTTGAGGTCACCTAGATGAAACTTAGATTTTCTGAGCATTACTCAAATGCATTCCCACTCGAACCTCTAAAATCCTTTAGATTTACCGGCAGGTGTAAAAAACAAAAGAGTACTGATTAGCACCTTGAATTTATTTAAAACTTAAAAATTTCCTGAATGCTATAAACATTGCCCTGAGCATTCTGAAAGCTTTTACCCAGGAGGACAAGACTGCGTGCATGCAAGGCGGTACGTTAAGTGTTCTCTTTCTCCCCAGTGATGGTGGACAACTGGAGAAAGAGCTTTGGCTGTTGCACTTTCAATTGATGCTCTGTTTAAATTGGGACTTTTTCCATCTGGGCCACTCTGGCTGCCTGTTCTGTTCATAAAGAGGGACAATTACATTCATGGGCCATGCAAGAGAATTTAGAGTGTGTGCTCAAATCTGTTACCACAAACCAAATAACAATACAATAACTAATACAGCATTTCTGAAAACATTTTCCCAATGAAAAATCACAAGGGGTTGGAGGCAGAAACATACTTCAGGAATCCAAAATCTACTTTGGAGAGAGATTCTACACCGAAGTTTGGAGAGCCTTCAACACGAGCTTTTAAAGCTAGGACTAGCAGACAAAGCTTTTCCCAATGTCCTCATGCTTTCAACACGGAAATGAAAAAAATGAGTTTTCCATGAGGAAAAGACCATGTTTGTCTTGTTTACTCTGTGTGTTCAGCACGAAGGATGATTTTCAACCAATATCACCCCTGGGATGGTGCCACAAGTCCCCGCCAGTTAGAGCCCATGATGGTCAGGATGCTGTAGCAGTGGGTTCCAACTGATGACCAAAGCCCAGGGCAGGGTGTGATGTAGGCTACATGCTCTATCAGGAGTTTTTGAATGAACAAATGAAAGTAATATGTGTTTCATAAACAAAAAAGTCCAGTATAGCCTATTTCTGTTTTTGACTCAGTTCTATTAAGTGAAGTAAATCCTGTCTTTACTGAGCCAAAGGTCCCTCACCTTTTAGCCTTGGAATTATGAGGCCAAGCCCATTGCCTCTTTTTCCATCAACAGTGATTTGAGTATTAGGTGCTTGTGCAGCTTTTCAGGTTGCCGCAGCCTTCACTAAACATTGCCAAGAAAACTCCAGAGGAGCAGTATCATCCCATTTTTCCAAATATTGAAGCCTATCAGGTCACTCCTAAATCTGCATTTCCAGATTATCTATCTAGTAAACTCTTCATGCCACTCTAAGCCAACTTGAGGGAAAGCCTGACTGCTGAGGGCAGAGGTGACTGGAAGGAGGACGCCACTTCCCGAATCTCAGGGCCCTCAGAAGCCACCTTGCCTCTTTCCATTCACTTGCCCTAAACACTTCTCCAACTCTAGGTTTGCCTGAAATTGTTCAACTAGGAGGTTTATTTCTCTAACTTGGCTTCCCTTAAAATGTGATACCCCTGGCGGAGTTAATAGCACCTTTCAACTCAGTGTGAAGATGTTTATCAGATTCCTGTATGAGGAAGATTGTGATTGAACAGAAAAACCCTCAGTGCCCCTCTGGGAAAGCAGGAAAGCAACAAAGAGGAAAAAATACTTCCTAAAGGGGAGGCTAGGGGATACAGGCACCATTGGCTTGCACAGTTTTCTCTGACTGTCCCTGGTCTTAAGTGGACAAATGCTGTCTATCCCTGTCATGACATCTTACCTACTTAGCTGATAAAATATTGCAATCAAAAACCACATCAAATTCGTGTGTGCCCATCTTTTCTCTGTCTTGACCAAATACAGGAAATGAATCACTTTGCAAAGCACACGGAGACCAGCCAAAGCAATCTGCAAATTGAGTAACTCTGTCCCAGCTCTTAGCTCTCTGGATTCAGTAAGAGCTTCAAGTGAAACCTCATTCCTGTTCACCCTCTCAAATGAGCACGCCCAGATTTTTGGGGGTAGACTTGTGGGTTTTGATTTTGCAACCTCCAGTTTGGGGAACAAGCTGAAAATACTAACACTCCATCTATTTTGTGCTTTTTTCATAGTGTTTTGTCCTCTATTGAGATACACTGGAATAGTGTTTTAACTTGCAAAATATAGAGGGTACCTCCTTTCCTTGTGTACACACGCGCACGCACACACACACACTCACTTATAAAAACTACGTGACCATGAACTGATAGCCCATGTAACTCTATTCTGAGCATAGGATGAAAAGCTTTGAAGGACAGGAGAAGGAACGCATTTTCCTGAATCACCCAGCCAAGCTATTGTCAAAGCTTAGAACTAGACTTCAGTTTCTGATACTCTGTTTCATTCTTGTTGACTGAGTTGTACTAACTATAGAGACTCACCATGCTTTCTATTTCTGAAGCTGTTTTAAAAGCCACCAAAGTAAGCAAGGATATTATCTTTAGGAAGAGATGGTATGATGTTCTCTCTAACTATACTTATCACTGACTTCAAGTACAGGATCTTTATAAAGTCTCTGTGCCATTATTAAACTTTTAACTTCAAAAGCATACGAGGTAGACATGATAGTCAACTGTAAATGGGATTTAAAGGCAAATTCAATTATCTTCTTAGAGCTGTCATGAACTTCAATTCTGCTGGCCATATTTCATTTGTCACAGGATCTGAAATGAGTACATATTGTGTGCAATTGTGTAAGATAGTTGTCTTAAACTTTAATACATTTACTTTTGAGTACCATTTATAGATTGTTCCTCTAACACGTACAACCTGAGTTATTAAAGTTTAAAACTGCACAAGGCCCTTATGAAGACCCTGTTTATANGAGATGGTATGATGTTCTCTCTAACTATACTTATCACTGACTTCAAGTACAGGATCTTTATAAAGTCTCTGTGCCATTATTAAACTTTTAACTTCAAAAGCATACGAGGTAGACATGATAGTCAACTGTAAATGGGATTTAAAGGCAAATTCAATTATCTTCTTAGAGCTGTCATGAACTTCAATTCTGCTGGCCATATTTCATTTGTCACAGGATCTGAAATGAGTACATATTGTGTGCAATTGTGTAAGATAGTTGTCTTAAACTTTAATACATTTACTTTTGAGTACCATTTATAGATTGTTCCTCTAACACGTACAACCTGAGTTATTAAAGTTTAAAACTGCACAAGGCCCTTATGAAGACCCTGTTTATAGCTCAAGTACAGAGCACAGGAATTCTGGCTAAATTACCTCTTTTTGCTGCCAGCCCGTTTTCCTTCATTTCAAACAGGCCATAGTATCCAGGGAACTGAATGTTTGTAATGAAAAGGAGATATTCTTAAACTCTAGTATTTAGTGAATAACAGGTTATAAAAGACTTCATTCTTAAATTGCCTTTCTTCTTGGGCTTTGCTTGTGGTTCAGCTGATAAAGAATCCGCCTCCTATGTGGGAGACCCGGGTTCGATCCCTGGGTTGGAAAGATCCCCTGGAGAAGGGACAGGCTATCCACTCCAGTATTCTGGCCTGGAGAATCCATGGACTGTATAGTCTGTGGGGTGGCAAAGAGTCAGACACTGCTGAGCAACTCTCATTGTTCTTATAATACATAGATAATGATAAAATCTAATGTAGGAAGACTAGGTATTGACTGAGGAAGATGAATAAGAGCAATAAGTCATATAATTAGAAGGCTGACCATCCTGTACATGAATACCATTCAGCAGCTACCAATTTAGACTCTACCATTTCTCCAGGGCCCATGCAAGTGTTCATGTTTCCTGAACACCCCTTGTTCACAAGGGTGCAGCTGTTCTCTGCATTCCTAAAGCATCTGTAGAGTGAGCCTGAACTCAGGAAGACCTCAGAGTTCATTGGCCAGTTCATTGAAGAACTGGATCTAGAACCCATGACTGTCCTCTTTCCTCCAGATCTTTCCTTAGTCCTGGAGTAGGGCGTGATCACATTTGTAGCTTAGAGGGAAAATCAGATCTAGGGGATGAAAAAGAAAGATTGAAAGATGTCAAAGGCTTTGAACCTGGATTACTCAGAAAATATAAGGAGCTTACACTGAAGAAAGGTAGTCAGTTTCATTTAAACATATTGAGTTCGAAATGATGACAGAACATCAAATCCATGTGGTTTGGATGGGTCAGGATTCTTAGAACGATAAAGGCTAGAAACTTTGTGTAAAGGCCAGGAATCTCTGTAGAATGATGGACAAAAGTTTAACCTTGGCCGAAGAGAGTGTAAAGCTTAAATTCAGTGTGGCCTAGATAGGTTTGGATGACATTCCAAACTCGGTTAGAGTGATGGACAGGGCAGCTCCAATGACTCTTTCCTCGGGAGCAACTATGGCCTTTTCATTTTGGAGTACGTCTTTCACTTTCAGCCTTGTTCATAGGCCAGGTCAAATGTCCACAGACTACAGCCAGTGGGCCAAACTTGGCCCACTGCCTGTTTTTGTATGGCTAGTTAGCTAAGAATGCTCCTTCTGACATTAAATGGTTGAAAAAAATCAAAAGAGTAATATTCTGTGACAAGTATAGCAGAGTTAAGTGGTTGCAATAGAAACCATGTAGAAAACAAAGTCTAAAATATTTTCTATGTGATTAAGGAAAATGTTGCTAACCCTTGGCTTAGATCTGTAAGAGTTCAGGCATCTGAAGATGGCTTCTGATCTTTAGCATTCCCATCTGTCCATCCATCCATATCAAGTATATACCACTTGAAGTTCTGAGGAATCCTGAGACCTGAGACTTGCCCTGAGTACCAGTGTTATATAGTGGTGTTGAATACCTCCTGTTGAAAGACCTTGGCATTCACTTGGAAGTATTTCATAGGGTAGTTGAGGTCTGAGTTCTCAGTATCCTTAGCTTCCTTCTCATTAGAGTCCTATTCTCAGGGCCCAGCTCTTCCTGTGGCTAGAAGAGGACTTGGTCTTTGAAATAGGAGTGGAACCAACACTTTACAGCTGTTCACCCAGGGAAGAGGAGGAATGCTGAGGGTGGGAACCAGGCTGCATCTGAGGAGCTAGCTGCAGCTTTTGCCAGGTAGACTAGGGCTTGTTTCTTTAGCTCTCTGATGACTGTCATGGGCCTTACGCACCTTTACTTTAGAGAGAAGCTTCTGCCATTAAAATAATAATAATAAAAGTTTAAAATGGTATGAATGCATTGGTATTATTAATATGAATACAAAGCAGTTTGGATTTATTCCTATTACCTTTTTTTCTGATTTTAAAAGAAATTAATGTTTTTTGCTGGTACCTATGGGAATACCAGACCACCTGACCCGCCTCTTGAGAAATCTGCATGCAGGTCAGAAAGCAACAGTTAGAACTGGACATGGAACAACAGACTGGTTCCAAATAGGAAAAGGAGTATGTCAAGGCTGTATATTGTTAGCCTGCTTATTTAACTTATATGCAGAATGCATCATGAGAAACGCTGGACTGGAAGAAACNATCTTTGTTTTCTGAATGTTGAGCTTTAAGCCAACTTTTTTACTCTCCACTTTCACTTTCATCAAGAGGGTTTTTAGTTCCTCTTCATATGTAAGTATGTGTGGTTAAAGAGTAGATATAAAGCTATTCTGTAAATTTTATATATGGTGATATGTAAAGAGAGAGACTAAATGATAAAAAAGACAGATGGTCCTAGATCAGAACATATTTATGATGCTTGAGGATAACTAACAATGAGTTAGACACAGCACACTGAGACCTTAGTCCACAAGGTCTAATAATTCACTTCTAGACATAATTCATTTCTATTTAGGTTGATTCTACTGATAAAAGAACATTTCAGAAATAAATGACACATCGTCCATAACATGCTTTGGAAACTAAAAGAATTTCTTTAAGTGCATTGTGACTATAACCACCCCAATCCTCACCTTTCTCTAGAGTGAGTATTGCCTTCAGTTAAGTAATTGTGTCTTACTCTCTTATCTATAAAATGAAAATTATTTTATATAGAGCCTGCTTTGCTAAATGTTCCTTAAATTGGCTTGTTAATGTGCATAAAAGGCTTTGTAAGGTAAAAAGTGATGTGATTCAAACTTAAAACGAACAAAAAACCAAAACCAATGAAATTTTAAAAACAAACAAATTCTGTTAAAAGATTTGAAATTCTCTGTAATAGGTAGCACTTAGCTGATGACGTTGCTAGCTGAATGGTTGTGAGTCTATTTTAGTATTTTTCCAAAAGAAACGAATCCAGAAAATAAAAATTAGATGAGTTTCACTTAGAAATGAACTGGATTTAGTGATAGTTTAACTGATCTGCAGGCTTTGAATATTCAAGCAGCAAGATTTTGTGCTGTGTCAGTATCACTTTTGTTACACTATTTTAATTCGTTATAGCTTAATATTCTTTGTTACTGTTTTCCCATTATTTCCTACAAATGACCATTATTGAATGAATGAACTGAACTCCATTATAGGTATGCTTGAATTTTCAATTAAAATACATCTTTATCATTTATGAGCAGCCTCTCTGCACAATATAAACTCCTCGTATTCTGCATTGAAATTTCCCCAGGTGGTTTCATACGTGTCTGTTTCCTTCCTAACTGTAAGAACAGAAGCTACTGCCTTTACTCTCTTTGGAAATCCTAGTGAAAAGGTTTTTAATATAACATACCTAATACAAACCTTCATGTTTATGTTTACATAATACTACTTCATATTATTTTCAATGTCTTTCACATCTATTAGTTCATGTGTGTCATTTTTCCTATTGAAAATATCTACATTATGTGGCCCAGACAGTAGAGCGTCTGCCTGCAATGCAGGAGACCCAGGTTCGATTCCTGGATCGCGAAGATCCCCTGGAGAAGGAAATGCAACCTACTCCAGTACTCTTGCCTGGAAAATTCCATGGATGGAGGAGCCTGGTGGGCTAGAGTCCATGGGGTCGCAAAGAGTCGGACACGACTGAGTGACTTCACTTTCACTTTTCTCTATACCACTTTTCTTTGCCAAATGATAAAATCCTAGAATCAACTCAGGATTTATAAAGTCTTTAAGAAAAGCATAAAATTAATCTGTTTTGTAATAGCACTCTTATTTTTCTCTATGCTCAAAATTTCAAGATAGGGATATTAGGAGAATGCAGGCCAGAGTGGTTAAAGGATATGCCCCAAATAACGTGTTATTAGATCAATGACATGGACCCGAATTTTGGGAAAGACACCCTGCAGTGGTAGGAATGGCCTAAGGTGGACATTTTTCTTCTATAGCAAAGAAGCCAGAAAGAGCTGAATAGTATTTAAAACTCACTTTTTTTAAGCACGAGAAATCATTTTGCTAGCAACTATTAAGCACCTCCCAAGTCAAGGACTCTCTACAAAAATAACCGAGGCCTACTTCCTACCCTCTAGCTGCCCCTGAAAATCCATGGAGACCATCTTTTGGGAAATCATATCAAGTCACATTTCTGTGTGCCTGACTCAGCCTGAAAGATGGCAGTGGCTGGGGGAAAGTAGATGGTGGGAAGGAGTAAGGAATGCTTTCCCTTAAAATAAGTCATTATCAATGAATGGAGAGAAAAGATACCAATAACTTTATGTAAAGCAGATTCGCACTCATTTCATTTTTGTTGTTCTTGTTCAGCTGCTAAATTGTGTCCAATTCTGTGACCTGATGGACTGCAGCATGCCAGGCCTCCCTGTTCTTTCCACTATCTCCTGAAGTTTGCTCAAATCCATATCCTTTGAGTCAGTGATGCTATCCAACCATCTCATCCTCTGCCATCCTCTTCTTTTGTTTTCAATCTTTCTCAGCATCAGGGATTTTTCCAGTGAGTTGGCTCTTCTCATCAGGTGGCCAAAGTATTGAAGCTTCAGCTTT
Organism: Neotragus moschatus; assembly: GCA_006410615.1. Taxonomy (NCBI): domain Eukaryota; kingdom Metazoa; phylum Chordata; class Mammalia; order Artiodactyla; family Bovidae; genus Neotragus; species Neotragus moschatus. The sequence goes on from SJYA01002750.1 coordinate 1,410,725, forward strand.
AGCATCAGTCCTTTCAATGAATATTCAGGGTTGATTTCCTTTAGATTGACTGGTTTGATCTCTTTGCAGTTGAAGGGACTCTCAAGAGTCTTCTCCAGCGCCACAGTTCAAAAGCATCCATTCTTTAGCATTCAGCCTTTGTTATGGTCCAACTCACGTCTGTACATGATTACTGGAAAAACCATACCATTGACTATACAGACCTTTGTCAGCAAAGTAATTCCTCTTCTTTTTAAAATACTCTGCCTGGGTTTGTCATAGCTTTTCTTTCAAAGAGCAAGTGTTTTTTAATTTCATGGCTGCAATCACCATCCACAGTGATTTTGGAGCCCCCCAAAATAAAATCTCTTGTTGCTTCTATTCTTCCCCCTTCTATTTGCCATGAAGAGATGGGACCGGATGCCATGATCTTAGTTTTTTGCATGTTTAGCTTTAAGCCAGCTTTTCACTCTCTTCTTTCAACTTCATCAAGAATCTCTTCAGTTCCTCTTCACTTTCTGCCATGAGGGTGATGTTATCTGCATATTTGAGATTATTGATATTTCTCCCTGCAGTCTTGATTCTAGCTTGTGCTTCATCCAGCTTGGGANTTAGTTTTTTGCATGTTTAGCTTTAAGCCAGCTTTTCACTCTCTTCTTTCAACTTCATCAAGAATCTCTTCAGTTCCTCTTCACTTTCTGCCATGAGGGTGATGTTATCTGCATATTTGAGATTATTGATATTTCTCCCTGCAGTCTTGATTCTAGCTTGTGCTTCATCCAGCTTGGGATTTTGCATGATGTACTCTGCATATAAGTTAAATAAGCAGGGTGACAGTATACAGCCTTGATGTACTCCTTTCCCATTTTTGAATCAATTGTTCCATGTCTGGTTCTAACTGTTGCTTCTTGACCTGCATACAGGTTTCTCAGGGGGCAAGTAAGGTATTCTCATCTCTTTAAGAATTTTCTATTAGCATAGTCAATGAATCAGAAGTAGATGTGGAATTTCTGGAATTCTCTTTTTATGATCCAGTGGATATTGGCAGTTTGATCTCTTTTTTTCCTCTGTTTTCTCTAAATCCAGCTTTTACATCTTGAAGTTCTCAGTTCACGTACTGTTGAGGCCTCTCTTGGAGTTTGAGCATTACCTTGTTAGCATGTGAAATGAGTGCAATTGTGCGGTAATTTGAACATTCTTTGTCATTGCCATTCTTTGGGATTGGTGTTAGTTCTAGAAGGTCTTGTAGGTCTTCACAGAATCGTTCAACTTCAGCTTCTTCGGCATTAATGATTGGGGCAGAGACTTCAATTACTGTGATATCTAATGGTTTGCCTTGAAACAAACAGAGATCCTTTCTGTCATTTTTAAGATTGTAACCAAGTACTGCATTTTGGATTCTTATTGACTACTAGGGCTATTCCATTTCTTCTAAGGGATTCTTGCCCACAGTAGTAGATATAATGGTCATCTGAATTAAATTCACCCATTCCTGTCCATCTTAGTTCACTGATTCCTAAATGTTGACATTCACTCTTGCCATCTCCTATTTGACTGCTTCCAATTTACCTTGATTCATGGACTTAACATCCAGGTTCCTATGCAATACTGTTCTTTACAACATCAGACTACTTCCATCACCAGTCACATTCACAGCTGGGCATTGTTTTTGCTTTGGCTCTGTCTTTCATTCTTTCTGGAGTTATTTCTCTTCTCTTCTCCAGTAGCATATTGGGTACCTACCAACCTGGGGAGTTCATCTTTCAGTGTCATATCTTTTTGCCTTTTCATACTGTTCATGGGGTTCTCAAGGCAAGAATGCTGAAGTAGTTTGCAATTCTCTTCTCCAGTGGACCACATTTTAGCAAATTTCTCCACCATGACTCATCCATCTTGGGTGGCCCTACATAGCATGGCTCATAGTTTCATTGAATTAGACAATGCTGTATCCAAGTGATCAGCTAGGTTAGTTTTCTGTGATTGTGGTTTTCATTCTGTCTGCCCTCTGATGGATGAAGATAAGAGGCTTGTGGAAGCTTCCTCAAGAGGAGGGACTGGCTGTGGAGAAAACTGGGTCATTTTATTATACCACACAGTTTATTTACATGTTTATCACTGCCACTAAGCTTTGAGCTCCTTGTTGCCATTTCATGACAGAAACTGCTAGTTGAACACTAAAATTCATTCTCCCTTTCTTTCTTAGCATCAGAATCCTGACTATTAAAGAGAAAAACTAAACTGAGTAAATTTTAAATATCTTAATGATTTTATTCAGTGATTTGTGAATTGGGCAGCATCTAATTTAGCAGATAGAAAGGAGCTCCAAGGAGCTGTACAGAAAGAAAGACTTTTATAGGCAGAAGGGAGCAGGAACAGGGAAGTCATGGGGGGCAAAAGTGGATTGGTTATTGCAAGGTTGCTTTCCTTACATGGAAGAATGAAGTCTTGGAGCTGACCCTGGTGACGTGCTGAGAAGTGAGAACTCACTGGTCGATGTAAGTCCTTTTTTTCTGGGAGATTTGAGCAAAGAAATTTAAGTTTTGGTTTGCTTAAATGGGGCTTAGCATGAGTGACTCCATCTTAGATCTAATCTGGCGGTTTTTTTTTTTAGTGATTTTAGTTGTGGCATGTGGGATCTTCTTTCTTCATTAAGGCATATGGGTTCCTCAGTTGTGACATGCAAACTCAGTCAGGGGTCTAACCCAGGCCCCCAGCATTGAGGGCACAGAAGTCTTGGCTACTGGAATACCAGGGAAGTACTTATTCCAGTTACGTTATACATGACTTTTTGGCTGAACAAGTGACACCAGAATAAAGTCTACATCTCCTAGTCTCCATGCAGCTATCTATGTGACTAACTTCTGGCAAAAAGATGTGAGGAGAATTGTTAAGTGGGAGTTCTGGGGAGACTCCTTAAGGGGAAGGAGTCTTTTCTTCCATTTTCATTCTGCTGTTTGGGATACAGCTGTAGTAGCCGATGTTTCAGGAACTATCTTGGACCATGCAATGACCTTGTGGTCACCAAAATAGGAAAGAAAGAAAGATTCTGGGTCCATGATGATTTTTTGGAGCTTGCATCCTCTGGACTGCCTAACTGCCTTCTTATTTCACTCAAAATATTGAATCAGAGTGCTAAGAGATGTAGCCAAGTTTCTGTTGATAGCAGCAGAAATAAATCCTAACCGATACTCATCATATTTCTGTATTCACAGCAGAGAGCATGGTGCCTAAATTGATAGGTGGTCAAGATCCATGGACTTTCAATGTATTTAATTACTTACACTTGCCTTATTCCAAAAATACTTGAAGATGTGGTGCTAAATAAATGGTTGTTAAAAATTGAAATTATGCCAGTTTACCAGGGAACAGCATAATAGCCAAATCAGAAACAAATACAAAAATGTAGAGTCAGTCCTCAAAATATAAAATCATTGAAGTTATCTAGAGAAATGTAAATGTCATTCCTTTGTTGGGAAGAAAATCTGGCAATATAATTTTAAATTATTTTAACCCATGAATAGTTAAATAAAAATTCAGAGTAAATAATTAGCTCTAAATACAAATTGATAATATATTAAAAGACAAAAATCAAACTCAAAATGATAGTGGAGATTTGTTCTCCCTTATGATCATATGATAGTAGAGAAGGGTTTAGTTGTGAGACAATAAAGTGGACAAGCAAAAATATGATAACAAATAAGCTAGATCAGAGAATCGTGTGCTAACGTGCTGGTAACTGATTTATTTACCAATCACTGATTTAGCAAGTCTTTGTGCCAGGCACTATTCTATTCACAATTATTAGTTCATTAAATCTACAGAAAAATCTTATGAGTTAGTTATTGGCTTATGTCCACTTTTAGGATGGGAACACTGAAGCCCCAAAAGTCCATGTGCCTTGCTCGAGATCACATAGTAAGTGGAGGAGCATTTTACCCAGGCGCCATCATTTTAAAGATGAACAGTGATAGGCATTATTACTACTTCTTTTCAAGCATACTTTAAAATACAGTGTTCCAGTGGACAGAGCTCCCTGATGCATTTACAGCTAGTTCTCATTTTGAAATTGTGGAGAAAGGGGAGTCTGGAAAGGGCTCAGAGAAGGGTTAAAAGGAAAAAATCCTAAGATGGAAAATTGGTGCCCTGAGGAAAAGCCAAAGATGTTGAATGCATTTAATTTTGAGAAGAGAAGATACCAGTGAATTTTCCAACCTCTGGTGAGAGAGCATAATCAGATGAAAGAAACAAATAACTAATTATGATATTAATAGCTTTAAAAAAAGGTGTTGGAATCCCTGATCCTGGTAGTTTTTAAGATGGGAAGAGACAATGTAAAATATAAAGATTAATTATGAAGATTTTATAAGATATTTGTATCATTTTTTTCCATATTTATTCTTCTGAACTAACTAATCCTTGCAGTTTCACATGTGAAAGTGTTAGTTGCTTGGTCATATTTGACTCTTTGCCACCCCATGGACTATAGCCCGCCAGGCTCCTCTGTCCATGGCAAGAATAATGGAATGGGTAGCTATTCCCTTCTCCAAGGGTTCTTCCTGACCCATGAATCAAATCCAGGTCTCCTGCATTGCAGGCAGATTCTTTTCCATCTGGGCCACCAGGAAGTATACATAATTCTGAATGTCTTCCCTGCTTTCCATTCTCCCTGTCTGCCTGGAAATTCTTCCTCATCCTCTAAGATTCTTCTCTAGTATCATTCCCTGCTGAAGTTCCCAAACTCTCACTTTGCCTCTTTCTGAGCACAGTTGGTGGAAGAGTTTCAAAATTTGTAGCTCTTGTTGACCCTTCTATTCAAGCTCTTTTCCAATGTGTTTGCAATTCACACACACACACCCAGCAAACAGGCAATGAGCTTTGTGAGTCAAGAACCATCTCTTACTGGTCTTTGGAACTTTGACACCCCACACAGCAGTGGGTAGATACTTGGCACTGATAAACACTTGAATGGAGAAATAAATGACTGATTGGCAAACTGTATTATTTGTTGGTTTCCTTATGAGGTTTGTGTCATCTGGAGAGAGCAGTATGGTTTTGCAAGTGCTTCTCAAAATTTGACAAGTGATGTGAAGATGCAGATTCCACTGTCCAGGAATAATATCTGAAATAGAAGGCAAGCAAGGGCCTAAGAAAATAGTAGGTGGGGTGTTACTGGTGTTTTTTTTTTTTTTTTTTTTTGAGAAATCACCAACTAACTTTGCCATCTATGGCCAGGAGACATCATTGTTAATTCTGTGGCCTTTGTCCTTAAAAAGGTAAACATCCCTAGTGTGGAACTCAGTACAACAGAAAGAGAAAAAGAAGGGGAAATTTGACCCTGTCCTTTATCATCTCCTGGAGAATTTTTAGTCATTTTATTGTGTGGCCTTCATACTCTGGCCATGACCTCTGTATAACCCAAGGTCAGGTCAGCTTTGCTCATAGCTTACGGATTAAACTCTTGGAACTATCTCAGAGCCTGGCTTTAGCCACTCTCAAGGACATACAACCATACCTGCATATCCTTTCCTTTTGCTGCTTTTGCTTTTCAGAGAATGGGGCTCCTATTTAAACCTAAGGTTCAGAAGATAGTAGCTAGAATTTATGCTGAAGTGGAGTAACAGGCTTTGGAGCTGAGCAGTGTCCTAATACAGGTGAAAAGCATGTATTGATTACTTAAAGAAAGTTAAAATAAAAGCAATTTTTCTCCCCATTTCAGCACATTGCAGCTTTTGGCCTATCCACTCATAGCTAAAAAAGCATTCTTTCCTGATAATCAAGCTTCAGCTGTCTGAATTTCAGGCCGAGCCTCTCCTCCTGAGCTCTGTTGAAGAGCTGCTTTAATTAACCATTATACCACAGATGTTATTGATTTTTTTTTTTCAAATCTGGTTGAAACATCATTGTGCTGGATCATGGCCAAAACTAAGGCCTGAATTTGTGTGTGTGTGTGTGCTGCTTTTACTCCTTCTGCATACCTTATTAGTCTCCATGTCTGTTAAGTGCAATCCTTCGTATTAACTTGGAAAATATAGAATTGATTTTTAGCCTAGCAGCCGTGATCTAAGGGCTCCTAATTTGAAATCTGTAAACCTCAGTTGCTGAGGAAGTCTTTCTGCTGTGACTCTACACTTCCTTGAAGTAAGCTTTTTATTCTTTAATTTAAAAAAGAAATCTCCCTCTGCCTTTTACTCTGTGTCTCTTTCGCACACACAGTTGGAGGTTTTCCAGGAACATGACCCGTTCTTTGCATTTTGAACATGCTTATCATGAAAGGTTCACAAAGGCTTACTCGTCTCTCTCTAGAATGTGTGACCTGCAACATGGACCTTAGGAAGATTTGAAACTGACCAGTCTCCATACTTGGAGTATTTTGAGGGAAATGTGGAAGAGCTTGAGCCACACTCACTTTGTGCAAATTGCAGGATATTAGAAACAACAGAGCATCTGCATTCCTTTTACAGTCTGCCTTCCAGTGATGATGAAACTCAAGGACCAAACAATCACAGTGGGTTCCCAAATTCTGAGAAGGTTTCTGTGAGTTCAGTGATATGTGCTTTAAACATAATTTGAAGCTTTTAAAATACTGTAATGGCAGCTCTTGACCTTTAAAAAAAAATCACAGGGAGCAAGAAGTGGTGAAAAATGTTTATTTACTCTGCATTAGTGGCTAAACTCCCATGCCTTTCTAGAACCGGTAGTTCCTTTATACTTGGGAACTCATGCATGTCACCCCCATTCTTCCAACACGAACCAGACAGGCCCACTTGAGCTGGAGAATCAATGGCCCGCAGTCAGTCCTATGCCTCAGTGAGAAACAACAATGCCAGCCTCTCGACAAATTCTGGCGTCAGGAGTGGAATCTTGCAGTTCAACATGTCTGCTGAACAGAAGTTGGAAAAAAGAAAAGATCATCTTGTAAACAATTAATTAATGTTTGTCATGAATTATCATTTTTACTTCCTTCTCAAGCGGCTCAAAGGGAATCAAAAGGCATTTTTGCAGGTGGTGGCATTCAAAGTAAGGGCAATCAAAGGTTTGAGAGCAGAGGCACAGCACTCTGCGCCTCGAAGGGTGAATGGTGCTAGGATTAGAGCACAGCAGGGGGTTGAGGGCTTCAGGTGTGAAGCTTAATGTTTGTGATCAGCAAAAAAAGTCTTGAATTTATCTAAACTGCTCTTCTGCTAACAGTACTTCTAGCACATAAATGTTCTGAAACTGACAAGTGTTCTCATTGCTCTTCTAACGCAAACATGATCTGCATTTGAAAGATGCAGCCTTTTGCCTAATTTAGAAGGTGCTTCACAAAGAGCATTAGATGATGACCCACAAAGCGATAGCACACACACATACCAGACACACTCAGATACACACACATAGACACTCCAGACGTGCCCGCTGAGTGCATATAACATACATGCAAACCATGTCTTTCTTCCCTGGATCTTCTCTGGAGCTCCTAGCGAGGATCCTGCTTGTCTAGAGTACTAAACCAGAGGCTGAAAACTAGGAGATTCAATAGCCATCTGACCAGTGAGTCCCTCTGAATTCTCTCCATGAATAATTCCTTTTCATTTGGTTTGAATCATTACCTAGAATGTAGCATGCTGCATTTTAATTTACAGTCTTTCTCCTGCCTCCCCCTACGTCTTCTAACAGTAGAAAGGTATCAACACACAAAAATTTTGAACATGCACATACACGCTACCAACGATATTAAAATGGACTGAAGAACTGTTAAGTAATGTTTGCAACCCCTAGAACCAAAAACCAAGACAGGCATTGCTGATGGTGAGAAGGTTGCTAACATCCATAGAAATGCATCTGATCGCTTATTGAATCCCCTTCATAATCTACTGCTGAACTCTCAATACTCATTTTCTCTCTCTTTATGTCATTGATAGGTGTCACCTACTAGAAGAGCTCTAAAAAGAAAGACTAAGGGTTGATAAAGCAGGACAGGGTGAAAGGCAGTCAAAGGCAAAATTTGGAAGGACTAAGGTCAACCTAAGATTGTTAAGTTAATTTTTAATCTAACCTTCCAAAATTCTCCATTATCCCATGGTACCTACCCATTTTCTGTTGTGCGTTTATAGTTTATATTCTCTGTAGTATTCATTAACCATAATTTAATAAACACAGCTTCTTGGGGCATCAAGCTGCCTCTTTCCCAGTGGAGTCTGAGGGGCAAAGATGATAAAGGGAAATATAGGCTTATATTTGCCTTCTTTTGCTTTGGCTCCTCTGGAGTGAACAAAACTGAGCACTGCTCTGAGCGTTGTGGTCACCATCCTTAACTATTTCTAATGATGTTTTCCTTTGAATCCAAATTTGGAACATAAAACTGTGGACTTAAGACCCTCAGTAACGAGAGAAGAGCTTGGGTAAAAGGGCCAAATTGGGGGACAAGGGGTATGAAAGGAATTTTAGGAAATTTAGAAAAGAAAGGGACCCAGAAGGAAAAAAAAAAAAAAAAACAACCTCTGAGACAGAGTGGAGGTTAAGGAGCCCTTTTCTTCAAATTTCTAAAAACTCTGGTTTAACTTTGAAGAGTGGGTAAAATGACCAGAAAAAGTAAATGAATTGTTCATAATTATCAAAGTTCTTCAAACCTAGAGCCCTTCCTAAGTATTTAGTTGGGTCTCCACTTTTTGTAAAGATGTTAAAATCCCATTTAAAGCCTAATGCCAACTGCTTTAGAATCATAGATGAAAATTGTGAAAATTAAATAGCAGTAGTTTCTAATAAACTGAAAAGAGTTCCTGACATTCAGGACCCAGTATAGAAAGGAACATTTTTGACCAGTGTCAGGAACATTAGGGTTGTTTCCTGGTCCTAGGATCCTTGGACCTTTGTCAGAGTCTGTGGCTCTGCCTGGTGGCCTGCCCCATGCCCACACTGTGTCTCTGAACCTACCTCATGTCCCCTCAGTCCTCTGCTTAACCATATGCTCCATGGGGTGCTGTCTCCAGGACAGATCATTTGTTTGAGGAAGACAGAAGCCCACCTTTATTCCATGCCTGTCCCATACCAGGCTCGAAGCCATGTACTGTCGTTTCTTCCCACTGCTTTGGATGGCTGAGGTGGCACACACTAGTGGGTATGGGAGGTGGGTGCTGAAAAGTCTGCAAAAGAGTAAAAAAATTGGAACTCTGTGTGGCTGTTCAATTGATCAGGCTCTAACTGGAAAATGTTTTACCAGAGGATGAGCATTTGCAAAGTTAAGAACATTCATCATCAAAATAAATAACACTGCCTAATCCAACCCTTTAAAATATGTGCAAAAATGTATTAGTCAGATGCCCTCTCCCTACCAGGAATAACAGATTGAAAAGTAGATGGCAATGATTTTTCACGTGTTTTTGTTTTTTTTTTCACTGTAAACAAATACAAGTATTTATCTGCAAGTTGCATTAACCCAAAGAATAGTTTAAGGAGCTTTACTAGGAATATATGAACTTCCTCCCATAGCAGAAAAACAGTGTTTTTGAAATAAAGTCCTCTTGTAAATTACTAATAAATGCCCCCCTACCAAAACCACCCAAGAATGAGTTGATGATGAGCAAATTAAAAGTTGTCACCACTTGAACAGCTCTCCTGGTTGGATATGTCTTTGCCAAATGGGTTGACCTTTCTAGGACTTCAGTCTGCAGTGAGAGGTCCCACCCACCCTGTTACTATTTTAAGGAGATCTGTAAAAGCTTCTTCTTTGGCTTCTCTCCTCCCCGCAACCCCCTTATGCCACCACTGTGTGCTAGTCCTTGAAATTAATCAAGGGCCCCTTCTGGGGAAGGGATTCCTCTTGGAGAGAGAAACGGAACTGGACACTTCTCTGCCTTCCCACGTCCCCTCGCCCTGCCAGGACCTGCTCCCAAAGCTTCCCAGACAAAGCCCCAAGGACGCTGGAGGTGGGGGTGNAAAAAAAAAAAAAAAAAAAAGCACAACCTCTGAGACAGAGTGGAGGTTAAGGAGTCCTTTTCTTCAAATTTCTAAAAACTCTGGTTTAACTTTGAAGAGTGGGTAAAATGACCAGAAAAAGTAAATGAATTGTTCATAATTATCAAAGTTCTTCAAACCTAGAGCCCTTCCTAAGTATTTAGTTGGGTCTCCACTTTTTGTAAAGATGTTAAAATCCCATTTAAAGCCTAATGCCAACTGCTTTAGAATCATAGATGAAAATTGTGAAAATTAAATAGCAGTAGTTTCTAATAAACTGAAAAGAGTTCCTGACATTCAGGACCCAGTATAGAAAGGAACATTTTTGACCAGTGTCAGGAACATTAGGGTTGTTTCCTGGTCCTAGGATCCTTGGACCTTTGTCAGAGTCTGTGGCTCTGCCTGGTGGCCTGCCCCATGCCCACACTGTGTCTCTGAACCTACCTCATGTCCCCTCAGTCCTCTGCTTAACCATATGCTCCATGGGGTGCTGTCTCCAGGACAGATCATTTGTTTGAGGAAGACAGAAGCCCACCTTTATTCCATGCCTGTCCCATACCAGGCTCGAAGCCATGTACTGTCGTTTCTTCCCACTGCTTTGGATGGCTGAGGTGGCACACACTAGTGGGTATGGGAGGTGGGTGCTGAAAAGTCTGCAAAAGAGTAAAAAAATTGGAACTCTGTGTGGCTGTTCAATTGATCAGGCTCTAACTGGAAAATGTTTTACCAGAGGATGAGCATTTGCAAAGTTAAGAACATTCATCATCAAAATAAATAACACTGCCTAATCCAACCCTTTAAAATATGTGCAAAAATGTATTAGTCAGATGCCCTCTCCCTACCAGGAATAACAGATTGAAAAGTAGATGGCAATGATTTTTCACGTGTTTTTGTTTTTTTTTTCACTGTAAACAAATACAAGTATTTATCTGCAAGTTGCATTAACCCAAAGAATAGTTTAAGGAGCTTTACTAGGAATATATGAACTTCCTCCCATAGCAGAAAAACAGTGTTTTTGAAATAAAGTCCTCTTGTAAATTACTAATAAATGCCCCCCTACCAAAACCACCCAAGAATGAGTTGATGATGAGCAAATTAAAAGTTGTCACCACTTGAACAGCTCTCCTGGTTGGATATGTCTTTGCCAAATGGGTTGACCTTTCTAGGACTTCAGTCTGCAGTGAGAGGTCCCACCCACCCTGTTACTATTTTAAGGAGATCTGTAAAAGCTTCTTCTTTGGCTTCTCTCCTCCCCGCAACCCCCTTATGCCACCACTGTGTGCTAGTCCTTGAAATTAATCAAGGGCCCCTTCTGGGGAAGGGATTCCTCTTGGAGAGAGAAACGGAACTGGACACTTCTCTGCCTTCCCACGTCCCCTCGCCCTGCCAGGACCTGCTCCCAAAGCTTCCCAGACAAAGCCCCAAGGACGCTGGAGGTGGGGGTTGGGGGAGGCTGCTAGAAGCTGGAGCCCTGTCTTTGCCAGACAGCTGCTGTTTGAACCCAGCTCTGACCGTAAAATCAAAAGCGGGTCCGAGGGAAGCGGTAAACACTGTGCACTGAGCCTTTTGAAGGCAGCTGATGCCTCATTTGGGGTGACATGTTGTGGCTGATGAGTGTGGATGATGTGGGGTTTTCGATAAGTGCCTCATCAGTACCCTCATCATGCTCGTGTTGCCCCGCCGCGGCGTGTGCCCTGACTTGATTGTAATTGCCCGAATCTGCTCCTGCTGCTCGGGCGCGCACAGTAATATGCAATAAAACAGCAAGAAGTGAATGTTAACCATCTGAGTTCTGACACGGCAGCTCTGCAGTTCAAGATCTCCATTAAGGACCAAGAAAAAAAATAAAAAACCTGTAAGAAAAGAAGGAACAATTCCCAGGGTCTGCTGCTGTGATCAAAGGGAAAGTCCAGAAATGAGGGTGCTATTTAGCCTTCCTAGGTCCTCCCAGGTAGAGACGAACAGATAGTTTGCTGGTATTTATTTATTTATAATTTAATTTTTTGATCCCAGGTGTCCCCGCTTTTGCTCATTAGCTCTAATAGCTATGCTGCATTTGCCTCTTCCCAGGTGTGGATGGTGGTCCACCTTCGGCAGAGTGAGAAAGCCTCCAGTCTGTCAGTGCCCGGGCTCTGCAGCGGCTTGTTTCAGATGCTAAATTTCCAAGAGCCAATTTTTAACAACTCCAAGAGGCAGACACCTGAAGCAGGGCTCGGTCAAGTCATAAACTGCTGCCAGGCTTGGTTGTCAACTTCACTAACATGCAGAGTGGCAAAAGTTATCCCCTGTTCTTTTTACCATCACCACATACCAATGGAAGCCTCATTCAATACTTTGAAATTAAACCTGATAGTATATCCAGGACTCCTCGAAACTGACTTTGAGGAGCAAGGTGGTCCTCAGGACTGGGTTCCCTCTTCAGTTTTAAGAAAGTTTCTGAACAAGGAGACCTCAGTCCAGTGCGTGTGTAGGGAGTGCTTTTCCTTTCTCAGGTGAAATAGGCTGAATGCCGGGGGAGGGGAGGGGTTGTGGTATATTTTTAAAGAATTTTTTTAGTCAAGTTTGGACTTTGTACAAACGTTTCATTTTCAGCTTATGCCTAGGGATAAATATGCACACTTGAAAATCTAATTTTACATTATAAACCTACTTTTCTTAGCATACTCCCTTTTTCTCCTACCCTGGAAGGAACAATAATTGCTTATCATTTAGTGGTGAAAGCTACTTTCCGACCTATTGTCTTCTTAGTAGTATTTCTTAAAGTATCTTGAAGAAAATACCATATTCTTTGCAGTTTCCTGTTAATTGAGTTCTTTGGGAACCAGTGGCAATGGTAACTTCAAGGATGAGATTTTAATTACATATGGAAACCTTTACCATTGTTTTCATTTTTAAAAAAGGAGCGTTTGCTTGAAAGCATTTATTCATTTTTTCCCCCCATCTCCTCATTTCCAGTAGCAGTGTTTTTTCAGAACTTTACACATGCTGTTTGTTTGGACTGTGGGTTTTCTCCTGGCCTTAAAAAAAAAAAAAAAAAAAACTGCGTATGTGAAACTAATGAATTCAGCCTGTACTCCCACTTGGAAGCTGCTATACAGATGGAGTTTCATTAACTGTTTGAATATCTGTATCAGTAACTGCTCCAGAGAAACAATTCCTGCTCACATGGATAATTAACAGAGCACTTCATGGGACAAGACCATCTCTTACTGTAACTACCTGGCCCTTGCTTCGCTAAACCGTCAGGGTTCATTCACCCTTCCTGTCTGTGCTTGGCCAAAGCTCATTTTTCTATGGGGTCACTGACTGCTTCTGCACAACTGCTGCAGCCCACCACTGGCTCTTGCCTATATTCCTGGAGTGGTTCAGCTTGGGTCTACACAGAAGAGAATCAAAGCACCCTGTACTTGGGACCCTCAATAATGCTGTAGGAGGCAGCCTTCCTCTCCACCCCAAAGACATGCCCTAGCCCGGTTCCTGGCAGACCCTCTCTTTGATAATAATGGCTTTATCCATCTTTTATTATTAGGCAAGTTTTAACTCTTCATTTTGGGTTCAAATTCCCATGTAGGGTCATTACACTCCAGTTTTTAGATTCTCCCCCTCAGCCCTGCAAATTCAGGTAGAAAGAGATTTCAGTTCTTGTCTGCCTTAACCAGGTGTGCAGTGTTAGCAGGGCTGTGCTTTATCACAGCTGTTGCTTTTTATCCAAGAAGTGGCTGTATTTCAGAGGTGGGTGATTCCGGTGTAGAGTTCTGGCTCTTATTATCTTGGGCATTATATTGCATCTTATAAAAGATGTTTCCTTAACAGGTGATATGCACATGAAGGAATAGTAGGATTTTTAATCTCCTAAAGGCAGACACATTAAATGAATATAATTTGAAAACAGGATTTTTAAAAAGCTATAAGAGTAATATTAATTGTGTCAGAAAAGCAATAATGGATAAACTGAGTAAAATACACAATTTTCAGTGAAAGTGAGAGCACCTCCAAATCAGGAGAATACTTTGTGAAAGAAGTTAAGCCAGGAAATGGTGTGTAGGAATGTAGAAACTGATGTTTGTGTCATTTTTCAAAAACTGATTTTAAAGAATTTGCAAATAAGCAAATTATAAGCAATTTTTCAAATATATTGCTGCAAAGGAGGTTTTTAAGTCTCTTTCTTAACTAATATCAATCCGGTTAGTATGGTAGCTCAGAGAAGTAGTAAATTGAAAAGAAGTTACATAGAACTTTGTAGATGTAAAATATGAATGAGGTTTATTTTAGATGTTTTACTTTGTATTGGGGGTATAGCTGACTAACAATGTTGTGATAGTTTCAGGTGAACAGCTAAGGGACTCAGCCATAGATACACATGTGTCCATTCTGCTCCTATCTTCCTTCCATCCAGGCTGCCACATAACTTTGAGCAGAGTTCCCTTGTTAGTTATCCATTTAAGATATAGCAGTGTGTACATGTCCATCCCAAACTCCCTTAACTATCCCTCCCCCCAACCGACCAGCAACCATAACTTCATTCTCTAAGTCTATGAGCTTTTAAATGCATAGTCCTTCAAGTATCGCATGTATCGCACACACACTGTGCAATGTGTGTGTGTGTTCACTTAAATTTAGAGTTTGCAAGAGAGTTTCTTCTCAGAAGTAGTTCTCTGCTATAGCAATTAAGAGAAAATCGTGAAAGGAGGAAAATGAATTCTGAAATGCAAAAGGCTTTTATTAAATGGCAGGTTTAATCAGTAAGAATGCATAAGTCAGCTTTTAGGTGGTGTGTCTTAGAGAACCTGATTGGACTCAGGCTGGTAAGTCCCGACTGTAAATTCTGCACAAGTTGAAGGATGTGCAAAAACTGCAGCATCAACAGTTCATTTCAAAAAGGTTCCAGGAAGAAAGAAAAAAAACCCTGCAGTCACATTTCAGCATTAATAGATGGGGTTGCCATGGGCACCGGAGAGAAGCGAGGGATAAGGAGTGGTGCCTGAAGTTCCTCATGGGGGATGGGTGAGAGCAAGGGGCACATATGTAGGGCTGGGCATCAGGAGCTGAAGGGTAGAATCATCATTCCATGGGACCTCCCCAAACGTCGTGTACTATTGCCCAGTGGAAGAGAATGGGTGTGTACACTTGTGACATGCCCGTGAAGTGAGAACTAACTGGTACCCTGGAATTTATAGACAGAGAAACTGAAGCTCCTAACTCTAGGATTATGACTAGGGTGAGGGAAACAGTTGGTGATCTGATGCACTTGTTCAGGTGCTAGTCCTGCCCCCATGTGCTGTTGTTTAGGGAAGTGACTGGCTAGTCACTGGCAGATCCTTCTGGATTGCTGATTAACTGAGGTCAGAATGAACCCTTGAGCTGGAAATACAGACAGAATTTGGTAAACTCATGTGGCCCTAGACCTAAACCAACAAAAAGCATCAGGGAAGAATGTAGTTTCTTCCAGAGCCAAGTACAGAACGTGCATTTGTTCAAGGAGAAGTTTAAGGTAGTCCAAATAAATCAGCTATCCTGATGGAGGTCCCAATTGCCTGCCACAGCCTAGACAGACCCCAGAGAGCCAGCAATAGCATGTACCCTCAGCTGAGAATCACTGTCTTATCTTCCATTCCATGAACATATGGAAGGAGCTTTATTAATTAACGGTAAATGCACAGTGTAGAGTCTGTATTAGCGTTGTAAGGAGAATGTCTTAAAGAAAATGAAACAGTAGGGAAAATGGCATAGGAGCGAAAAGGAGCAAATATCCAAGCATCAATGAATAAGATATTCCCATCTTTTCTACCTAAACCTGGGACAAAAGAGACTAGTCAGGGATCTGAGTTTTATTCCTTTGCTTTTAGCCAATGGAGAGAACTTTTCAAGAAAAAGAAATCCATGGAATAAACTAGAAATGTGCCTTAAGACAGACAAAGGGAATGCAAAATTAAATTCTCGATGTGAAAGGAAAGGCACAATGAAGGCTTCTAGATGAGATACCTTTGGAGAAAATTTCAATTTCACTGTTTCTTTTCTTACTTGCTTGCTTTATTTTTTTCACAGATATGCTCTGTGGAACGCCTGAAAGGCTTTGTATTATTTCTTATTTTCTTTCTCTTTTTACTATGTGGTATACATTCTTTTTTTTTTTTTTATCTTCTTTCTGGTGTTGAAGCGGTTCCCATTTGTCTAGTTTTGTTTCCCTTCCATTGAATTCTTTCTTTCGTCTGTTCCATTTCCCTTATCCTTCATCCCTCCTCTTCCTTCACCTCCGAGTTACCTCTTATTAACCCTTGGTGTTCCAGGTATATTGTGACTCTCATAATGATATTTTCCTCTTTTCTTTTTCAAAATCTAACCTATTTTTCTACATAAGCTCAAGTTTCTTTCCATGATTCTATCTAACCAGGTCTGTGGACTCAGTCTTAGCAAATAGTGAACTCATATTAATTTACTATATGTTATATAACTTTGCCTATATTTTGAGGTGTTTACAAGATGTTATTCTCCTTGGGAGAATAAAGTTTAATCTGGATATAGAACAACTCTACAAATTTTATATTATATTAATATAAGCTTTATATTGTATTAATTTTCTAAGTCAGTGACTTCCAAGGGCCTCTGACCCTATATTATGATGTGGCTTGGATATGGACATAATGTCTTCTGCCAATTTTTCATATCATTTTTCTTAAGGAAGGATAATCAGTATTTCATTGAGTGACATTTATGTCTGGAAAACAGATCTTTAGGAAGCTAAATTTATGAGATATCAACTAAAATTTTAAATTGCCACTTTTCAGTATCAGAGCTCTTTCAGACACATACATATCTGTGACATTTGGGTGCATTCACAATTTTTCAGCATGAAAACCCCAAATTTATGAATGAGAGTTATCTCATTATAGTACCTCCCTATTCATGAATATTTGTTTTTTGCTATATTCTTCCACATGTTTATTTTTTGATGTTATATTCTTCTTTATAATGCTCTGAAACGAAGGGAAAAGTATTGTTTTTGAAAAACAGGGATTATGTTTGCTTGTGAATGTGGAAGATATAAGCTTTTCTTTCACATCATCTAATATAAAGTCAAAGAAGATGTAAAATTCAAACGTGCTTATTTATCAGAAATATTCCTTTAAATCTACCCAGGAATTTTTCTTTTAACTCTTAGATTAAATATTCTGAGTTTACCTCACAAAAATCTCTGTAAGTGAAGGAACTTATGGGAAAATTGCTTAATGTGGCAATATATTTTGTATGAATCAGCAATGAACTTTTTACAAACCTAATCAACTTGGAAATTGCTTTTTTTGTGTGGTCTTTTCTACTTTGGAAAGAAGCCTTAAGGAAAGCACCTTTATTTTTTTCCTTTAGAAGAAAAAGTTCTTTTATAATACAACATAGAAATAAGTTTTTTCTTCATAAAACATTTATAAAAATAAAGCCTTGAATGAATAGATACTTTGAAAAACTTAGGGAAGGACATTTTGGCTGCACCTCAATGGTAAAGATGTGTTGTTTTGTTTTTGTGACAATACGCTCATGCATTCCACCTAACTTACTCTAGGTCTTTAAGCAGAGAAAATATTAAATAAATGAAATAAATGATCTTGAGGAAAAGTCTACATTCCGAATTAAAGTGAAATATCTAGGAAATCTTAGAAACCTTTTAAGGTAAAATTTTGTAAATGATAATGTTTTTCAAATTCAGAAACTCCATTAACTCCACAGGCTCCTATACCATTAAAATTCATGGAACAGAGAATTGATCCTCACCACACTAGGTAGACACAAAACTGAAAATAGTCAGGTTTTTCAAAATATTTGTTCATGAAACACAGATGATTTTTTTGTAATACAAGTGGTCATGTTTCATGACAAAGTGCATATTTCTAAAAAACTTATAAGAAAGTTTTATGGGAAATGATTTTCTGTCTTGGGAAAAATTTCTTTTCCCTTTAGTATTCTCTTCTTGTATTTTCTTAGTTGTCATTTGCATTATAAACTTTCATCAGTTCGACTTAATATTTTTATTTCCACTGTGCTCTAGGAGAGAGTTTTAGTAGAAATGTATTGCAAAGCCAGTGAGTTTGAGGCATGGCTTTTCTTTTATTCATGAATTCGGAGGTATTGTTCCAGTAAAATATGCTTTCAGGGTTGCTGAGGGGATCATATTCTTTTAATAGGCAACAGTAATTTTCTCCAACTACATTATGCCTCTCTGTGTCAGTCTAATAATTATATGCTATCAGTTTTGTGTCATTTCCTTGGGGATTCCCTGTCTGCTATCCACCACTTCTGACTGTTTTACTTCATTCAGCATACTCTCTAATTGCCATATCAAAGGTTTACTTGAACTCATTTTTAAGGATAATGCATTTGATCATAAAATCAAGCATTTGCAGTTGAATATGCATTTATGTCAAACTTATAGCTTTAAATTTCACTTAGGGGAAAAGCCTCATATTTTAATGCAAGTTTTGAATGCAGATTTGCTATAAAATAAGTGAATAATAACGCCGGGTTATTTTGGAAAGTGTTCTTTTATGCAATCGCTGCATTTAATACAGTCACAAAATGGCAGCCCAACAGGTGGTCTTTTCAGAGTGTTAAGCCACAACAATCAGGACAAAAAGGACACCAGAATCTAATGTTCTTCAGAATTTAAAAAGCTGTTCACTTTCTTTTGTTAATTTTCAGATTTAGCCATGTTCATTATTGTCGGGTCCCCAATGCAGGACATTCTTTTTTGACATTTTGCCCTAAATAGACACTGACCGAGGCTGACTCTCCAACGAGCTGTTTTGTCACACGCAAGCGGAAACTAGTCGTGAACAATGAGTGGGCATTCTTGGCTCTTAAATGGCTGAGGAAAGGACCAGTTTTGACACATTGCAAATCTGGCAAAGTCTGGGTTAACAAAAGTGTGTTTGACAAAAGATGAAGTTTCTTTTCCTATATTTTCCCCCAAAGTATTTAATTATGTGGTAATGCATTTTCTTCTTCTTTGCCTGGAGGATTATATACCCTAGTGACAGGTCCATTCACTCTCTGAGGTTATCGTGTAGAATCATGGACCATAGTATTCAAAAGCCTTCTTTAGCAAGAAACTATTCTTTAACTAATAATTATTTACTAAAGAGAGAAGGACTCCAAAAATATATAATTTCATTGTAGCATTATTGTTACTTTATAATAGTAGAATTTTGTAAGGTAAAGTTGTTTGAGAAACTTCTTAGAAAATTGATAAATATGGCAATATATCTTTCTAAGCCAAAGAGCAGGCTACATTAAATAACACTGTGAATGATTTGAGTTTATAAATGCTCAAGTGAATGAAAGAAGGATAAAAGAAAACAGCTTTTATACTTAAGTGTAAGACTTAAAGTATACTTTAGAGTCAGTTGTGAATATCTTCTTCACTGGAAAATCCTTTTAAATTGAGGCTTTAAATACTAATATATATAAAGCATGGCATTGTTTACATTTCCATAAAGCTAAATAATCCTCCACTTAGAGAAAGAGGCAAGTGATAGGTATTTGTGAGAAGAATATGTAGATCTTATGATATGAATAAATTAGCATATTTGTAATAAATTGCCATTCATTTGCCATCAATAAATAAGTTAAATAGCTGAAATAGTTTTATCTGGGTAGTGTCATAGAAAGAAAGAAGCAATAATAACATCTTACTCTTCAGGGTTTTAAGTTTTATTTAAAAACACAACCTAAGCAGTGTTCTGGGCTGTGTCAGATTCAATCAAATCACCCTTTTGTTCTGCATCAGCTGTTCAAAGAACACTGATGCTCAGAAGGGTGAGCCTGAAGCTTCTGGACTTCTGACTTATCTGCACAATCATCAGAAAAAGATTTCATTACCTCTGGCAGAGTTTGTTTTTTTTTTAATCTCTTTATATTATTAAATCTTAATCCTTGGCAATAAATACTGTGTGTATTGTAAGTGGGACTTTTACAGACAGTTTTATTTTTCCATGGTATGTTTAAAAAAATTTTTTTTTGGTGTATAGATGCTTTACAATGTTATTTTCTGCAGTACCACAAAGTGAATCAGTTATACATATACATATATCCCCTCTTTTCTAGATTTCTTCCCATTTTGGTCACCAGAGAGCATTGAGTAGAGTTCCCTTTGCCATACAGTAGCTTTTTATTAGTGATCTATTTTATACACTAGCCCTGGGTGTTCTTTGGAAGGAATGATGCTAAAACTGAAATGCCAGTACTTTGGCTACCTCATGCAAAGTGTTGACTCATTGGAAAAGACTCTGATGCTGGGAGGGACTGGGGGCAGGAGGAAAAGAGGGCGACGGAGGATGAGATGGCTGGATGGCATCAGTGACTCGATGGGCGTGAATCTGAGTGAACTCTGGGAGTTGGTGATGGACAGGGATGCCTGGCGTGCTGCAATTCATGGGGTTGCAAAGAGTCGGACATGACTGAGCTACTGAACTGAACTGAACTGAGTGTATGTATGTCAATGTGCTTTGTGGCTCAGTTGTGTCCAACTCGCTGCAGCCCACCAGGCTCCTCTATCCATGGGATTCTCTAGGCAAGAATACTGAAGAAGGTTGTCATGCCCTCCTCCAGGGGATCGTCCCAACCCAGGGATAGAACCCAGGTCTCCCACATTGCAGGCAGATTCTTTACCATCTGTTACGTGTACCAGTCTCCCAATTCCTCATACCTCCTCCCCCCACTTGGTATCCATAAGTTTGTTCTCTTCATTTATGTCTCTCTTTCTGCTTTACAAGTAAGTCCATCTGTACCATTTTTCTAAATTCCACAGATAAGTGATTTATTCAATTTTTGTTTTTTTTCTAATTTCTTTTCACTCTGTGTAACAGTCCCCATGTCTATCCATGTCTCTAAAAATGGCACCATTTCATTCATTTTTATGGCTTAGAGTGAAAAAGTTGGCTTAAAGCTCAACATTCAGAAAACTAAGATCATGGCATCCGGTCCCATCGCTTCATGGCAAATAGATGGGGAAGCAATGGCTGACTTTATTTTGGGGGGCCCCAAAATCACTGCCGATGGTGATTGTAGCCATGGTATTAAAAGACACTTACTCCTTGGAAGGAAAGTTATGACCAACCTAGACAGCATATTAAAAAGCAGAGACATTACTTTGCCAGCAAAGGTCTAGTCAACGCTATGGTTTTTCCAGTAGTCATGTATGAATGTAAAAGTTGGACTATAAAGAAGGCTGAGTGCCAAAGAATTGATGTTTTTAAACTGTGGTGTTGGAGAAGACTCTTGAGAGTCCCCTGGACTGCAAAGAAATCCAACCAGTTCATCCTAAAGGAGATCAGTCCTAAGTGTTCATTGGAAGGACTGATGTTGAAGCTGAAGCTCCTGTACTTTGGCCACCTGATGCGAAGAGCTGCCTCATTTGAAAAGACCCTGATGCTGGGAAATATTGAAGGTGGGAGAAGAAGCAGATGACAGAGGATGAGATGGTTGGATGGCATCACCAACTCAATGGACATGAGTTTGGGTAAACTCCAGGAGTTGGTGATGGACAGGGAGGCCTGGCATGCTCAGGTCCATGGGGTCATAAAGAGTTGGACACAACAGAGTGACTGAATTGAACTGAATATTCCATTGTACATATATGTACCATGTCTCCTATATCCATTCCTCTGTTCATGGACACTTAGATTGCTTTCCTATACTGGATATTGTAAATAGTGCTGCAATGAACATTGGGGTATATATATCTTTTTGAATTATGGTTTTCTTTGGATATATGCTGAGGAGTGGGGTTACTGGGTCATATTAAAGTTCTATTTTTAGTTTTTTGAGGAACCTCCATACTGTTCTCCATATAGAGACACACAGTCTTTTTAAAATGGAGTTTGTTGTGATGCCCATAGCTTTTATTAGCCTGGCCTAAACAGACCTAAGTTTTCCCATGTAAATTTGGACTAACCTCAAAGAAGATCTGGCAAGAAGAGACCAAATGGGTTATGGCCAGTCCAGAAAGTGGTTTACACTATGTCTATAGCTTGTATCACTTCAACTCACATTCCACTGGCCATAACTTGGTTACATGGTCCCTATCTAACTGCAAAGGAGGTTGAGAAGTGTAGTGTTCCTTTATGTCTAGAGACACAAAATGATATTGGTGAATCTCTAATAGATCTCAGTCACAGTGATTTTATTCCAGGTTAGAGATCATTTGCTTTTCCTCCCTGTCACTCAGGTATCCACATTTCCAAGCTTGGCCTTTTGCACACATCTGAAGTGTCTTGACCTCTCTGGTCTGCATTATAGACTTGGTTGATTATTAGCACTTAGGATAAAAACGAAAACGTCTTTCCAGTCCTTCCAAAGCATTTATAACTGATCTGGATTTTGGTGAAACAGCTTTAATTAGCTTCTTCTGGCATAAATAAAGGGAAGAATGTCTCAGTATTTATGTGCTAAAACTCTGGCCCTTAAACTTGTGTGTGTGTGTGTGTGTGTGTGTGTGTGTGTGTGCGCGCGCACGCTCAGTTGCTCAGTTGTGTCCAACTCTTTGCGACCTCACAGACTGTAGCCCACCAGACTCCTCTGCCTGTGGGATTTTCCAGGCAAGAATACTGGAGTGGGTTGCCATTTCCTCCTACAGGGGATCTTCCCAACCCAGGGATTGAAACCGTGTCTCTTGCATCTCCTGCACTGGTAGGTGGATTATTTACCACTGAGCCATCTGGGAAGCCCTTAAACATGTTTCAGTTCAGTTCAGTCCCTCGATCATGTCTGACTCTTTGCGACCCCATGAATCGCAGCATGCCAGGCCTCCCTGTCCATCGCCAATTCCCAGAGTTCACTCAAACTCATCCATCGAGAAGGTCATGCCATCCAGCCATCTCATCCTCTGTCGTCCCCTTCTCCTCCTGCCCCCAATCCCTCCCAGCATCAGAGTCTTTTCCAATGAGTCAACTCTTCGCATGAGGTGGCCAAAGTACTGGAGTTTCAGCTTTACC
This sequence comes from Neotragus moschatus, assembly GCA_006410615.1. Classification (NCBI taxonomy): domain Eukaryota; kingdom Metazoa; phylum Chordata; class Mammalia; order Artiodactyla; family Bovidae; genus Neotragus; species Neotragus moschatus. Next base: position 1,433,617 of record SJYA01002750.1, read on the forward strand.
ATTGTTCCTTCCAAAGAACACCCAGGACTGATCTCCTTTAGAATGGACTGGTTGGATCTCCTTGCAGTCCAAGGGACTCTCAAGAGTCTTCTCCAACACCACATGTTTAGGTTCATCCAAATGTCAAATCTAAACATTCATATATATATTTATGTATATATATAAATATATACATCGTAAATTTCTAAGAAAGAAAACTGAAAGGTTTTGAACAGACATTATGGTATCAGTGGTGCTGCTATGTTAAGTCGCTTCAGTCATGTCCTACTCTTAGCAACTCTATGGACCATAGACCGCCAGGCTCCTCTGTCCAAGGGATTCTCCAGGCAAGGATACTGAAGTGGGTTGCCAGACCTTCCTCCAAGGGATCTTCCCATTTTAATGGTACTAATTATAATTCAAAGCAAGGTAATAAAGGTATGAAATTCAATATAGTATATCGCTAAAGTGGAAAATATATGTTTATTGAAAAAAATTAGAATCAGTGCTATCCATGAACTAATTTGAGTGGACAATGGCTCTCTGGGTTACCAAACATTTATCTATTTACTTACTTTTAACAGATGGTTATAATTTTTTATCCTTGATTCAAAGTGTAAGAATTCTTCACTGTGAAATTTAACATCAAGTAGCATTGGCGATGACTGTCCTTTTATTGTGTTCTTGGAGAGTTTGCAGTATATTGTGAAGCTAGAACACTGTGCCATAATTAATTTGGGTAGCTAGTCTACCACATGGACAGAAGCAATTCATTTGCACTTATGAAACTGATTGGTAGGGAGACTCTATTTTACTGCTGAGACCAAATAGATTTTTCATGATATTGTTATGCTAAGTTGAACATCACACCTTTTATGTTTTCTCCATTTGGCCTTGAATAAACATCAGTACAGTAATAATCTAAATGGTTTGCAAGTGGTCATGAGCAGTTGCCCATCTGCTTGGACAGTATTATACAAATCAATTACATGGACATAAAAGCCAAACAAATGTGAGTGAATCAGCAACAGAAATGAAATTGATGAACTCTTAAGTTTTGTTCATCACATATACCCTCTTTAGTAACCAAAGATGGGTAAATTACACTCATTAACCTTGAAAAAATTAGATGATTTGTGCATAATAGGTTTGAAACAATACCTTTCTGTTCCCAGTTGTGATGAGTATTTTGTCCAGCACAGGCATAGTTTAATTAAAGGTCTACAATGGAGATCATTTCGATATGGTTTGTTCCTTTCTAGAGAGATTATGTCATAAAATTAGCATGTATTTGTTTTCACTTTCTAAAAATCCAATTTCTCAGTTATGCCAGATAGAAGTGAACATTGCTTATCCCAAGAGCAAAGTAAGTATTTATTTAGTTTTAAAAAATCAGTGCTGAACTAGTGGTAGGGCCTTAGCTTGATAGAGGCCAAGAGAAACACTGTTTAAGCTTTCTAGTGGGTATTTGTCAAGAGAGTCTTAAGCTAGTCATCACTGCCATGGAAAACCTATTAATAGGGAATTCCCTGGTACTCTGGTGGTTAGGACTCCATGCTTTCAGTGCTGTGGGCCTGTGTTCAATCCCTGGTCAGGGAACTAAGATTCAACATACTGTGCATAGTCAAAAAACAAACAAAAACTTAATGAAGAAACCTTGCATGTTGAGCTAAAATTAAGGCAAAATCTGAAACACTTAGTTTTTCTGAGGATATTCTTCTCCATAATAGGAGGACTTATTGAGATTACTTTTGCAGCCATGAGACTGTTGGGGAGGTCATTACTTGGAAATCCTGAGAGATAAGTTTTGGATCCTGATTCTGTTTCTTATAAGACACTTCAACATCATGAATACATGGTGGGTGTCCCCTCCCCTAACAGGGAAACCTTTGATTTATAGGATCTGGGCTGAAAATCCAGTCACATCCTCTCAGAACTGCTTTGGAGAAAGCCACTGGCCATGAGTTCTTTGAACTGAGGGAAGCCTGTGCATGAATTAACAAGTTTATATTGCAGAAAGGGAACATTATATTGGTGTAGGAATGATTTGATTGCTTGGATTAAAAAGTGGGCTGTGTAAGTGGAGAGTTATACCATAGATGATGGTTAATTTTATGTGTCAAATTGCCTGGGCTGTATTTCTGGGTGTGTCTGAGAGGGTGTTTCTGGAAGAGATTACTGTGTGAATCATTGTACTGAGTAAAGAAATTTGCTTTCACTAGTACAGATGAAATTTGATCTGTTTGAAAAAAACAGAAAGGTGTAGGAAGGGAAAATTTGTTCTCTGTTGAACTGTGGGACATCCATCTCTTGCCCTTGGACTTGGATCCTCATGGTTTTCAGTCCTTTGGGTTTGGACTGAAGATAAACCACCACTGAAGCTTTCCTAAGCCTCTGCCTTGCAGATGGCAGATTGTTGGACTTCATTCTGCTGAATCATGTGAGCCAATCTCTCTTAATGTTAGAATGGTCCAAAAGTTCATTTGGGTTTTTCTATAAGACGTTCTCCACATCTTATGAGGTTCATTTCCCAAATGAAATTTTTGGCTAACCCAATATCTATCTGCCTGTCTGCCTATCTCTCTGTCTATGCTACTGACTCTCTTTCTCTGGAAAATACTAATATGTTCTGATACTTCTGATATAGACTAATATGTATACCTAAGACATCTCATCAGATGTTACCAGCCTGGACAAAAGATACCTTGAATCCCCTTTCATGCTGTAAAACTACCTAAAATGATCACAGAAAAACTCTTTTCTTTCCATCCCTATTTTTTGTCAATGTTTTCCATTTATCTCATGCTTTTTTTCTGTTTGTTGTTTTGAGGACTAAGTCTGTGCTAGGCGCTCTGCTAAAAACTTTGCATCTTTCATGTTCTTCATACCTCCCTTCCTCCCACAGCAGCTTCTGACATGTGATGTGATGTAAATCTAACATGTTCAAAGCCTTACATTTTTAGCTTGTTCTGACAGTATGTCTGGGCTATCTTTCTAATTCCCATTTGCCATCTTTCAGTGCATTTTTTTAAACGAGCACCTGCACACATCTTGATTCCTTAATCACTCTGGGTTGTTGCTTACCATTGTTATGTTTTCAGAGCTCTTCATGAATCAGGATTAATCCAGAGGATTTAAGCTTGGCACTGGGGGAGTTAAAACACTTGAGAAGTAGTGTATGTTCTTAATTAATACAGAAAGAAGAATCACTTATAATTTACTAAAAAAAAGAAAATCCAATGCTGATCTAAATAACATTTGGGAGTAAATGCATATGGAGTGAACAGTCTTCTCTGGTTCCTCATTCACTGATTCTTCCTGCTGGTGTGAGGGCTGTTCAAAATAGCACTTCACTTTTTGGTTTATTTATTAAGATCCTGCACTCAACTATAAGAAATTAGCCTCCTAGAGATGAATCGCTTTCCACACAGCAAAGAAGAAATCTGTTCCTATAGCAAAGATGAGAACCCTGCATACATTCCCTAGGCAGACAATAAAGGATCAGATAGGTTTATTGCATAGCCTATTCCCCGTGTGAAATAGGGCAGCTGGGTGTTTAAGTAATGTGCACTGTAGTGTCTGAAAGAGTGATCTCCTTACTACCCATTAGACGTGGGGGACGCCTGAGATGGGAACATGATGGGTTTGGGGGTAAACTTTTAAACTCAAAGCTCTTTAGTAATTGAGAAATGGAATGGATTGAAGACACGCGTCTCCCCTCATGCAGGATATTCTGAAAGCTAATGGCATAACTGTAAAGGAAGAGACATTGAGAGACCCTAGTCAAGCCCTGTGCCAGATATGTTAAAATCACCCTGCTGTGAGTCACAGCCTTCACTTTTAATTATCTGCATAACGCTCTGGCAGTGGGAATATCTCTCTTCCCTTCTATTCTCCTCCAGGGTACTGGCTGCGGCTTTACTGTATTGGAATGTCCAAAGACCTCCCTGCCTCCCACTGATTCCATTTCCAGGGAGCAAATGCTAGTCGGACTTTAAGTGTTTAAACAAAACTGAACTCTTCAGTAAAGGCTGCCTCAAGGACACAGGTGTACTGATCTATGGTTGGCTGGCCTGCCTAAGTGATGCTGTCTATAAGCCCCAAGAGGCCAGATAGAGGCAAAGAGAATTAGTAAGTTTGGCCGTGCCTCTCTACCCTCTCTTTCCCTTTTTCATCTTTTTCCTTAGCTGCTTTATTAACTGAGTAGAAAGGCACAAAAACATCCACCCATATTTAGAAAAGCTCATACATGGCTCACACTATGCCCCAGAAGGATGTGCCTGTATGTGTATGTATTCTATTTTTGTGAGTGTGTGCTTAGTCACAGCCATGTCCACCTCTTTGCAACCCCACGGGTTACAGCACACCAGGCTTCCCTGTCCTTCTCGATCTCCCACAATCTGTTCAGACTCATGCCCTTTGAGTTGATGATGCCATCCATCCACCTCATCCTCTGTTACCCACTTCTCCTCTTGCCCTCAATCTTTCCCAGCATCATGGTCTTTTCCAATGAATCAGCTCTTTGCATCAGGTGGCCAAAGTATTGGAGCTTCAGCTTCAGTATCAGTCCTTCCAGTGGATGGATATTCAGAGTTTATTTGCTTTAGGATTGACTGGTTTGATCTCCTTACAGTCCAAGTGACTCTCAAGAGTCTTCTGGAGCCTCATTGTTCAGAAATATCAATTCTTCAGTGCTCAGACTACTTTATGGTCCAACTTGCACATTTGTTCATGACTGCTGGAAAAACCATAGCTTTGACTATATGGACCTTTGTCAGCATAGTGATATCTCTGCTTTTTAATACACTGTCTAGGTTTGACATAGCTTTTCTTCAAGGAGCAAGCATCTTTTAATTTCATGGTTGCAGTCACCATCCCCAGTGATTTTGGAGTCCAAAAAGAATCAAGTTTCTCACTGTGTCCATTGTTTCCCCATCTACTTGCCATTAAGTGATGGGACCAAATGCTATGATCTTAGTTTTCTGAATGTTGAGTTTTAAGCCAGCTCTTGCACTCTTTCACCCTCCTCTTTCACTTTCATCAAGAGACTCTTGAGTTCCTCTTCACTTTCTGCCATTAGAGTGGTATCATTTACATATCTGAAGTTATTGATATTTCTCCTGGCAATCTTGATTCCTGTTTGAGCTTCATCCAGCCCGGCATTTCACATGATGTACTCTGCATATAAGTTAAATAAGCAGGATGACAATATACAGCCTTGATGTACTCCTTTCCCAATTTTGAACCAATTCATTGTTCCATGTCCAAGTAACTGTTGCTACTTGGCCTGCATACAGGCTTCTCAGGAGGCAGGTACTGTGGTCTGGTATTCCCATCTGTTTAAGAATTTTCCAAAGTCTGTTGTGAGCCACACAGTCAAAGGCTTTAGCATAGTCAGTGAAGCAGAAGTAGATGTTTTTCTGGAATTCTCTAGCTTTTTCTATGATCCAACAGATGTTGACAGTTTGATCTCTGGTTCCTCTGCCTTTTCTAAATCCAGCCTGTACATCTGGAAGTACATGTTGAAGCCTAGCTTGAAGGATTTTGAGCATTACCTTGCTAGCATGTGAAATAAGTACAATTGTGCAGTATAAATATATATGTAATCACTTCATTCACCTAAGCGGTTTTTAACCTGTTCAGATATAGTCAGTGGAAAACTTGTTAAGTAAGCATTGGTTTTGGGCCTGACTCCTAATACCTACTTTTCATAATATCTCAACAATTCTTTGAGAAACACTGAACAGTGACTATGGTCACAAAACTTTGGTCTCTTAGATATGCAGCTCCATCCTCTTAATCTGAATAGATTCACCTGCTTCCTGGTGAGCTGGGTTAGCCTTTTCCCCTTTTACCTTCCTTGTCGAATCTCAGCAAATCTGTGATTCATTGCCTAGAGCCTTGGTAGCTGGCTGGCCAGTTCATGAGGTGAGTGAGTCATGAAGCAACCACACATATTAATGTAATATCTCCACCAGATAGTAGGGAGGCTGGCTCAAGAAGTGGCCATTTCCTGTGCTCCTGGAATTTCAATATGTGGGCCACCATCAGCTGCACCCCAGGCCTGGATTAGCCTGTGTCTTTGAAAGGTCATGAAGTGGTTTTTCAAAGTGACTGGCTCTCCAGCCAAAGAGAGTCTGTATTCTAGAATTTTTGTCACAAACCTAGATGAAAGCTCCTTTGGGAGATAGAAGACCCTCTGTTCCCTGTAGCAACTAATGTTACCCTGTTGGGCAGCCAATACACTCAAACAGCTGACTTTCAGAGGATCTGAGTGCTTATCAGACCTCCTTGACCAGTGACAAATACCAGGCTATGTGAGGGAGGTTGTGTTAAGTGACTTAATAAGTGGATTTCTTCTCTGTGGCATTTTATTTTTAATAGTAGTACCTCAGCAAGAAGACCATCTCCTGAATTCTGTAGTTCAATAGAAACTATATTTACGGCTGTACTTGTCATATTCCAAAAAAAATTCAAAACCGATGCTCTCCATCACTCTTCATTTGAGAGGAAAATTTGCCTTTCTTTGCTCTTATCAAAAGGATAATTCCTTATAATTTTTTTCCAATTAAATTTTTGCCTTTACTCTAGCTGAACATCTTCTTCCTTTTATTCTGTTGTTATTCCAGGTTACCTCAGCCTTTCCTCAACTCATCTCCTGCCTAACTTAGCTGCACTGTGAATGTATTTGCAGCTTTTTGTAAAGAAAAGAACGTGGGCTTAGAGAGAGAGTGAGGGCAGGTTAGCCAATTCTGCCCCGTACAGAGGGCAAGACTCACCTTTCTCAGTCTCAGATCCATTATCTGCAAACAAAGGTAATAACCCAAGACCTTCTTAGCTGTTTTAAGGATTAAATAAGATAATGCATGAGACCTTCATCCTTTGTCTGATTTGAGTAGATCCTCCCTATTAGTTCAATCAGCTTTCTTCCTTTTTCTCCAGTTTAGACTTGACTCTTCTCCATTAGTTGAAATTCACAGAATCGAATATAATTGCAGATGTTTGCTATTTATATAACTTTAAATCAGCTACATTTGAATAGACTGTGGTATTTAAAACAGATCTACTGTGGTTTCTTCAAAGTGTCCCTTTTCTGAAATTTTTTCTTGGAAGCCTAGAGGTTTAAGGTTAAGACCCTGTTTATAATAATAACTTCTTAGTCAAGTGTAATGTAGTTAATAACGATAGTAATCTACTCTCCACACTGTAGACAGAAGCCAGAGAGTCTGACAGGGCCATTTCCCTCCTCTTCCTCCTGGCTCCTTAAACTAATTTCCTATCTTTCAGACTTGTATCCTTCTCTCTCCCTTGTCGTCCTCCTATTCCCCTCTCCTCATTACCTAACACCCAGTGTTCTACACACAGCAGCTAAACCACAGCTATAAGCTGAATGAATAAGTACATGAAGGAATCATGAAGAACAAGGAGGTCACATATGCCATAGCTTTTATTAAGCTGTAGAATTCAACATATGATGGCCATGTTGCTGCAAAAAAATTCATTTATTAATTAAAAAAATATATATCTCTATTTGGCTGCTATCAAAGAAAGACATAATTGGGAAAGTCAATCACAGTGTTTGGATTTTTAAAAATATTTGTTTATTTGGCTGCATTGGGTCTTAGTTGTGGCACATGGGATCTTCACTTGTAGCCTGTGAACTTCCTAGTTGCAGCATTTGGGATCTAGTTACCTGATCAGGGATGGGACCTGGGTCTCCTGCATTGGGAGTGTGGAGGCTTAGCCACTGAATCACTGGGGAAATCCCTGGATTTGTTTTTAGGTAATTTTTTTCCCCATGGGAATTTTCAATTTTGTTACTTATGTGTCTGGTATATTTTTTGGAAGACAAACCTCTTTTCTATAGTTTACAGCAGATGTTAGTGTTAAATGGAAATCAATTATATTAACATATGTGCATATGTGTTAAACATGTGAAAATAGTAAGAATGGAAAGATAGCAGTGCCTGTGTTTTCTCAAGTGTTTTCATAAACTTCCAACCCTTCAAAACAGTAGAAAAGAAATGTGTTGAGAAATAAAAATTTTTGATCACAAATTAAATTTGCTTTTATGCTGGAACTGCTCACATGTAGATTGTTTTTCCAGAGGAGGGGGCAGACAATAAATGTGATATTTAAGTAAATTATGTAGTGTATAAGAAGAAACAGTGTTAGAAGGAATGGGAAAAAAAATAGGGCAGGTGAGAAGAAATCTGGAATGTGAGGGTAGAGGGAAGGCAGGATGTACTTGGGTCGGGGTAGGACCCGTTTGTAGGGTTGCCAGATTTAGAAGAAAACAAAACGAAAGGATATAGAGTTAAATGTATACAGTTAAATGTGAATTTCAGATAAACATGAAAGTATTGGGTACCTAAGAGGCTATTTATTGCTTACCTGAAATTAACATTTAAATGCTGCCTGGTGTTTTTTCTGGCATGTCAACGTCCTTGAGAGTGAAGTTTGAGCAAAGAGGGGCAGGGCAAGTGGGACAGTCATCTGAAAAAGAATGTTCCAGGCCGGGAGGTAAGCGTTTGGTGAGTGTACTGGGGCAGAGAGGCAGTAGGTGTGTCTGGACCAAGGAGTGTAGAGGGGATGGTCAGAGAAGGAAGAATGCAGGCAGATCCTGCAGATTCTCTCTTGAGTGAACTAAGAATTCACTGTAGGGCTCTCAGCAAAGAAGTGGCTGATGTGAACTGATGTGGTCACCCTGGTGATGTGATCACTCTTGTGATGTGATCTGAGTGATCATTCTGGCTGCAGGGTTGGAAACAGAAGCTGAAGTGCTGGGGCAGAGGCAGGGAGACCCCTGGGGGGTTTTGCTGTCAGCCAGGGGCTCCGTGTAATGGTGGCTCAGGCTGGGGTGTAGTGGTGAAGTGAAGACAAATGGTTGGATCTTGAATATGTTTTGAAGAGGCAACAGAATTTTCTGACAAACTGAATGTGGGAGATTAAAAAAAAAAAAGAAAGAAAAAAGGAGTTAAAGGTAGTTTTTGAGCTGAGGGCCTGGAAAGACGGGAATGGCCACTGCTGAGATGGGAAGGATGTGACTGGAAGGGGTCAGAGGAAAAGATCAGGAGTCTAGTTTCTGAAGCGCTGAATCTGGAGGGAGACTCAGGACGGCTAAGCAGTGGTACTGATGGGCCTCGAGCACGCCATGGCAGAGGAGTCTGGTCTGGACAGGAGATGTCAGTTTTGCACTCTGTATCATCTCCGTATATAATAAATCAGCATTTCCAAGGAGAAATGGCTTGTCACCATCCTCTTGAGGAAATTCTTATTCCTTCCTTTGAGAGGAAAATTAAGTTTTTTGCTAAACCCTTGAGAGCAGGTTTTTATCTCATGTAATATGGCAGGTTCTTATCTCATGCTATGTGGCCTTTAGGCTCTCTCAAGAGATGTTTTTCCTTCAGGGACTTTCTAAAAAAATTGTTTTTCAGGCCATCGGAATGTGGCCCTGACCAGCCGTATAGGCCTGATAGCAAACGAGCCTATCCCTGTAAAGTTCGAAACATGTGAACCAATCAAATTTTTCCCACCCTAGCTACACCCCGTTTGTGGTTTTTGTGCTTAAAAATGCTCTGTAACAACTGTTCAGGGTTCATTCCTCCCTGGAGGTGACTGAACCCCGGCGAGCCGGCTCAATAAATCCTCTTGCTGTTTGCATCGAATCCAAGTCTCGGTGATCTTTGGAGCGACGGGTCTTAGGAAAAGACCGCAAGGTCTAACACCTTGTAGTCTTAGTTAGGAAATGTCTTGTTCTCTGAACCCGTTGCTTTCTTTAGTTTCCTATCACCCAACCTTCACTTTTGAAAAAGAGGGGTTAAATGTGACAGATTTAAAACATTTAATCACTTTTTACTCTCCTAAAATCCAGGAAAGTAGGAAGAGTCGTTTTTCCTATACAGTGACCCTTCCAGTGAGATTTTTCTCAAATATTTCCTCTAGGATCCCATTAAGGTAGTCTTGTTATTTTTTTCATTTGACTTTCGGCTCTATCTGAATCAAGATGTAAACAGTGAACCAGTGAAGTTGCTCAGTCATGTCCAACTCTTTGCAGTCTCATGGACTGTAGCCTACCAGGCTCTTCCATCCCTGGAATTTTCCAGGCAAGAGTACTGGAATGGGCTGCCATTTACTTCTCCAGGGGATCTTCCTGACCTAGAGATCGAACCCAGGTCTCCCAATTGCAGGCACACACTTTACCATCTGAGCCACCAGGGAAGCCTAGATATAAATACGATTTAAATTCACACACATGCCTAGGCCAGGGCTTGCTGCATTTTGAGTTTATATGGAATATGTAGCAACTTCTAATAAGGAGAAGGTGATAACAACAGTCCCATCTTTTTCAGAATTTTCCAAAGTTTATTGTGATCCACACAGTCAAAGGCTTTGGCATGGTCAAAAAAGCAGAAATAGATGTTTTTCTGGANATCCTAAAGGAAATCAATCTTGAATATTCATTGGAAGGACTGATGCTGAAGCTGAAACTCCAATACTTTTGCCACCTGATTGGAAGAACTGACTCATTGGAAAAGATGCTGGGAAAGATTGAAGGCAGGAGAAGGGGATGACAGATGATGAGATAGCTGGTTGGCATCACTGGCTCCATGGACATGAGTTTGAGCAAGCTCTGGGAGTTGGTGATAGACAAGGAAGCCTAGTGTGCTGCAGTCCATGGGGTCACAAAGAGCTGGACACAACTGAGTGTCTGATCTGAACTGAATGGAAGACATTAACTAATTAAGAAAGCATTCTTCACTCCAGAGAGAAAATCACAGTTTGATAACCTTGAGAACCACAGAAGCGCATCAGGGGGCCACCTGAGATCAAATTAAAGGAATGAAAACCCAGCACACAACTTGATCCTTATCAGCATCCCTACCCTTGAACTACTGCTATAAAACCCCTCACCAAATCCTCCTGGATGAGGACACAGTTTTTCAGGGCACAAGCTCACTGTGTCCCCCTTTGTCTGGCAGAGCAATAAAGCTATTCTTTCCTATTTCACCCCAGACTCTGAGATTCGATTCAGCACCAGTGCATGGAGGCCAAGCTTCGGCACCAGTATGAATAGATCTATAAGGTCTCTCCAGGTTTAATAGTCTGCAAATCCCACTTACAGAGGTCAGCAGCTCAAGGAGATCTCTGTTTTGTAAAAAATACCTCTTAAGTGTATGGGTGTATAGGGGAGCATAAGAGGAAAGCCAGGACTCATCCTCAAAAAATTATAGCCAAAGAGCACAAAGGTATATGAGCAGTGATGTTCCTGAAGTGTTGTTTCAACAGTGAAAGCAATGTAATTTTCCAGCAGTACAGGAAGAATTGAATAAAGTATGATATAACCAAAAGTGTAATATTTGGTAGTCATTTAGAATTGTGTAGACGGCTACCTGCTGACAGAGAAAGCTATTCATTACATATTAAATGGAAAAGCTACTTATAAAAATCTGTAAAATATATCTTCTGGGAATATGTAGATCAACACAGCTCTTGAAAAGGGAATAGTAGTTATTTTGTGGTGGTGGTGAAACTGCTGATAAGGTTTTTCTTTTGGTTTATCTGTAATTTCTAATTTTCTACACTAAACATGCNAGCTATTCATTACATATTAAATGGAAAAGCTACTTATAAAAATCTGTAAAATATATCTTCTGGGAATATGTAGATCAACACAGCTCTTGAAAAGGGAATAGTAGTTATTTTGTGGTGGTGGTGAAACTGCTGATAAGGTTTTTCTTTTGGTTTATCTGTAATTTCTAATTTTCTACACTAAACATGCCCACTCCAGTACTCCTGCCTGGAAAATCCCATGGGCAGAGGAGCCTGGTAGGCTGCAGTCCATGGGGTCGCTAGGAGTCGGACACGACTGAGCGACTTCATTTTCACTTTTCACTTTCACACATTGGAGAAGGAAATGGCAACCCACTCCAGTGTTCTTGCCTGGAGAATCCCAGGGACGAGGGAGCCTGGTGGGCTGCCGTCTATGGGATCGCAAAGAGTCGGACACGACTGAAGCGACTTAGCAGCAGCAGCAGTAGCAGCAAACATGCCTTACATGTGTAATTAAAATACACAGAGTAGACCAGTCTGAGTTCTTCAGAGTAGCAGAACCAGTAGGAGACCAGATAGCTCTCTCTGTCTCAACAGAGAGAGAGAGAGAGACATTCATAGACACAGACAAAACAAAGAGAGACAGGCAGAGAGAGAGGGAGACAGACAGAGAAATATACAAAAATATACACACAGAGAGAACCAATAAGACAGAAATACATATTCACAGGATATAGATGTTTATGTATATATCATGAAATATATTTTAAGGGGTTGACTCATGTGATTGTGGGGGCTGGCAAGTCCAAAATCTGTAGGGAAGGCTGGCAGGCTGGAAAATTGGGTGGGAATAAATGTTGCAGTTTTGAGGCAAAACTTATTTGGAAAATCTTAGGTTTTGCTCTGAAGGCCTCTAACCAATTGGATGAGACCCACCCACATTGAAGGTCATCTCTTTATGTCAACTGATGACAGATGCTAACCATATCCACAAAATATTTTCACAGCAGCACCTAGATTCATCTTTGATGAAATAACTGGGTAATGCTGCCCAGCTAAGCTAACACAAAAAACTAACCATCACATTAAAAAAAAAAAGTTGTTCCACTGTGTCCAACTCTTTTGCGATCCCATGGACTGTAGACCACCAGGCTCCTCTATCCATGGAATTCTGCAGGTGTAACAGGAGGGAAAGGGGCAGGGCACAACTTTTGAAAGAATGACATAGCCCAAGAATGCAACATAAACCAATTAGAATCAAATGGGACCAAGACGGCAGTTAAGACTAGACCCCGATCCTCAATCAGCAAGTGAAATGACACACCCAGAGGTGCCACGACAGTTCCAAGGCACTGTTAAAAGACCAAGGAGTGGGCGGTGGCCCAAATCCTGGAAATCTCCACCCCTTCTCCAAAATAGTTGGAATAATCCTCCCACTCATTAACATATGAACTTACCCAGTTTATGAAAACTAACCACAACACATTTGGTGACCGCATTCGCCCTCTGCGATGGCCACACTCTGTCTGTGGAGTGTGCTGCTCTCTGTATCTGAATAAATCCACCTCTTACCTATCACTTTGTTTTTTACTGAATTCCTTCTGTGAGGAGACATCAAAAACCTGAGCTTCATTAGGTCCTGAAACCAGGTACTATGGGTTTTGGTTGGGTTTGAGTACCAGCCACATGGCTTCAAGTCCCAAGCAAGGTTTTGGCTGGATTCAAGTCCCAGCCATGTGGGTTGAAGTCCCAATCTGTGGTAAATGGTTTCACAGGCAAGAATACTGAGTGGGTAGTTCTCCAGGAGATCTTCCCAGCCCAGAGACTGAACCCAGGTCTCCTGCATTGCAGGCAGATTCTTTACCATCTGAACTACCAGGGAAGCCCAACCATTACATAGCATAATTCTTTTCAAGTGATGAAGGAAAACAACAAGATGGAGACATTTTAAATCAATGGGGCCCCGGTGGGCCCAGACCCTCCAGTCTGGTGTAATGACGGGCTGTTCCTCTGAAGAGCGCCTGCAGGGGTGGCTCTTTCCAAGGTGTGTGGTGGCTGGTTGGGCAAGTGTGAGAGGAAGGAGGGGCCTCAGGTAGGAGGAGACAGGAGATCCAGCAGAAGGCGCATGGAAATGATCCCTCCCTGAGAATCCTCAGTTACCATGGTTGTGAGATATCTGTGAGCCTGTTACAAGGAAAAGTCAATTTTGATTCTATGTTGAGTCTGTTTCTTTTACTTTAACCTTTGCTTCCCATTGCCTTTGTTCACTATAAGGATATTGTCTATACATAATGGCCTGTCTCAGGGAACCCTGCCCCTCGGCCTGAATGTTAAATCAAAGTGCTTTTGTTCAGGACCCTGACTACCTGTGGATGCCTGGTGGTGGTTTAGTCACTAAGCCATGTTGGACTCTTCCTGACCCCGTGGACTGTAGCCCACCTGGCTCCTTTGTCCATGGGATTTTCCAGGCAAGAATACTGGAGCGGACTGTCATTTCCTTCTCCAGGGGAACTTCCAGACCCAGGGACTGAACCCAGGTCTCCTGTGGTGTAGACGATATCCTGCATTGCAGGCGGATTCTTTACCGGCTTAGCCACCAGGGAACTGGCCCCTATGGATGCCTACAGGAAGAAAATTAATACATCCCCTCCCGGAAACTGGCCTTTCCAGGAGATATTTGCAAGATTAATGACCTTTTTACTTCCTTACCTTTCCCCTCTCTCTGTTCTATAAGACTCTGGCTTCCAGCCCTCGTAAGCTGATTATTTTGAGACATTAGTCTGCCTTCTTCTCAGTCTGCCAGCTTTCCAAATTGTCTCCTATTCACTGGACTGTCATGAGGCAAGCAGGGTGAGCTTGGACTTGGTAACAAACCAGAGCTGCCCATGTGGAAACAGGATAGCAGGAGAAAGCAATAACAACCACCACCAAAAAACCCCAAGAGGACAGAGTGGAAGGAAGCTTAATGCCCCAGGCTGTGGAAAGGCGTTTTGGCTGTCAGCTACAAATCAGTGCTTGCCAAGGGCATTTGCCATCTGCCCCTGCAGAGACTGAACCCTGTTCTGCTGAGCTGTTGACCTTCAAGACACCCTGAAGGGAATTAAGGGTAGAGAATGAGGCACTTTGTGCTTCAGGGAAACTAATGGATCAGGTCTTTAGATAGTTAGATATTTTCAGGAACTGACTTCATGATCCCAATCCTTGCATCTCCTTATATCTAGAAAAGCACTAAATGCCTTCATGATGACATCAGTTCCTCACACTAGCAGAAAATCTTGAAAGTAAGTGCTTGATTGTGCTGAACTCCCCCTTCACTGAAATCTTATATATTGACCTCCCCCCACACTACTACTTTGGAGTAGTTTCTCAGAACTATCTGAGGTGCTCTCTCCTGGGCTGCAGTCCTCATTTTGCCCCAAATAAAATTTAACTCACACTCGCACACTGCATCTTTTTTTAGTCAACAGGGTCAAGTTCCCACAGGGGTGCAGGAGCAACCAGTGATATCAGTTTTTACAAATGAAACCCAGATTAGTTGGCCTTGCAAAGTTCCTTTTCTCTCCCCATGTTGGTGGCAACCAAGTTGTGGTGACCCAAAGATGAAAGAGCAGATAAAGCCATGGAGAGTCTTGCAATGCAGGCATGGAAAAACCTTATTGTCCTTCCCTCCCCCATGTTGTAACTGGTAACGGTTTGCAGGTCCTCCTGAGCTTTATAACCTGTCTCCCCTCCTATCCCATTGGGAGAAGGTGCCTCATCCAACCAGCAAACGACCCTCAAAGACTCCTTTCCCACTCTTGTACCCTGGGTATAAAAGTGGACTGAGGACCCTTGTTCAACATCAGTTCTCCCTTGAGCTGGACCCCTTTTCTATCAGCATCTCCACACTAATAAACTTTATTTCTCATTTTGTCTCCTGTCTGGAAATTCTTTTCCAACCCGCGCACGGACCATGACACGAATGGCACAGGCTGACATAAGCTACGTTCTATATAGATTTTTCAGTCATTAGCAGTTCTAAATTAACCAGTGGAATGATCTTGCTGAGTGAAGGAATAGGAGGAACAGTGGGGATCGAGGGTATTGACTGACGTTTCAGCAGCACAAAAGAGACCAAAGAAAGACGTTAGGCAAAGTGCAATTATAGGAGCACCTGATACAATTCAAAAATACCAAATAAAACCTTGCTGCTTCATTTGGGTAAATTACAAGGCAAAACTGAACAATCTTTTTGTCTCTCAATAATTTTGGCAAGTAGGAGGGAAAAAGAGACGGTTTCTTTCCCGTTTCTCGGTCCTGGCAGATGAGAAATTTCCAATCACGGAACAGACAGCCCTGGCCAATTTTCTTGTATCTCTGTGCCTTTGCAAACTCTCAGAGGCACTGAGTGTTTCCTCTTCACACTGTTTCTCCAATGAGCATGCATTACTTTGTAATCAGGAAGGAAAAAAACAATTTACAATTTAAAATATCTGGCAGGGGACTCCTGCTTTCACTATGGTAATTTGAGGACACATACTTCACCTCCCCTCTAATGTACAAATCCTTTGAAATGATCCAATAAATAGTGATATGGGGAAAATATGTATAGCAGGGCTGGAAAATAGACCACTCTAATGGCAGAAAGTGAAGAGGAACTTAAAAATCTCTTAATGAGGGTGAAAGAGGAGAGCAAAAAAGCTGGCTTAAAACCCAACATTCAAAAAACTAAGATCGTGGCATCCAGTCCCATCACTTCATGGCAAACAAAAGGGGAAAAAATGGAAACGATGACAGATTTTATTTTCCTGGGCTCCAAAATCACTGCGGACAGTGATTACAGCTGTGAAATTAAAAGACGCTTACTTCTTGGAAGAAACACTATGACAATCCTAGACAGCGTATTAAAAAGCAGAGGCATCACTTTGCTGACAAAAGTCTGTATAGCCAAAGCTATGATTTTTCCAGTAGTTATGTACAGATGTGAGAGTTTTACCATAAAGAAGACAGGGCACCAAAGAACTGACAGTTTCAAACTGTGGTGCTGGAGAAGACTCTTGAGAGTCCCTTGGACTGCAAGATCAAACCAGTCAATCTTAAAGGAAATCATCCTTGAATATTCATTAGAAGGACTGATGCTGAAGCTCCAATACTTTGGGCACCTAATCCGAGAGTCAACTCATTGGAAAAGATCCTGATGCTGAGAAAGATAGGGGGCAGGAGGAGGGGGGATGAAATGGTTGGATAGCATCATTGACTGAATGGACATGAAGTTGAGCAGACTCTGGGAGATAGTGAAGGACAGGGAAGCCTGGCGTGCTGTAGTCCACGAGGTCGCAACCATCAATGGACCAGAACCCTATAGGACTTTCCCAGGACAGGTCTTTCCCCATATTCTCTGGTTTAGCTTCTCTCTGAAGTACCTAGATAATAGTGTTTGATGCCCATTTCCTGAGTTGTTTCTCAGACGTGAAATCCCCCAGCAAAATGGAAGATGTCAACTACGTGATGACTGTGAGCACCTAGGCCCAGGCCTCCTGGAGCCTAATGACTGATTAAGTTAACCCCTGGGACATCACCCTCATGTTTCCTCATCATCAGCCTATCACAAAGTTGCACACAAAAGTATCCTGCAACATGCCCTGCCTCACCTGGCTTTTCAAAGTACTTGGGAGAGAACTTCCCTGGTGCTTTAGTGGTTGGGAATTCGGCTGCCAATGCAGGGCACACGGGTACAATCCCTGGTCTGAGAAGATCCCACATGCAGGGGAGGGGGGGCCCAACTAAGTCTGTGGCTACAACTACTGAAGCCCTCATGCCCTAGAGCCCAAGTGCCACAACAAAAGAAGCCACTGCAGTGAAAATCCCGAGCGCTGCAACTAGAGAACAGGCCCCACTCACTACAACTGGAGAACAGCTCCCACTCACTGCAAATAGAAATAAATTATTTTATTCTAAATAAAGTATTGTTTTAAATGCTTGGCAGAAATTCTGAGGAGCTGGGGGTTTTAGGGCATAAGCCACCCATCTCCTTGCATGGCCCTGCAACAAATCTTTCTCCGCTCCAAACTCCATTTCAGTTTGGCCTCACTGTGTGTTGGGCACACTAACTTGCATTAACAGAATTTTGAGAACTTTCTAGAAATGCTGAAGTAGGTGGGAGGAGGGAGACATACTGGGCAAGAATAAGCTAGTACCCTTTTCTGGAGGGTGATTTAGCAGCATATTAATTATAAATGTACACATCATATTTGCAGCTACCCAGCCCCTGAGAATTTATCCTAAAGAAATAATGGGACAGATGTGCAAAGATGTGTGTTATGACGATAGCTGTAGTTTCACTTTTATATATATATGTCTTCAAGGCTTATTAAACTTCACTTCTGTCTTTCAAAGCATTCCCCATTCATACGCTCACTCTAGAAGTGGAAACCAATAAAAGAAAGTATTTCATTACCATTATTATGCAAATATTTTCCCATGCTGGGCTGCATAGTGTGTTGGAATTGCATTAATTTCTCTATGGATTTAATTTTACATCACCAGGCCACTTGAAAGAGAGTATTTCTAACATCAAGGAAAAGTAACACACTCTATTTCCACACCCCATTAACTCCTTATAATTATGTCACATTTTATGTTGCCTTATATACTTCTTGTGCAGTTTTATCCCTTTTAACTTTCTTTCCTTTCTTTAATTATTTGTGGCTATATTCTCAATATGTTTTCAACCTGTTAGGCATGCTCTAGGTTAGGTAACCTAGACAGCATATTAAAAAGCAGAGACATTACTTTCCCACAAAGTTCCGTCTAGTCAAAGCTATGGTTTTTCCAGTAGTCATGTATGGATGTGAGAGTTGGACTATAAAGAAAGTTTAGCACAAGAGAACTGATACTTTTGAACTGTGGTGTTGGAGAAGACTCTTCAGAATCCCTTGGACTGCAAGGAGATCAAGCCAGTCAATCCTAAAGGAAATCAGTCTTGAATATTCATTGGAAGGATTGATGCTGAAGCTGAAACTCTAATACTTTGACCACTTGATGCAAAGAACTGACTCACTGGGAAAGACCCTGATGCTAGGCAACATTGAAGGCAGGAAGAGAAGGAGATGACAGAGGATGAGATGGTTCGATGGCATCACTGACTCAATGGACATGAGTTTGCGTAGGCTCAGGGAGTTGGTGATGGACAGGGAAGCCTGACCCCATTCCATGGGGTCACGAAGAGTCAGACACAACTCAGCAACTGAACTGAACTGAAGCAAGCTCTGCATTCTGTGCCTCTGGCCCTGGTCCTTTTCTCCCTTATGGGCTGGACCTTCCAAAGTCCACAGCATAGCCATCTCCCAGGACTTTTCTTCTTAACCTCCCAGAACATTAATTTCATGTTTTCCCCCTTCCTGGTTTCACATCTTTGTTTTTCTGGAGAACACCCTCAAGTAATTTCCTAAGAAAGGTAGATAAATAATACTAGAAATGAAAGAAGGAACACAACTCCCAATGCTGCAGAAATAAAAGATGTGGATCATTAATGAAATGAAGAGACAAATCTATGCTGTGTGAGAAAATATTTGCAAACAATGCAACTGACAAAGGCTTAATTTCTGAAATATATGAACAGCTCATGTGCTGTAGCCAGAAAAAAACACACGTGATTATGCTTCTTTGTAATTTAACTGGTTATAGGATGATTTGGTTTTCAATTTTCTTATCAATTTTGATAGACTCTACTTTTTAAAGGAATGGATCCATTTCAACTAATTATTCCAATTTAATAAATTTTAATATATTCTCTATATCTTTTAAAACTGAAATGCAGTTGATTTACAATACTGTGTCAGTGAACATGCTAAACCAGGAACCTAAACCCTAGAAGTTTTGCTGGTATATCTGGGCTTCTTACTGACTCAGTCCTAAGCAAAAATCAGCTTAGGAGAACCTTCATCCACTCAACGCTGTTGCTGACTCAGCCTCTAGGTAGCTCTCAGTAATTTGAAGCAGAGAGAGGCTGGAGGGTGAGGAAGCAAACAAATAAGGTAGGCTTGAGAACCGTGTTGAGAACTATGCTGTCCAGTACAAGTTATGAGCACCAGAAATGTGGCTATCAGAATTTAGGTGCACTGTCAGTGCGAGAGAGCAGATTTTAAAGACTTGATTTTTTTTTAAGGTAAAATATCTCATTCGCAATTTTTTCATAGGGGTGACACATCAAATTCGTATTTTAGAATTGTACTATCACCAAAAAACCCAACAAACTTCAGGCCCCCAAAATCTTCAGGCCTAAGCTTAAGAGGCTGCAACTGTAAGACTTCAGACCTTTAAACCTGAATTAGCCAGAAATTTCCTCCCACACATGTTTCTGTTTCTGGGCTCTCAAAACTTTAAGGTAAAATCCCCAAATGATACACTACAATACCTGTGACAAATCCCTTTGATTCAAACTTAGAGAATATAAAACACCTGAAGGAATTAAGAACACAATAGAGAAAAGTGGGCTACCCAGAACCCATTTTGTTTTTACTAATCAAATTCAAAACAATAGACAATAAAAATATGTTAAGATGATTTTTTATAGTTGGAGACTTAGAGACACTGCTGCTGCTGCTAAGCTGCTTCAGTCGTGTCTGACTCTGTGCAACCCCATAGACGGCAGCCCACCAGGATCCCCTATTCCTGGGATTCTCCAGGCAAGAACACTGGAGTGGGTTGCCATTTCCTTCTCCAATGTGTGAAAGTGAAAAGTGAAAGTGAAGTCGCTCAGTCGTGTCAGACTCTTAGCGACCCCATAGACTGCAGCCAACCAGGCTCCTCTGTCCATGGGATTTTCCAGGCAAGAGTACTGGAGTGAGGTGCCATCGTCTTCTGCGTTAGAGATGCTAAGAGTTTTTAAATAAAAGCTCTGTAAATATGCTTGCTGGACCCCAGCAGGTAAAAGATGAAGGACTTTCAGATTCACACAAGCTATGACCTCTTGGTACCCAGTTACCTCTAGAAAACATGCTAGTGAAAATATTAAACTCAGCTGGTACAGCCAGTTATGAGAACTCATATCTCGTTTTCTTTAAGAAATACCTTAGTTCTGGAGCAGAGCTTCCTGAGAGCCCTCCTTGTACAGAAGCAACATTTCACCAGGCAGGCGGTCAGCCCGTGGCCCTGTTCAGGATGGAGGGCCTGCCGTGGCCCAGACATCAGAAACCATAGCAGTGGGCTCTCATCCAGTCTCCTGCTGAAAGAGTGAAGAGCTTCACAAAGAAAGCCTGGGATTCCTGGTTTTAAAGAGCCCAAGTTCCCTTTAAAAAAAAAAAAAAAAGCACAAGGAATTGTAGCAAAATATACAGAATGGAAAAAGCTATCGTGCCTTTTGGAAGTTTCCATTAAATAAATGTGTTTGGTGGATTGCTTTATTTTCCCAGCTCACGGTGCCTGGCCTCCAGCAGGCTGGCATTCAGACGCTCACTCTGTTCCGAGGCCCAGGTGTGGGCCCTTTGGAGGGTCCTTGGGGCTGGGCAAGATGGAGGAAGGGCAGGCAAGCTCTGGTTCTGAGTTAATCAGAAACCCCTTGGAGCTTTCACTCTAAAGTCTGTGACTATAACTTGCTCCCGCCCTCCCTTTTCCTTCGTTCCTTCTTTCTTTCCCCCTCTCCCCACACATCTCTCCTCTCCGTCCTCCCTCTCTCCTTCCTTCCTCTCTCCCTCCCTCCCTTCATAGTTCTCCTTTTCTTCCTTATTTATTTAGTGAGAACCTCCTTACATCCTTGTCTCAAGGTGTTCCAAGCACATTTGGTATTTCTCTACCCAGTTCTACTGGTGGTCATTTCTTTATTAAATTCTTTAATTGCACAGAGAGCAGAATACAAAGCAGCCAGAGTTCACAACATAGACGCTAATCAGTAATCAGTGCTGTGCTGTTGCTTAGTCACTCAGTGTCCAGCTCCCACGGACTGTAGCCCGCCAGGCTCCTCTGTCCATGGGGTTTTCCAAGCAAGAATACTGGAGTGGGCAGCCATTCCCGTCTCCAGGGGATCTTCCTAACTCAGGGATCGAACCCATGTCTCCTGCATTGGCAGGAGAATTCTTTATCGCTGAGCCACAAGGGAAGCTCAATAATCAGCCTAGGATCTGTATAATAAAGGGTTTTTGCTTTTTGTTTTTTAAATGTTTCTTTTGCCTTTATTGGAAAGTATGAGATAACCTTCTGAAAGATGAGCTCACATGTGAGAGAAGAGGCTGCAATGTTGAGCCCCAGAATTCAGCTGATCTCTGGAATTCTGTA
Organism: Neotragus moschatus; assembly: GCA_006410615.1. Lineage (NCBI taxonomy): Eukaryota > Metazoa > Chordata > Mammalia > Artiodactyla > Bovidae > Neotragus > Neotragus moschatus. The sequence goes on from SJYA01002750.1 coordinate 1,455,400, forward strand.
CCTTCTTTATCCTACCGGGCATTCATCTCATCTTAGTACTCATTTTCAAATTCACAGAATTTTTCCAGGACAAACATCCAAGTAGAATAAACCTTCTATCAAGATCACCCTAGAAGACTTTTTCTATGTAAATTTCAGAAAGGAAAGGGGTACGATGCATGTGCCAGGTGCTTGGATGAATATGAAGACGGGACCAACTCAGCATCCCTTCCAGTTTCCGCATTTATTGCTGTAAACATGTACTTGTAGACTCTTGATTAAATATATCTCCAAACTACCTGTCCCCTCTGTAAACAAAAAAGAGCATTCCACCTCAGAAAAAGTGAGACTCTGACACAGTGTGTTCATGAAGTTTCCTGGCACAGCCCAGAGACTTTTAGCTTGGGCAGAACCTAATTGTTGTGAATCGTGTCCTCTCAAAATCCATATATTGAAGCTCTAACTCCCTTATGTCAGAATGTGACTGTATTTGGAGACAGAGCCTTTAAAGAGGTAATGAAGGTAAAATGAGGTCACTGGTGGAACTTTCCTGGTGGTCTGGTGGTTAAGACTTTGTGCTTCCAATGCAGGGGGCAGGGGTTCCATCCCTGGTTGGGGAATTATGATCCCTATGCCACATGGCCAAATAAACAAAATGTAGTAAAACATTTTTTAAAAAATTGAGGTCATTGGAAAGTCAAAGTGTTAGTCGCTGAGTCGTATCCAACTCTCTGTGATCCCGTGGACTTCCTCTGGGCTCCTCTGTCCATGGAATTCTCCAGGCCAGAATACTGGAGTGAGTAGCCGTTCCCTTCTCCAAGGGATCTTCCAGACCCTGGGACTGAACCAGGTCTCCTGCATTGCAGGTGGATTCTGTACTGTCTGAACCACTGAGGTGGGCTCTAATCCGATGACTGGTGCCTTCATAAAAAGAGATTAGGACACAGACCCATAGAGGGTAGATCAGGTGAAGACAGGGAGAGGACAGCCACCTGACAAGTTGAGGAGAGAGACTTCCAGTCCTCTCGGCATCATGACTTTGGACTCCAGCCTCCAGAACTTGGAGACAATAAATGTCTGCTGTTGAAATCCCTGGTGTATTGCACTTTGTAATGGCAGCCTAGCAAATGCATACACTAGTCATCTGGGGCTCCGTGGAAATCCTACTCTTATCAGAACACAACAGAATCCTCAGGCTTCAAGGAAAACAATATGGAGAAGTCCAAAAGTCCTGACACAAAGTGATGTCAACACAGGGTCATGATCCAGGCGTAGCCGGATGGGGGACAGGATGACAGGGTAGCAAGTGCTGTTTGACCTTCAGAGGCTGGTCAACTTATTTCCTTTCAAAATGCTCATTTAGGAATGCCACTTGATTTATTCTTCCTTCAAGTATTCTGTAAAATAACTTATATTAGCATTCTATAATCAGATTATTGAAAGAAGGGTTTTGATCAGGTGTAGGACTGATCTTCGTTTCAGTATTTAATATTAAATGTAATTTTTTCAAGTAGAATTGTCTCTAGAGTAGTTTTAGTTTCATAATAAACCTGAGTAGGTGGACTTCCCTGGTGGTCCAGTGGTTAAGAACCTGCCTTCCAGTGCAGGGTACACGGGTTAGATGCCTGGTCTAGGAAGATGCCACATGCCGTGGGGTGACTAAGCCCGTGTGCCACAACTCCTGAGCCCCCACACCACAACTGGAAAGTAGCCCCACTTGCAGCAGCTAGAGAAAGGCTTTATGCAGCAATGAAGATACAGTGCAGCGGGGGGAAAAAAAACCCAAGTGAAAGGTACAGAAACTTCCCATGTATCCTCATCCCCCCACAACCATCACAGTCTCCATCACGAGAAACATACTCAACAGCTGTCTTTCTCCTTTCTGTTCCCAAAGCAAGAACACACTGTGTTGGGACAGATTTTGAAAGAGTGGTAATTTAAAGATTTTCCAGTACTATTGTGTTATGTATAAATTTGATTCCACAGCTGAATGAGTACACTGACTTTTACCTTCTAAACCTCAGTATCCTTAGGGTTTTGTAGGTGTCCCCTAGAGAAGGAAATGGCAATTCACTTAAGCATTCGTGCCTGGAGAATTTCATTGACAGAGCAGTCTGGCGATCTACAGTCTATAGGGTCACAAAGAGTAGGCCACGACTGAGTGCATCAAGAGAAAGAAATACCACCTGGAAATCCAGAGGTTCCGCAACTGCTCCGCTGATGCTAAGATGAGCTCATCTTAGGACCATCAGCTCAACTGTGTACAGGCAAACTGTGCCCCTAGAGTATCGGAACTGAAAATGAGTGCTTATGTTTAACAGAACTTGTGATGTATGATGTATCCAAACAATATAGTGTGTGTGCTTAGTCGACCCCCTGGACTGTAGTCCATCAGGCTCCTCGGTCCATGGGATCCTCCAGGCAAAAATACTGGAGTGGATAGCCATTCCCTTCTCCGGGGGATATTCCCAACCCAGGGATTGAACCTGGGTCTCCTGCTGATAGATTCTTTAACATCTGGGACACAGGGAAGCCCAAACGATACTGTATCAAAAGCTAAATCATGTCACATGCAGTTGTAAGTCTGCAGGACACACATGCATATTTCACCAAATGCCAAGAATTTCTATGCAGCTGTGTTTGAAGTTATGTACAACAAACACATTTTTTTCTTAAGTAACAGTAGAACAAATTTTTAAATAAAATGTCAGATTCCTTCTTGTATCTCATGACATTCCTTCTACGATACTGATAACTGGCTTCTGCCTCAGTTTCAGCTGAATATCAAATTCTTGTCCTTAGCCATTGGGAGATGAACCAAAATGAATACGCAGCGCACCACAATGAAATTCACTTTTTCCAAGCACCCATTCTCCTACAATGTTACAGAAGCTGGGACTTGTATTTCTAAGTCAGCTCAATACCACTGAGATGCTGGAAGGGCTCACATGCTCAGAGTTCTAGCTCTGCTTCCCCCGTGGTGCCCAGAGAATGAGACTGAGGGGAATGGGTTTTTTCTCTCGCCTAAGTGAGGGCATTGTCTAAGTGCCTGCCGTGCTACAGAGACTGAGTCTGGGCTTCAGAGACTCAGTTGTTGTTCAGTTGTGTCCGACTCTTTGTGACGCATGGACTGTAGCCCTCCAGGCTCTTTCCATGGGATTTTCCAGGCAAGAATACTGGAGTGGTTTGCATGCCCTTCTCCAGGGGATCTTCCCCACCGAGGGATCAAACCTGTGTCTCCTGCATTGCAGGCAGATTCTTTACCACTGGGCCACCTGGGAAGACTGTCAGAGACTCAGACACGTAAACACAAACTAAACTCTCTCCATATTAAAGCAAGGAGAAATGAATCTCAAACACAGAGGGGAGGAAGCTGCCAGGGGTACAGTGAACTCTCTTTAGGCTGCTCTGAAAGTTCCTGAAATTGGGCCATTTTGTTTCTCAAAGGACTCCTGTGTCTAGTTAAGCAATTTCCCTTATAAAATAAAGCCAAGAATAAATAGGGTTTAGACCCCAAGAGAATCTTTCTGTATTTCTTCCTTGATTAGGACAATAAAACCTGATTACAGTGAAAGAAATTGCATGAGTCACCATTTTGGCAGAATCAAAGGTGATATTGTTAAGAAATAATTTCTTTGCTTTTGTTTGTTATTTTCCTGCCATTACTTTAACCTGTGAGCCTTTGCTCTGCAGGCCAGAAAAATTCTTGACTGAGGCTGCCCCAAAAGGAAAAGAACCATGAAGAAACAACAGGGAAAATTCTTTCTAGATTACATGGGTCTGCATGAACTGATAAAATATGATTTATAACTTTGAAATTTATAACTTTGGAAATATACTAGCTTGAACCTGCTTTCCAGTAGACCCTTTTCTCTTATGCTGAGACCTACAAGTTGATAAAGTATAACTTTGTAAACAAAGATTTTTTTTTTTAAAAATGCCTTTAGGTTTAGAAAACTTCAAATGCTGCTTCTATCTCAATTTTCTTCCCCAATGAAACAACCGAAACCTGGACAAAATACATGAAAAATGGTTTTCGAGACAGTAGGCATCAGACAGAGAAGGAGTGTGATTCCTGAGATAAGAAATAGACAAAGCAAGCCCTACAGTGGCCCCAGATGAAGCCTTGAGAGTTTCCAAGACACCGTACAGGGAGGGGGACCAAGGGGTAACTGGCAGACTCTCTAGGTTGGAAGGGCAAGCCTGAAAATCTAGAGAGCCTAAGGAGGCCAGAGTTTGCAGAACACACTGCTGCCCAGGGAGAGAAGCCGGAGACCTGCAGGGGGTCACCCTCAAGTATTCAGCAGAGCATTGAGAGGGCACCCATGTGAGGACACTCCATGATTGGGAGAGACCCACGTGAAAGGATTAGAGGGAAGAATGCCCTATGATTACTCTGGGCGGGGAATGGGGCCCAGGATTCGTGGCAAGTTAGATATCAAAGCTTGAGAGCACAAATTTCCTTGGTGGTCCAGTGGGTTAAGAATCAGCCTTGCAATGCAAGGGACATGGCTTCCATCTCTGGTCCAGGAAGGCTGCACATGCCACAGGGCAACTAAACCCATGTGCCACGACTACTAAGCCCGCCCTCTAGAGTCAGTGACCCCCAACTAGAGATCCCGTGCGCTGCAACTAAGATCTGATGCAGCCAAATAAATCATTAAAAAAAAAAAAGCTTGATAGCGATAATTTCAAATAGGATGCCCCCAGCACAGCACCCTTCTTTCTCAATCTTTTCCAATAAACAGTATTCAATTTCACTAATAGTTTGCATTTTGCGTGTTTATTTCCTTTCTCATTAATAAGCGTATGTTTGTTCAATTCTTTCATCCGTATACCTTTGACTTTAGTTTTCTTTTTCTAGCTTCTTAAGGTGGACGTTTAGGCCACTGATTTTCAGCCCCTCTTTGTGTCTAATAATAAAAGCACTCAACACTTGAGTTTTATAGAGCTCTTTAGTGCCATCCCTCAAATTTTAATGGGCTCTGTTTACATTCTCACTCAGTTCAAAATATATTATGACTTCTCTTTTTTCCCATGGATTATTTAGGTTTTATTTCTAGCTATTCAGTGATAGGCTGCATATATTTTTGTTATTGCATGCTAATTATTTTATATCAGAGAACATATCTGTATATTTTAATTCTCCTGCATATAGTCTATACAAAATAGCCTATCTTGTTGAATATCCCCTGTACATTTGAAAAGTAGTACTCATTTTTAATCAAAATTTTGTTCAGAGCTGTTCCCCCAAAGGAAGAATACAGGGCCCAGGAACCAAATGGCAGCATCATTTACCATCACACTCGGTGACCCACATGGGGAACTTGTGCTTCTGTCCCTCCAGCTCTGGGCTCTGCAACTCATGGCTCCCAAAAGGAGGACACCTCATCTAGTAGACAGAGCAGGACTCCATTGAAGTTGAGGTGGTGACTGCTACCTGCATACCTCTGCTTCTGGTACTGAGGCACTACCAGGAAAGAAGGGAGGCACCATTCTGCAGGGATGATTGACACAGACTAACACAATGCTGGTGGGGAGGATCCACTTGAACACCTCTCGGCACTCCCTTGTCCAGTTCAGACACAACATGAATCAAGGCAGGAATTCCAGGCTACAACGGGCTTAGTGACCAGGGCTCAGAGCCCCTCAGAGGGAGAGTCTGTATTATGCCAGCATAACACAGCAAAAGTGCCAGCCAAGGTTGAATATAGTGAGTAGTAGCTGCTGTTCAGTTGCTCAGTCATGTCTGACTCTCTGCGACCCTGTGGACTGCAGCATGCCAGGCTTCCCTGTCCTTCACCATCTCCCTGAGTAGAGGAAGGGGATAATGAATGTCAGCATGGTCCAGGGGCCAGTTCAGAGATGGATGCTGTAGTTCATCCCATAAACCTTCTGCTTGTAAATTTCCCCCAGGAGAAAAACTGTGCAGGCACCCTGACATAGCTCTTCATGGAACACAGATGGAGAAGTAGATCCAAGCAGTGTGACAGACTGTAGTCGATACTATAGTGCATTACCAGATCCGCAGCTACAGGGTGGGGATGGAAGGGGTACCTACTGGCAGATAGCATTCACCTATCAGTCCCTGAAGAAGTTGTCTCAGCTGCAAAGAGCTGCCTTGCCTGAGATTATATCACTTTCCAGAGCAGCCCACAACCAGTGACTGATCAGTGAGGGAGTATAAAGACCTGGCCATTTCAGCCCAACTTGGGACAGATCAGAAGGCTTATCCTAGCTTCAGAGCAGGATATGGGGTTGGCCATAGCTGTCTTTGGGCCTGCATCACAATTGGATATCTTCTTCTCTCCACTCCCAGTCAAAAGTATTGATCCCAAGGGCACTCCTTAACCAACTTCCTGCATCTCATAGTTTGCTCCCTAGGAACCCAATCTATAGCACCAAGATTGTGCAAGATTGTAAGCAGAGATGCTGGCTTTCAATGCAGGTAGTGTGGAACTTTCCCGGTGGCTCAGACATTAAAGAATCCACCTGCAATGCAGGAGACTTGGGTTCGATCCCTGGGTCACGAAGATACCCTGGAAAAGGGAATGGCAATCCACTCCAGTATTCTTGCCTGGAAAATTCCACGGACAGAGGAGCCTGGCAGGCTACAGTCCACGAGGTCACAAAGAATTGGACACAACTGAGTGACTAATACTTTCACTTTACTTTCAGTGTCGGTCCATAGGCTTACTCATAATGATTACAGTCTACAGCTGGCCTAAGCCTGAACCTCAGAATTAATCCTATGGAGAAGAAAGGGAGTAGGCGAAATCCTTAGCTAACTTTAAAGGACTAACTTGAAAGGACTGAGAAGTCATTGAAGGGGTTTGAGTCTTTTAGAAGTGGCTTGACTAAATTTTGATCAGGTAAATGAAGCTTGAGATGGAAATTATAGAGAAACAATTAAGAGTTCTTTGCATATCTGAGTCTTAGAAGTCATACCCATTGCAAAAGATTTAGCATCAGTGAGCTTTCACTATTGAAATTAGGGCAATAATCAGAATTACAGTGCTTATATAGTAACATAACCATTTCTGTATTTTCCCAGGAACTGTCAAGTACGTCAGTTCACAGAAATGTTTCTGTGCCTGAAACATCAATGCATGAAGCTAAAGAAAAATATCTCTAAGTCATCCAGCTGGAAGTCATTCTTAGTCCTCTGTGGTAGACTAAAACAAGGATCCCAAAACGATACACATGTCAGATCTTGAACTTGTGAATGTGAACTTATTTGGAAAAATGATTTTTGCAGATGTCCTTAAGTTAAGGATCTGGAGATGCGGATTATCCAGGTAAATCCTTAATTCAATGACAAATGGATTTATGAGAAAGGCAGGGGGAGAACTGAAACAGACCAAAGACGGGGAGGAGACACAAAGAGAAGACAATGTGAAGGTGGCAGAAAACTAGAGTGATGCCCTCCCAGCCCAGGATAGTGGTGTCTGCCACCAGAAGCTGGTAGCTTGCAGACCTCTGGCCTCCAGAACTGTGAGAGAATACATTTCTGTTGTTTTAAGACACCAGGCTTGCAGTGGTTTGTTACAGTAGCCATGAGACACCCACACATCCTCCTGCCTTCTGTATCTGAAGGCATCCTTGACTGTTGGTGAAATATACAGATTTATGTTCCTCAAATGGCCAAAGAAATAGTTGAAATAGCTCAGCATCCCCCAGGTGTAAGCGCTATGCGTACAATCACTGTGTAAAAATTCCCCACGTCTGAGAACACAGCAGCATTGATCTACCCATGAAGATGAATTACAGCTCCTTTCCTGAGAGGATGAACAGTGGGGCGAGGATGTATAGATTTTTTTACATCCTGAGTCTATTTCAGTCACATCCATGCTGAAGGTCAAACAATCTAAAAACCCATAAATAGTCAGTCTTGGATCCAAAGAATGGATCTTGCTGGCATTCTGATAACAAAATAAAAAGCAAACCATTGATTATTCCATGACATGTAAATAATTAAGGCCAAGCTGGGAGTTAGCCCTTCTTTTCCCACCTTAGAAAGAGTGCTGAAAAACTGGTGAGGATATCTGAATAAGCAAGAGGACACTTCTAAACAAAGTCAAGGAGAGATATGGTCCTCTCCTTTAGCATGGTAAGAGATTCATTTCACGGTGCACCACCCAACAGTCACATTGTCTGCCCAGAGCTATTGTTCTTCCTCCTCAGGGACCATACATATGTGGCGGTTCAGAAACCTCTCAGGAGGGACTCAGGAGCCTCAAAGCTCTGCACCTTTCCTCTGGGGAGGGTGGGGGCAGATGGAGGTAGGAGCAAATTAATGAATAAAGAATGCGTTTCTAAAGGCTTTAGAGAGAATTCCCAAGTGATGGCCAGTTCTTCAGTGCAAAGGCTTAAGAGTGAACAGGCAGAAAGGAGTAAGTATTTTACTTAACTCTGCACAATTCTGAAAGGCAGATGCTCTTGTCCCCACACTATAGAGGAGAAAACAGAGGTCCAAGAAGTTAAGAGACTTGAAGTCACAGCAAGAGATGAAGCCAGATTACAACTCAAACCTGTCTGACTCCAAAAGCTCAGCTGCTTGAGCTCTACCCTAATTCCCCAAGGTCAGATGTAAACACACAATAGAAAGGAGGTCTGAGGACACCCTCGGGAAAGAAAACAGTAATATGTCTGCCTCACAACACATGAGGTAAGGGATCAGATCAGATGATTTATTCATATCTTAATATATTCACCTTCATATACTGAGTTATATCAGTAAGAACATCAGACATGGAAAAAGGGATTCACAACAAAGTCCTACTGAATAGCACATGGAGCTATATTCAATATCCTGTGATAAGTGAAACTGAAAGTCGCTCAGTCGAGTCCAACGCTTTGTGACCCCACGTACTGTAGCCCACCAGGCTCCTCTGTCCATGGAATTCTCCAGGTAAGGCTATTGGAGTGGGTAGTCGTTCTCTTCTCCAGGGGATCTTTCTGACCCAGGGATCAAACCCAGGTCTCCTGCATTGCAGGTGGATTCTTTACCATGAGCCACAAGGGCCTATGATGAAAAGAATATGAAAAAAGAACGTATATATGTAGAAGTTACTTTGCTGTACAGCAGAAATTAACACAACATTGTAAATCAACTATACAGCAACTCTACTTCAAAAAAATGTTTTAAAAGGGAGGTCCCTGGTGGTCAGTGGTTAGCACTTGGCACTTTCACTGCCATGACCCAGGTTTAATCCCTAGTTAGGGAACTAAGATTCCTGCAACCTGTGCAAGAGGCCTAAATAAATAAATAAACGGGAGGGGGGGGAATGGGGAAGAAAGATGAAAAAGTTAGAGTTGTCTCTACCTTTAAGAAATGTGTAGTTTAGAAGGGGAAATTTGAAAATACAGAAATAATAAAGTGAGGATGGTCTGAGCAAGTGAACTCAGGAGAGGTCCATCACAGAAGCTCAGGAGGAAGAGGCTGCATTTAGATGGAAGGTGGCATTTTTATACCAAAGGGGAGGAATTCGGTCATGTGAGGAAAGGAAATTTCACGCTAAACAAAGTACACACAAAGTTAGCACAGCAAGATGAGATATGAAAAAGCTTTGAGACTGCATAAAATGCAAAGAATTATCTGGAGAAAAGCCCATGTAAAAATATATATTGGACAGATTCCAGCTGTTGCAATATCCAGAGACAGAAACCTCATATATAGGAGAGAATTAACTGGCCTCAGCACCAAATCATTATGGATCTGAAGTTGAAACAGATTCTTGAGAATCCTGACTATACCGTGCGTGCATAGTAAGTTGCTTCAGTTGTAGCCGACTCTGTGAAACCCTATGGAACTATACTGTAATTAAATTTTAATCAATATTTTAAATATTGGTTTGATACATTTATCAAAACAACTATAAGAAAATAAGCATAATAATAAAGTAAAAATTATAGTATAGAAAAATTTGGGTTATGAAGACTATGTAAAACAAACTATTGTGAGATCTAATATGCAGTGGACACTTCTGATTGTAGGAAGATGGAGCAGACATACTTTTCCTTATCCCTTCTGCTAAGTGCATCTAAAACTCTGGATACTACATGTAAACAAACACAAGAAGATGCTGAAAGGTGGAGAGAAGATGCCCTGCTATGTAGGGACTCTGGTTCCCAAGGACCAGTAGTGAGCCCCCTGGGTTTTCTCTTTGCCTCACGTATGACAGCCTTGGAGCTAAGAAGCTGCCAACTCAGAAACACAAATGGGTGCAGATAAAAATAGTCCCACCCCGCTCCTGCTGCAGAAAGCTTGCTCTTTCTAGCTAAAGGACCAGACAAAGGTCAACCTAGCAAAACGGGAAACATTTTAGATAACAGCTGCTCTACTCCAAACAAATATTAGGGGGAAAAACCTGCGGTCCCACCCACACACCTAGGCCAACAAAGGTCACATACGGGAAGGTCCCTTTTATATGACATCCTTGAAATGAGAAAATTATAGAATTGGGGGAGGGAGGGAGTTATAAAAGGGCAACATGACGGACCTGTGTAGTGATGAACTGAAAATGTCTGTACCTTGACAGGATCAGCGTCAACATCCTGGTTGCTATGTTGTAGTAGGATTTTTAAGATATGACCATTGAGGGGAAGTGAATAAAATGAACATTCAGTTCAGTCACTCAGTCGTGTCTGACTCTTTGGAACCCCATGAATCACAGCATGCCAGGCCTCCCTGTCCATCACCAACTCCCGGAATTCACTCAGACTCACGCCCATCGAGTCAGTGATGCCATCCAGCCATCTCATCCTCTGTCATCCCCTTCTCCTCCTGCCCCCAATCCCTCCCAGCAGCAGAGTCTTTTCCAATGAGNGGGAGTTGGTGATGGACAGGGAGGCCTGGCGTGCTGCGATTCATGGGTTTGCAAAGAGTCAGACACGACTGAGTGACTGAACTGAACTGAACTGATAGCAACATTTGAAAAAGCAGCATTTTGAACCTAATATATCCAAAGTACCTAGGTTTCAGGAACCTAATAGCTGGGGCTAGATTGGAGAGGATATGGCCTTAAAGAAGACATTATATTAGAATTTATTCAAAAGATAAATTCTGAATTTTTTAAAATAATCTTTTAAAGGGTTTTTAGAGTGTCATAACTTTAAGTTGCATGAAACTTTGTTGAATTACTGTAAAACCTTTGGATTAGGAATGAAGTAATCTGGTTTTAATCTTGATTCTGTGACTACTTAGTCATGAAGTCCTTGGGGCAAATCTTTTAACTTTCAACAATCCCAGTTCTTACATCTAAAAATGAGGAATCAAGCCTCATGTTACCCCTTTCTAGAGTAAGAATGTGGTACAATTCAGATTACTGTATGAAAAGGTACTTTGAAAAACATAAGGGGATTACTTCCCTCTTGTCAGCAATATTGTTTAATATAAGAATAATCCTTTCTATTCTATCGTTGACATAAAACTTAAAATTTGGCTTGTTGACACAATATAAAACAGAGTCAGGGACATATTTTTATTTCTTGAGGGAAGAAAATGTTCCTTCAGTAATGATGTTTAACTGATGAAATGAATAAGAGTTTAAAATCTTATTATTTCCCACTTAAAGTTTCAGGTTTGAAGTTATTTTTCTGAGAACAAGCAATTGTAAGAAAGACTTAATGGAGACATAGACACCTCCCAACATTGATCTTGTTTTCCAGCATAGTCGTATGGAAACTTTAAAAACAAATTTGTCGATCAATTTGTTTAACACAGGGATTTTAATTTCTCATTTACATCACTGCCTGTATGTCCCTGAGCTTTACACAATACTTGTCATCTATTTGGTTTGTTTATTTTAGCTAAGAGTAGAGAACATTTGGTGTGTGGGTGCTCAGTATTTTAAATTGAACTAAATTAGTCTAAGCCAGTTGTGCAAATGTAATTCCTCCTGGTAGTGATGGGTTTAGGAAGGTGTATGTGTTGCAGTTCTGGTCAATGAAATGTAAAAAGAGGAAGTCTCAGAAAAAAGAGACACTTGAGGAGTGTCAGAAGACATCTTCGGCTTCCTACCTATATTGTTTTTCCTGGATGTGATGCCTGTAAGTGTGGCAGCCTTCTTGCCCCCATGAAAGCTTATGGGTGACAGAGCAGAAAGATGGGAAGAACCTGTCTCTTTAATGAAACTAATGGATTAACCAATCTTGGACTTCTCTTTTTGTGCAAAATAACAAATGTCTCATTGTTTAAGCCAGTTGAGTAGAAGTTTTCTGTAATTTGTATACAAAAGCAGCATAATAAATACACAGACCCTAACGATTAGCTTTTCTGGTTATTTTCATTCTCTTGATCATGTTAGTTATGCTTCTTGGCATTCCAGATCCCCCGAGTTTTCTTGAAAAGAAGTAACTGGGGCTGTTGTCAATGTAGTGTATAAGGACATATACTGCTTACGGCTTCTGAGGGCAGCAGTTCTACCTGTTTTGGGCATCGCTATATACCCAGGCCCTTTATAGTGCTTGTTTTTTAATACAAGTTGAGTGAATAAATGCATTTTCCACAGTTCCTTTTATATTATAATGTTATATTAGGCTGATCATCTCAGGCAAGAGAATAAGGTTAACAGAATGTCTTTTCTATTCCCTTTTTTTCTGATTTTGTTTATAAAGGCAAAAAAAAAGTAGAGGCCATGACTTTTCAAGCATCAGTCATATGGGTTTTTTTTTTTTTTCCACCAGATTTGTTAATTGGCATGAGAGGTCATCTATACTTGTCTTCCTATTGAAACAGATAAAATGAGATCACAATTCNCTTTTTTTCTGATTTTGTTTATAAAGGCAAAAAAAAGTAGAGGCCATGACTTTTCAAGCATCAGTCATGTGGGTTATTTTTTTTTTCCACCAGATTTGTTAATTGGCACGAGAGGTCATCTATACTTGTCTTCCTATTGAAACAGATAAAATGAGATCACAATTCCAAGAACAAGGGCTAAAAAAGAGGTGGTGAATAGAAGCTGTTTAATAGGCTGCCATATGAAAGCTGACGTTCTTTAGCAACAGTGAATTTAAAAGGATATTTCCCATGCTGTTAAGCTCTAAATGTTCAAATTGACTAGAGTGGTACAAGAAGAAATAGAATTTTCACAGTTAAAAATTGAGCATATGTTTTATACTTCGTTAAACTTTCCTGTATATCACTTGAAATATCTGGTTCTACCTATATTAAATAACTGGTTAACCTACATCCCTCTTTTAAAATTATATATATATATATATATATATATATACAAAAGCATATCTCTAGGGTAGCTTGTTTTCCAAGGTTGGAAGCTATGTATTTTAGAAATCTACCCATGCCAGAGGCTGCCAGACATAATTCAGGGTATCTGCCAACACATGAAAAGAGTAGAAGCAATTTAGATATCCCTCATCTGAGAAATGAACATGTAAACTCCAGTTTATTCATATATTTGAAATATTAGCAGTTAAAATAGGTAAAGTAGATATACATTAGTCAATATGGTTAAAACGCAAAACTGTGTTCAGTAAAATGTAGCAAGTTTTAAGTAGGATATGATTAACATTAACATGCTAAAAACAAATCAGTATTTTTAAAATATTATGAAAATGATGCATACCAACGTTAGGATTGTGGCACCCTCTGTGAGAGAGAGAGATTGATTTGATTTTCACTATATCTCTACTTGGCCTTTTCCTTTAAAAGTAAAAACTTTAAATAAGTATGGCAAATGTTAACTCCTGTTAATTCTGAGTAGTGGGAAATGATTCATATATTATTGTCTGTATTTTTCTGTATGTTTGAAATAGTTCATACTTTTTTTAAAAAGGGGCTAATTTCACAATTTTGGAATGACAACGATCTATCTATTATTATCTTAACCCCTTCTGTTTGATAGTCTAAACTTATATCAATATTAAAACTTTTAATTATAACTTAGAAATTTTTTCCTAGTGGTTTGTTGCAGTGTAGATTGAGGTCATTCCAGAAAGGCCACTTAAAGACACGAAAATAGTATTTAGAATAAATCAAATTTCTCAGCCAGTTCTGTGCTTGCCAGGAAATCCAAGTTATAAAAAATAAGTAAAGAACATTTGAAGCATTTTGTCCTACAAGAATGGGTTGTTTTTTAAAGTATCCCAACTTTTTCCACAGAGAAAGCAGTTTGCCAGCAACTTAAATGTTTACTTTTTTAAAAAACAGAAGCATGTCAATATTTTGCAGTCCAAGGATTTTCTCATGGTTTTATTCATTCCTCTTGACTAAAGTTTCCTAGAGAAAGTATGTGGGAAAGTGACCTCATGTCTTTAAATTTCTTGGAACCATTTAAAAAACAATCTTGTAAAGTGATTTTATATTCTTATCTAAATATATGATTACTTTTTTTACTTTGGTACTATTATAAAGTTACCATTAGGCATATGAATTTTACGAAGCTCTTTATATTTGAAAAATATATCTTAATTTTCAGTATACCAGGAAAAATACCATTTGCATTGATTAATCTTAAAATTTAACAATATATATTTAAGTCACTTTATGAATAATTTTACAGAAGTATAAAGGCATGGCCTAATTAGAACTTTGAAAATTTAAGCATAATGAACACAATTTTTATTTCTTTTTTTTTTTTTGGCTTTGAAGTTATAGACCCTTCAACTGAAGTGTCAGTTGAAGGTAACTAGTCATTACCTGCCATGCATGAATCTGGAAAATACCGGTCTTGTAAACAGTGACTCCAGATTTCAAATACATTTCAATTAGATACTGGCTTATTGTTACTCTGATTCTTCTTGCATGTGCACTACCAAAATGTAATACATTAAAAAAGTTTGACATAATTTTTTGAAGAAGGATGGCAATTATTGGAAAAAAAATTAATTTTTAGGTTTATAGGTATGAATAATTAGAATCCAGGTCCAGTAATTTTTCATTTCTACATTTATTTATTTTTAGTCACGTTTGTGTTCTTCTCCAGTCACTCAGTTGTGTCCAATTCTTTGCAAGCCCATGGACTGCAGCANTGCACTACCAAAATGTAATACATTAAAAAAGTTTGACATAATTTTTTGAAGAAGGATGGCAATTATTGGAAAAAAAATTAATTTTTAGGTTTATAGGTATGAATAATTAGAATCCAGGTCCAGTAATTTTTCATTTCTACATTTATTTATTTTTAGTCACGTTTGTGTTCTTCTCCAGTCACTCAGTTGTGTCCAATTCTTTGCAAGCCCATGGACTGCAGCATGCCAGGCTTCCCTGTGCTTCACTATCTCCAGGAGTTTGCTCCGACTCATCTCCATGGAGTTGATGATGCCATCCAACCATCTCATCCTCTGTTTTCCGTCACCCCCTTCTTCTCCTGCCCTCAATGTTTCCAAGCATCATTGTCTTTTCTAATGAGTCAGCTCTTTGCATCAGGTGGCCAAAGTATTGGAGGTTTGGATTCAGCACCAGTCCTTCCAATGAATATTCAGAATTGATTTCCTTTAGGATTGACTGGTTTGATCTCCTTGTTGTCCAAGGGACTCTCAACAGTCTTCTCCAGCACCACAATTCAAAAGCATTAATTCTTCAGTGCTCAGCTTTTTTTTTATGCCAACTCTCACATCCGTACATGACTACTGGAAAAACCATAGCTTTAACTATACGGACCTTTATCAGCAAAGTGATGTCTTTGCTTTTTAATATGCAGGATTAATAATCTGTCTGGGTTTGTCATAGCTTTTTTTCCAAGGAGCAAGCGTCTTTTAATTTCATGGCTGTAGTCACTGTCCACTGATTCTGGAGCCCAAGAAAATGAAGTCTGTGTCTGTATTTAGCATTTTTCACCTGGGAACTATATCAAGTAAATTTTGGTGGCTAAACATCAGAAACAGTGGACAAATAGTCCTAAACTATCCACTTAGAAAAATTAGATGCTCCAAGTCCTTGTCTTAAATTATTGCATAATGAAGCCCTTTCTATTGAGTAAGTGGATGAGAATACCATATTTCCTTGTTGCTCTTAGAAATATCTGATTCACTCATCTATTCTTGAGTTTGAGACAACTTATTTAGAATATGTACCTGAAGTCTCATAGTCTGAGGTTTTGCCTCAATGATCACTTTCATCAACATCATTAGGATCTATATAACCCTCTGTCTCTTTGCATCCACCTCTGATTCTCTTAATAACTGTGACGATTCCTCTGTTGATTTTCTCCTATTCATATTTGTCATTATAGTCAAAATGAAATATTCTTAACTCTCAACTGTGGTCTAGGCCATACCACCCTAAATGTGCCCGATCTCATCTAAACTCTCAACTGGATTCATTGAAGGCCTTTAAAAGAAAACTAAAAACCTCAAAAGATGATACCTTTCTAGAATTTTATGTCTTATTAAAAGATGATGTTAATACTAGGGGAAATGCAATATGAAAACTAAGGATGATGTAATAGTGATCATTTATTGTAAAATAGTTACATGGGAATAATTGATTAGTAATAATTAAATAATTCCTGAGATAATTAAAAAGTAAAATATTTCAAACAATGTAAGAAAAATTGAATAAAATTAAATCACTGAGATCCCATAATGTATCCTAGAGTAATAAAAGGGTCCAGTGGGTTCTCATGGGGACTGAAAGATATAATGGATTGTATCCTATTTATAAAAAATAAATTTTCTCTTTATCCCTGGGAGAAAAATTAAGAAAAGCTAAAAGTCATGAAATATCAATCCTTACATATAGATGCTCAAAAGAAACCAAAAAGCTACTTTTGTCTAGTGACCCCAAGTAGTATTTCTAGGGTTAACAATCATAAAATGTTTTCAGTTAAAGTTACAGGATAAGAAGTATCTCTTAACTAAAAACTTTATAATGTGGCAGAGAACACAGGGGCAGAGTTCTGAGTCAATGTTTTCTTTCCCCATAAGGCTTGGCAAGTATGTTTGTTCTTGGAGATCCTAATACTCAAACCAAAGAAAATTGGTCCAGGGTGGATAGCTGACCAACTTGAGAATGTGAACTCCTTTTTCCCCCAGCTTTTGAATCATAAGAAACAAACTCAGGACACTGGAACCAAAGGGCTGGGTCAAAGCTAACAGCACCATGGAGCTCAAAGTCTTGCAGAAAACCAGATTGCAAAGACATCTTTGAAGCCAAACTTCAAATGAAGCAAAGCTCGTATGCAGAATCCAGATAACAGGCCTCTGTGAGGGACAGAGGGTGACCAATCCTGGGTGAACTTCCTGCAATTTGAATTATTCACATTCTTTATAACAACACCCTTTTACTTAAGTCAGAATTGGTTTTCTGTTTCTCAGAAACAACAAAATCCCTAAAACAGAAATCAGTGCCAAGAAAAGGATTGTATTAGGCTCCGAGTGAAAAATGTAGAGCTGTCTGTGGAGTGGAGGCAGAGGGCTGGGGTAAAGGCATGGGTGCAGAGATTCCCCAGTCCCATAGAAATCAGGTGTCACAGAGGTAAGAGGTGGCGAGATACCTAAACAACTGCCCCAAATCTCTTGAGCCCAAGCCACATCACTAAAGCCAAAGCCTCAGATATAAGTCCTCGGATGTTGAGATGTGGGAATGTATTCATTCCCTATGGACGTAAAAGTCAGCGGCAAGGAATTCTCAGTACCAGGTTGTTTGGCTAAAAGTATATTGGGAAAAAAGCAGGTAATTATGTATCTATATTTCATATTCTTTTCTGCTTAGATTATTAAAGATAAGATCCAGATATTATTCATTAACTTGGAAAAACTCAGGGCTTGAGAGCCTGGCAGTTGAAAGGACAATAGCTAGCAATAGCTAGACTGGTTGAGGAAGCTTAGCCTTTTTCCACAGGATGAGTTTGCCTATCACCCCCATGGCCCCCAATTCCCAGTCTCTAGTAAAACATGTCCCTAGACTGGAATGTAACTGTGGAGGGGTTTTAAGGGTAGATTAGGGAAGAAGTGCTTTCTGTCCTATTGTCCTCTTCTTTCAGGTCACTTTTCTTCCTTTATTCTCTTGAGGACAGAGCCATTAAGAATAATGGGGTCTAAGGAGAGCTGAATCACAAAAATCCTGAAGGAATGGTCATTAGGTGGTCTGGTGATTAAGGGTGCAAGCTTACTCTACCCCCTATTCCCCTCAGAAATCCCTGGCATCACCTTTCAGTCAGTGACACACTCAAGAAAGACAATGATTGAAAGCCCACTAACACACTGGGCAATTACCACCAGAACTATAGTCTTAAGCAGTTATACCAACTCATACCAACATGGTGCATCCTGGCCTCTTCTGGAGGCTCCAGTTCAAGTAGAAAAGCATGCTGGCACCAGACAATACTTGCTGGAGAGAGGACTCTCTAATGTCCTTCTGAAGAGCAGGTCTGAAGGACAATTGAGAAAGGAAATCCTTCTAATGGCCAGATCCTAGGACGGGCAGGTGTGAGTGAGGAACTTACTTTGCTAAGAGCCAAGAAACAGATTTGGGGTATTTATTTTAGGGGCAGACCAGTGATCAGTTAATGATCCTATTTTCTAAGTTTCTTCCCCACCTCTTAAGTCATCCTCCTTTTTCAACTGATCCTTTTTGTTGAGGTTTCTCCTATTGTATTCCTGATGTAATGGTAGTAAAACGTGCCAGTAAACCCAGAGGTGGTCATTCTGACAGAATGGCGATTATGAACACCAGATAGAGACGGAAGGGCAGGCATTTGTCGCTGTTCCTGTAATTCTGGATCACATTAAGCAAGAGTATAGACATTAGTGGAAACAGCTCATCCACGTGCCACTCTTAGGAATAGTTTTTAAGTCCCATTTTTTTTTTTAATCAGATGACCCCATTTTCAAGGCTTCCACAAATGGTGGTTCAAGGTCGTGTGTACACGGCATATTCCTATGAAAAGGTCCTGCCCCACCAAGCTGGCCACAACTGACTGAGACCCCTGATCCCACTGACATTCAGCCTCTAAAGGACGTAAAGGTAAGAAACACAGAGACAGGTAAGCAAGTGGCGGTCCATGGAATTGTGAGGTTCTGTACAGCTGGGTT
Organism: Neotragus moschatus; assembly: GCA_006410615.1. Classification (NCBI taxonomy): domain Eukaryota; kingdom Metazoa; phylum Chordata; class Mammalia; order Artiodactyla; family Bovidae; genus Neotragus; species Neotragus moschatus. Next base: position 1,474,375 of record SJYA01002750.1, read on the forward strand.
CAGAACATGTACCATGGAGGTTCACACTGGTATGAGGAAGCAGAAATGAAGAGGACTTCAGGGGAACCAGTTTACAGAAAGAATAAAACAGATGCCTAGGAGATTATGAGTAAGAGAAAAGGAATGAGGAGGAGGAAGACAGAGAGCAAGAGAGAGGGAGCAGAGAAGGAAGGCAGAGACAGGCAGAACTAGACAGAGCCGGAGGCAGGTAGAGACACAGTGAAAGAGATGAAGGAATCCACTGGTAACTTTCTGGATGCCACAATGTCGAGCTATACTTCCTGCAATAAATTCCGTATTTCTGATCCTTTTTAATAATTTTGCTTTACAAGCTTTTTTAGGTAGATTTCTGATTCTTACAACCAAACAATTCTTGAGCGAAATATCTGCTCCTTGATTATAGCTGCTTTAAAAAAACCTTTTATTAACTGAAGTACAGATGGGGAAACAGTGGCTGACTTTATTTTTGGGGGCTCCAAACTCACTGCAATGGTGACTGCAGCCATGAAATTAAAAGACGCTTACTCCTTGGAAGGAAAGTTATGACCAACCTAGACAGCATGTTAAAAAGCAGAGACATTACTTTGTCAACAAAGACTATAAAGAAAGCTGAGCACCGAAGAATTGATGCTTTTAAACTGTGGTGTTGGAGAAGACTCTTGAGAATCCCTTGGACTGCAAAGAGATCCAACCAGCCCATCCTAAAGATCAGTCCTGGGTGTTCATCGTAAGGACTGACGTTGAAACTGAAACTCCAATACTATGGCCACCTGATGCGAAGAGCTGATTCATTTGAAAAGACCTTGATGCTGGGAAAGATCGAGGGCAGGAGGAGAAGTGGACGACAGAGGATGAGACGGTTGGATGGCATCACTGACTCAATGGACATGGGTTTGCGTGAACTCCAAGAGTTGGTGATGGATAGGGAGGACTGGCGTGCTGCAGTTCATGGGGTTGCAAAGAGTCAGACATGACTGAGCTACTGAACTGATAGTGGATTTACAACATTGTGTTCTGGGTGTACAGAGTAGTGATCATCTGCAAATTACATTTCAGTATAGGTTATTACAAGATAATGGGTCTAGTTCCCATGCTGTACAGGGCACTTATCCTTATTGCTTCTGTTTTACACATAGTAGTTCCCACCTGTTGTTAACCCCGCATCTTTAAATTGTCCCTTCTCACATCCCTTTCACCTTTGACAACTGCAGGTTTTCTAGGTCTGTGAGTCTGTTTGTTTTGTATATATTCATTTATGTATTTTTTTAGATTTCACATATTATAAGTATTTGTCTTTCTGTGTTTGACTTCACTAAGCATAATATTCTCTCGGTCTACTCATGTTGCTGCAAATGACAGTTACTCCATTTTCTTAGGGCTAATAGTCCACTGTATGTATACACATCGTCTTCAGCACTGTTGATGGGCACTTAGGTTGCTTCTGTTTCTTGGCTATTGTATATAATGCTGCTGTAAACACTAGGGTGCATGTATCTTTTTTGGTGTGTTTTCTCTGGAAATATACCCAGGAGAGGAGTTATAGGATCATATGATAGTTCTATTTTTAGTTTTTTTTTTAAGGAACCTCAGCAGTACCACACCAATTTACATTCAAACAACAGTATTTGAAGGTTCTTTTATCGCCACAGCCTCTCCAGTATTTGTTCTTTTTTAATGACAGCCATTCCGACAGGAGAGTTATCCCATTGTGGTTCTGATTTGCATTTTGCTTAATTACTTAGGAAATAACAATGTTGAGTATCTTTTCATGCACCTGTTGACTATCTGCCTTCTTCAGAAAAATGTCTGTTCAAGTTGCTTGCCCATTTTTTGATTGGATATTTTGATAAGAGTTCTATGAGCAGTCTAGATAGTTTGAATATTAACCCATCAGTCACATCCTTTTGCAGATGTCTTCTCCCATTCCATGTTGTCTTTTCATTGATGGTTTTCTTTGCTATGCAAAAACTTGTAGTTTAACTAGGTTCCATCTGTTTCTTATTTCTCTTGTACTGGGAGATTGATCCAAGAAAATATTGCTACAACTTATGTTAAAGACTGTTTCGCCTATGTTCTCAGAGTTTTACGGTTTCATGTCTAATAGTTGGGCCTTTTAACCATTTTTATTTTTGTATACACTGAGGAAATGTTCCAGTTTCACTTGAAGAGGCTGGCTTTTCTCCACGGTATATTCTTGCCTCCTGTGTCACTGATTAATTGATCATAGGCATGTGGACATTTAAATGTTTAATTTGCAACTATGGAACTATATGTACTGCCTAATATAAAACTGGGGCAGTCCAAAGAGGGGAGGTGCTCAAGGAAAAGGGACTATGTAAGTTGTAATAACTACTTTCCAAAGACTTAGTTGTAGTCAACAGTAATAACATTTACTAAGCACTTCCTTTATGTCAGACAGGCTCAAAAGCTGTACATGCATATCTCAACTATTGTTCATTACAAATGTAGGCTATATTATCCTAACATTTTACAGATAAGGAAATAAGACCCAGTGAGAGATTAAGTAACTTGCTTAAGGTCACATAGTCAATAAGAGAATAAAAGGTATGTGTGTGTGCTGTGCTCAGTCATGTCTGACTCTCTGAGACCCCATGAACTGTAGCCTGCCAGGCTCTTCTGTCCATGGAATTTTCTAGGCAAGAATAGCGGAGTGGGTTGCCATTTCCTTCTCCAAGGGATCTTCCTAACCCAGTGATGAAACCCACCTCTCTTGAGCCTCCTGCATTGACAGGCGGATTCTTTACCACTGCACTACCTGAGAGGAGAAGGCAATGGCCCCCCGCTCCAGTACTCTTGCCTGGAAAAGCCCCTGGACGGAGGAGCCTGGTAGGCTGCAGTCCAAGAGGTCGCTAAGAGTCGGACACGACTGAGTGACTTCACTTTGACTTTTCACTTTCATGCATTGGAGAAGGAAATGGCAACCCACTCCAGTATTCTTGCCTGGAGAATCCCAGGGACAGGGGAGCCTGGTGGGCTGCCGTCTATGGAGTTGCACAGTCAGACACGACTGAAGTGACTTAGCAGCAGCACCACCACCTGGGAAGCCCCTAAAAGGTATGATCTATTTATTTAGGTTAAATTGACACTTGGAAAAGAATATATGCACTTAAAATTCATTTCAAACTTTTATTGAATGCCTGTTATGTACAAAGTACTGTTTTAAACTAAAACTGGTTAACATCAATGTTAAAAATATAAAGTCGTCTTAAACATCACTATTCAAAATAAATCTTCCTTTCTGTGATAAACACATACACACAAAGATGTACTTTCTAATTAAGGTTTCTAATTTTCAAAATACCTCCTTTAAAACAGAAGGGAATAAATTCCAACAATGTTACTTTCAACGCATTAACTATCTTAAAGTATACTGGAATATTTACAGACTGCTTGCTGCAAAGTGGCCTCACATGAAACGAACCTTGATTTCAGAGGTAAGTCTACTATTAATAAAAACACTGCAATTAAATAGATATGTAAGTTACACACATATCTAAAAAAAAAATAAAATGACAGAACGAGAAGAGTTTTTCATGGAAGGTGATGTGTCGCCATGGATTCTGTTTCTCTTGATTTTCTCAGCAGAGCTTGTTTGAGGGCACTAATTTTCTCATCAAGTTCAGCCAGTGAATAGTTCTGCTGTAAACAATAACACAAATTGCTGAGTAAGACTTCTAATGCAGGTAACATGCTAAATGTACTATAAATACATAAAATATCCAAAAGCATGGTAAATAACTTTTCTCATGAGAATAATTTTTAAATTGAACCATATATGTTGACTAAGCCATAAACTTAAAGACATAAAACAACAAGGCTTAAGTATTTCTTACTTTTGATTAACTAATGACTAAGCTATCTTGGACCTTTTATACTTTGAAAGGGTCATAAAAACACTTTCAACTGCCTATCCTCATAGTCAATAGTAAAAAAAAAAAAAGTTTAATTGCTTAAAGTAACTGGGAATTCTCTTTTGATAGCCAAGGTAGTTGATTGCAGTTAATCTAAAAAAAAAAAAAAGTAAAAGTGGACACTCAAATGTTTTACAATTAAAAATAGAAGGAGATCAAGATTGCAAAGGATGTGGAGGTCACCTCCACAAACAATCAAAATATACATGTGGAACAACTATCACCGAAAATTAACTGGAAATGGCAGAATTATACAGCCAAAGCTGCAAGAAAGATCTCTACGAAACCAGGTAATACAGAAAAAACAAACATCAGGTCAGGACTTGTTCCTCTGGGATGGATATGTAAGGAAGAGAAGGTTTCCAAGGGAGGAACGCTGGCACTGGGGAGGGAGCGAGCAGGCTGAGCCATAATCTGGGAATTCCAGTCCTGGGGTCCTGCACAGGGGCGGCAAGCCCCCACACGTGCTGGGAAATCCACTGCGACAGACAGAAGGGCTGGTGAAGCCTAGACTCTATGAGGAGGAGCGCTTGTGCTGGCTTCCCAATCATCAGGGTGCAGAGAGCCTTGCACTGGCAGATGCTGCCTTGCTAGATCTCTCAATCTGCCAGCCTTCTTCACTCCATACCACAGCCTGCGAGATCTGTGGCAAACAAACACTGGGAAGACTCTGTTCAGCTATGCAGAAACAGAAAAGGGTGCCAAGAGTCTGATCGGGGTGGGAAGGAGGTGGCTGTCAGAGCACTCAGGGACACAGCGGTTTGTCTCCCAGCATGAGTGCCCCAGCATGTCCACTCCACACTGCAGCTGAGAGCTGAGTTTGGGGCGCCAACAGAAGAGCCACAGAGAAAGTGCAAGTCCCGGCCAGCAGAGCGGCCACCTCAGTTCCTACACTCACCATGCTCTGGCCTCCTCCATACCTTTGCACTAGATCTGGGACAAATACAAAAATAAGCCACAAGAAAGGAATGAAATTTTGCCATTTGCAACAATACAGATGGACCTGGAGGGTAATATGCTAAGTGGAGTTAAGTCAGACAGAAAAAGACAACTGCTGTATGGAATCTAAGAAAATAAAACGAGTGAATATAACGAAAAAGAAACAGACTTACAGATAAAAAGAATGAACTACCAGTGGGGAGAGGGAAGGTACAAGATATGAGCAGGAGCCTAACAGATACAGGGTTCTATGCATGAAATAAGCTACGTTGATATACACAGCACATGGAATGTACACAGCACATGGAATGTACACAGCACATGGAATAGAACCAATATTTTACAATAACTAAGTGGAGTATAACCTGTAAAAAATAATTTATTAAATGTTGAAATGATAATACTGGATAAACCTAAAATTTTTAAGATTCAATTAATACAGGAGTACTGTGAACAGAGGTGGACTAAAATTAACTTTGCCAGACACCTTTTTTGACTTAGATGCTAATTAGCGGTATCTGCAGAAGGAAAGCGGATGAGATTTAAATTGAACATTTATTATTTTTCAGCATTTTGTAATTGATACTTTCTTCTACAGTTAACATCTGGATAGATTTTAATAGTTATCTGACCCTTCTGAGTCATTCCATGCCCATAAAATAACACATTAATTTATGTTGCCCTTTTTTTCCAGTCCTAAATCCCAGGATATGACCTAAAAGCAACCACAGTAGAAACTTTTATTAATAAGAAAGGTATAAAACCAAACTATTTCAGAAACCAAAGTAAAAATATAGTAACTTACTTGAGGTGGTTGAACTTTTCTTCTTTTTCCAGAGAAGTTCTAGATTAAAAGTAAAAACAAGTAATCAATACTTAGAAAATCTAAATAATTTTTCTTTATAGATGAGTGAACAAAAATGAGAACCCTGGCAGAAATAAAGCCCACAAACTCACTGACCACTATCTGTAACTGACACCTGCTTTTTTCTACTTTGGAAGTTACCCTCCAAAGATGGTATTAAAAGTGGTAATGTCAGAACAACATGCTTGGCCCTGGCTATACACAACTATACTTTAGCCATTAATTTCCACCTCGTACTGAGGCTTAGTGATTGTGGTAAGAGGAGCTCTGTGGATCTTCTACTTAGTTTCCTTTCTTAGGACATTTCTCTCCCAGGATATTGAACAGGTAAAGCAATAGTCAGAGAGAAACAGAATGTGGAATACCAGGGAGCGGGGTGAAAACAGTCATACACATTCTTGACTATAATGAGCACTCTCTATGTGACTCAGGGGACTAACGATTCCACCCCACTGGTCGTCAGTGACCACAACAGGCAAGGGCCCTGTTCTGGCCAGCAATTAAGGAGAGGTCAGCTGGGAATTAGGGAAGAGCTTCTGGAAAAAACTTCCTCACTTCTAAGAGAAAGCCATCTAGGAGGCAGTTCTTCCGGACGCTGTTGTCATCTGGACAGGACACGAGAAAACACGGTAGCTATCTTACCATCTGTCTGGGGAAAAAGTCAGCACCAAGCAGAGCTGAGAGGGGAAAGAGCTCAGTTCTTTGACAGTCTTGATTTAGCCCAATAAATCAATTTACTGAGAAGACTGCATTATTGTTGAACTTCCTGTGTTATAAGATTATTTCCATACTGTTTAAGTCAGTTTGAGTATAAATTTCTTTACTTGAAGCTAATAACATTTTTTTAAACCCTGATCTAATAAATGATTGCTTGAATTTGTTCTTAGTTCACAGACCTACAAGGCCTTGAATGGCAAATTAGTATATTAGTACATCGGACAAAAAAACTGTCAACACAGGCAGTAAAATTTTCTCGTGAACATCTGCAACCACGAAGATTTAAAGCTGTTTTCAAAGAATACTGAGGTATGCCTCTTATCAGTACTTTCCAGTAAGTGTTGGAATAATTAAATATGGATGTGCNAATGGCAAATTAGTATATTAGTACATCGGACAAAAAAACTGTCAACACAGGCAGTAAAATTTTCTCGTGAACATCTGCAACCACGAAGATTTAAAGCTGTTTTCAAAGAATACTGAGGTATGCCTCTTATCAGTACTTTCCAGTAAGTGTTGGAATAATTAAATATGGATGTGCCTATATAAACACGCTTCTTCCTTTGCCAAGCTGAGCAGGATACTGTTGTGGGGCCTGTGGGCAGCTAAGGGTTCAGTGTTTTATCTGGTTCCCACTCAGTCTCAAACCTTCCCGAGAGGTGGCTTTTGACACAGTGATGAAAACACACTTCCCCTTGTTTTCCTAACAGCTTAATCTGTAAAATATGGCCAGTTTCCATGTCATTGAGCAATCAGATTAATGTATCAGGAAACCAAAGTGAGAAGTATCAGAATAAGTACATGAGTGGTTCAATGACTTAAAAGAAACCCATGCTCTGAGGAAACTTAGTGGTAAGGAGACCACTTTCATGACCAACCCCTTTCTTTACTTCTGATCAGTTGTAAAGGGTAACCGATTGTCAAGGGTGACAGGGGGAGTGCCTTAAATGCTTCATCCCTTCTAGCCCCACTGCCCTGTTTCAGACCTTCGTTTCTCCCTGGCGTGGGCAATGATATGTTTCTGAACTTCGACTCCAAACTAAAGTCATGCTTTCACAATGCCAGCAGGCAGAAACCCATTCAAGGTTTCTCTTTCTCAAAAACTTAATTAACTCAGTGCTCCCTTCTCCCCACGCTTCCCTTCAGAACCAGGACTTAACCATTACGGACTAGAGTTACAATTCCATCTAATCAGTGCTTTCAAACAAAGTCAACATACCTTTAAAAATCCAACAGTTAACTATCGGCCAAGTCCTATCCATTCACTTGCACATTTATGTAATGCCTGCTACTTTCTGTGTTAAAAGATGAACAAGACAGTTCCTGCCCTTCAGGGGCTAAAAATGTAGTGTGAAAAACAGACACATGTGATACATGCTATCAAATGAACAAAGTGCTATGGAAATATACTCGAGAAGAATGTTATACTTATTGTTTTCCAGGGTCATAATTTAAAAATCAGTAAGTAATTATCTGGAAATACTCATAAAGATTGTATCTTTTAAATGGTCTATTAAGCAATGCACTCAAAAATTTTAAAACATGACTACAAATTTTTCCATGTTGAATGTGAAGGGTAAAGATCTTTAGAACGACCACATTAAAAGTTTAAACATATACTAATCTTTGTTGTAATTCCTGCTTTATATACATTAACTTTTTTGGAGTTTTATGTCTGTTTCATAAATGAAAAGAACTTTACATAAGCTAGTTTTTTTTTAGGAACCAAATATAATCTATATAATTTTTCTGTTTCCCTTTTCATATTCTGTGCTGCACGGTTACCTCTGATAATCTCTATCCAACTGCGTTTAGAATTTACCTACATGTGAATCTGGATTTAGATACATTTCATTTTAAAACTTATCATAAATCTGATTGCTAACAAAAGTTCAATCCTTAGGAAATTTAGTGGGTTCAATTTTCCTTTACTTTCTACCTTTGGAAGCTAGAAGACTGTGCTACGTATCTATTCTTCTAGAGTCTACAGAAAAGACATGTAAAATTCTGCAATTGCCATTATGAGTGCTCTCAGCAAGAGGAAAGTAAGAGTGTGGCTAATGTGCTGTGTCATCTGCAGGGGGTGTATGAATCTCCTCTCACACACAATGACAGGTCTAGAGCTGGTTCCATTCTGAGAAAGGAATGCAGCTCCTATAGCTGGGACAGTCCTCTGTTATGGAAGGGTAGGCATGAAATCTTTGCCTTTGAGTCTGTACCATACATATTCAGAGGTCTTAAGGACAAAACCAGTTTGTTTAAACATTTCAGTATTTTGTACTTGTAGCTCAATTAACTTGAATATGTCATTTCAAATACTAATCTAGAATGATCCCTCTAATCAAATATATGTTGTTTAATATACTTGGAAAAACAATTTTTTAAGCTATAGTTTTATCACAGGTGTGACAACCCAACACATACAGGCCAATCCTGTTTACATTTATAACACTTCCTGCCTCTGAAGTTAAGTTTCAGACCTCAGGCCTCTGACAGTCTCAGTGTTCTTACCCATTCTATCACGTCTATATTGTCTCTCCCAATTATATCAAGTGTTAAGTCAAAAGCCTCTTGATGAAAGTGAAAAAGTTGGCTTAAAGCTCAACATTCAGAAAACGAAGATCATGGTATCTGGTCCCATCATTTCATGGGAAATAGATGGGGAAACAGTGTCAGACTTTATTTTGGGGGGCTGCAAAATCACTGCAGATGGTGATTGCAGCCATGAAATTAAAAGACGCTTACTCCTTGGAAGAAAAGTTATGACCAAACTAGATAGTATATTCAAAAGCAGAGACATTACTTTGTCGACTAAGGTCTGTCTAGTCAAGGCTGTGGTTTTTCCTGTGGTCATGTATGGATGAGAGTTGGACTATGAAGAAGGCTGAGTGCCGAAGAATTGATGCTTTTGAACTGTGGTGTTGGAGAAGACTCTTGAGAATCCCTTGGACTGCAAGGAGATCCAACAAGTCCATTCTGAAGGAGATCGGCCC
>SJYA01002750.1:1484950-1562484 GCA_006410615.1 Neotragus moschatus
GGAATGATGCTAAAGCTGAAACTCCAGTACTCTGGCCACCTCATGGGAAGAGTTGACTCATTAGAAAAGACTCTGATGCTGGGAAGGATTGGGGGCAGGAGGAGAAGGGGACTACAGAGGATGAGATAGCTGGATAGCATCACGGACTTGATGGATGTGAGTCTGAGTGAACTCTGGGAGATGGTGATGGACAGGGAGGCCTGGTGTGCTGCGATTCATGGGATCGCAAAGAGTCGGACACGACTGAGCGACTGAACTGAACTGAACTAAGTCCTACCTACATCTTCAAAAGTTTACCTGATACTTCTAACTGCATATCCTGCTGACTATAAGTCTACATTTCCTCCCAAAATATCTCCTCCTCCAGATTTTATTTCTACCAATGATAGTAGTATTTTTCTAACCAAAGACTGGATTCATTCTTGCTATACAATCAATTATCAATCTTTGCCAACTTTTCTTTCCTACTGTCAATGGCACAATCTTTTCTACTCTTGCTCTCATGTCCTTGTTTCAGGATCGCATTTTCCATTTAAGCTGGTATAATACTGTCTTCTTTAGTCTCTCGCTTTTCATATACCTTATAGAACAGTATCAGATGAGTCTTCTACCATTTGCACAAGTCATTTCCCTGTCAAACTTTTTCACAGCATGTAAATCTTAAATTTCTTTTAAGGTCATCTATAATCTATTTCTATCTCTTTAACTAAACATTCTACCCTCTGTAAAAAGAATCTCCCAAAATAAGATTATGATTTGAAAGGGTTGTTCTTTTGTTAATTAAATTTAGTAACAGATATGTTAAGCTTTTAAAATCTGAATCAGAGATAAAAAAGAAAGATTGAAGGGCCAAGATCCACTGAAGGTATGTAATTCTACAATACTCTCTTTTAAGATGAGTTCTATTGTTAACAAGAATTATGTTAACAAGATATGAAAATGAACTAGTAAAAATAACCTGCCTAAGGATTTCTTAGTGAAGGCAGCTTGAATGGGAAAAACTTATAGTGTGTTACTGTAGGAAAAGGCAATACAATCTCTATAAAGTTTCCTAGGAAGAGGCAAAGGAAAGTCTTCAAGATGGAAAGGCCTTTGCAATTATGTAGAACCACCAACAAATCTCAAATTAGAGAAGGCCACAGGAGTTGTACAACTTACCCATGTTTATACAGCTACCTCTAAATGGTTTCTGAAATTAAATAAATGCTCACATTTACTGAGGTTTTACCTTGTGCTACACAGCATGCTAGGTGCCTGACTGGCATTATCTCATTTAATCCTTGCTTCAGCCCTCAGTACTTTAATCAGCCTCATTTTATATTGGAGGGAAGTAAATCACTAAAACTCTCTAAATTATTGAGCTTTAAGATTCACTGCTCACTTTGGTTATTTGACTTACCTTTTTCATCTGGAAATATTCCTTTTTTGTACCTTACTCTAATACCAACTTGAAACTTTGGAAAGATTGCTTTTATTCCTAAAATAATCCTGTTTTCGTCAGTGACTTATAATGATGCATGCTAATTGAGTTATTTTACATAATAGTTCAGAAATAGGAGTTTTAGTAAATTTCATTAAAAATTTAGTAAATCTAAAAATTTAGTTCACTTTTACTTTAGTTCTTTCGAATATGGCATTGCTTTAAAACACACACACACAAAGCCCCAGAAAAGGCAGGTGTTCTGTATAATCACCCAGAAGACGGAGGAAAATAACAATGAGCCCAGGATCAGTTGTCTGAAACATGCTAATATGACAAAGATACGTATCAGCACAGATTGCTTTTTAGTGTTCTTGGAAAAGGAGAAAAACGAAGACTAGTCTTTCAGAAAGTCTGCAGAGAGAGGGATTAAAGAGGCAGAGGGATAACGGAGAATAAGGCCCCAGAGGAAGCCTCTGTTTTACAAGACTGCAAGTTAAGAGCAATAGGGCTATTCAGGCTGATTTATTATGCCACAAAAAATGGCTTAAATTTGAGAATTTAGGTAATGTGCCATGACGTAACTCTTCAAAAAAAATTATGTCCATAATACATTAAAAATCTCCATCTTTAAAGAACTAGGTAACTCTTTACTCAGAACTATGCTCATTCATCACTAAACTAATAAAACAGTTTTTTGCACATAGCAAATCTATGAGTGAATTGTTATATGATAAAGAATCCTAAAATAACACTTATTTTTTCTTAAAGACACTTATACTTACTACAGATTGAAAATATTCAGGAGAGATGCCTTCCAATTCAAGGATTTTGTCCTCAAGTTTTTTAATTCTCTGATAAATGTCTCTTGGCACTGGACCACCTAAATACATTAAAAGAAACTGAGATATTATTGGATAATTCTTAAGTTTTATCCTTAAAATATCATGCAAAGACACTTATGCAAAAGAATGGGAACTATTTAAACTTAAGAAAATAAATTAACAGGAGTAAAACAGAATGAAATCTTTAGCAAACATTTTCATATTATACACTATGGGGTATATTATTGTACCACGGTTCTCCCCAAGCCCCATTTATGCTTCCTGTGTTGCTAGGCATGTTGTTTTATGTTAAGTTCATTTGATAAGATATTTAATAGTTCCCACACAAAACAACTTGTATCTCTGACAGACTGTGATACTTAGGAGGAGAAAAATGTATAGTGACAACCGACAATTCAGTGGTTGCGATACGTCATATTTTCTTCAATTTAAAGCTCTCCTTACATGCCGTATTTTCTCCTTTACCTCAGAAGAACTTTTTATAAAAAGGAGCTTTACCATAATTCTTAACTAACTTTCTAGGGAGGGGATTGGTAAAATTAAGGTTACTGAGATTTCAAGGCTATGATTATATCCCAAGTTCTTCCACTCCTCAGCACCCCCCAATGCAAACATTCTGGTCAAAAGAACCACCTCTCCCTGGATTATCATAACCTCCAAATTGGTCTAGTTGATTCTGCCTTGCATGCTTAAAGTCTGTTCACAACACAGCTGCCAATGATCCTTTAAAAATGTAATTCAGATAGTGTTAGTTCTCTGCTCAAAACCTTCCAACACCTTCACACCTCACTCACATTGAAAACCAAAACTTTTTCAGTAGTCTACAAGGTCCTATACAATTTGGACACGGTCCCCACATACCATTTCAGCTATTTGATCTCTTTTTTCTGTTATTCAACTAGGCCAAGTCCTCTTACAACGTTAGCTCCTGTGGTTCTCTCTACCTCTATTCACAAGGCTAGCTCTTGCCGACTTCAGGTCTTGGCTCAAAAGTTGCCGTATCAGTAAGGCCTTCTGTGACCGCTCTTTAAAAAATACCAGAGCTACCACCTCCCCCTCCCAACACTCCCTCCCTTATTTTTCTCTAAACCCACTGACATTCTATATATTTTGCTTATATATTGCCTGTTTCTCCACTCTAAGCTCTAAAAAGGCAAAATTTTTTGTTTTGTTCATTGGATACGCCTGTGCAGCCCGTGCACTGCACAAACCTAGGAAGCATCCGTTCACAGACCACACAGGTACTCAATATGTACTGAATGAATAAATACATTAGATAATCATTACGCAGTTAAGAATATTCACATCCAAAGTATCAACTTGTTAAATACAAAAATTCTAGAAACATGTTTTTTCTGAAAACTTCCAATTTTTAGGAGCTTGGTTTCTCCTGTTCTTGAATAAGGGAAAATGAATAACTTACTCATCTGACTTTGCTCCTACCGTTCCCTTTCCCTAGAATGTCCTCTGGTGTACCTCTGTACCTTTCAAGAACCAGTGTAAGCTTCATTGGGTCAACAAAGCACTGCCTGAATCTCTTAACAAAGAGGCTCCTTCAGCCCCACCATAACCTTCCTTTAACATCCCCCGTCACTATTAGTCTTTCTTCCATAGATTATGAAGTCCTCGAAGCCAGGAACTGTGATTACATCATCTCAGTATCCCTCCTGTCTAAAACAGTGCTTTGCATATAGTAGGCATTCAACAGGTACTTCTCAAAATTAGCTACTGGATACTATTAGATTTAATAAACCAGTCAATCCTATTATACAGTTGTAGTTTAGTTCTGGGAGAATTAATTTTAATGGTTATCTCTTATTATCCTCAATGGTTTACTCATTCTCTTATTATCATCCACCTCCATCCACAAATACACCAGCTAGACTGGAGAAGGCAATGGCACCCCATTCCAGTACTCTTGCCTGGCAAATCCCATGGACGGAGGAGCCTGGTAGGCTGCAATACATGGAGNCTCAGTATCCCTCCTGTCTAAAACAGTGCTTTGCATATAGTAGGCATTCAACAGGTACTTCTCAAAATTAGCTACTGGATACTATTAGATTTAATAAACCAGTCAATCCTATTATACAGTTGTAGTTTAGTTCTGGGAGAATTAATTTTAATGGTTATCTCTTATTATCCTCAATGGTTTACTCATTCTCTTATTATCATCCACCTCCATCCACAAATACACCAGCTAGACTGGAGAAGGCAATGGCACCCCATTCCAGTACTCTTGCCTGGCAAATCCCATGGACGGAGGAGCCTGGTAGGCTGCAATACATGGAGTCACTAGGAGTCAGACACAACTGAGCGACTTCACTTTCACTTTTCACTTTCATGCATTGGAAAAGGAAATGGCAACCCACTCCAGTGTTCTTGCCTGGAGAATCCCAGGGACAGGGGAGCCTGGCGGGCTACCGTCTGTGGGGTTGCAGAGTCGGACACGACTGAAGTGACTTAGCAGACTGGATTTAGAAATTCCCTGAGCCATATTTTGTGCCTTTGTGCATAATGATATTTATAAGATAAAACTGACAGGATCTGATGACTAAATGGGGAAGGATACTGAGGCTTTATAGCCATTAAGTTCTACGTTTGATTTCTAGTTTCCACTTACTACGTTGGGCATGCTGCTTGAGTTCCCAGAACTTCAGTTTCTTTATCTGACAAGGGTAATAGCACCAACATCTCACAAGGGAGTTAAATATTAAGTGAATTGAGTGACTGGCACTTAATAAATGTTAGTCACTTCCCCAGTGGCATGTCTTTATTTATATGCTTGTCTTCACTGGAAAATCTTAAAGGATGAGGATCACACCTTTTAATACTCTGTACCTAGCATAGTGTGTGATAGGAAATTGAGGGAAGTGTAAGAGGAGGAAGAGGAACACAACCACATGAACTGTAAATTCCTTAGGAGCAGGGACTATGCTTTCTTCATTTTTCTACCAATCAGAACAATGTTTTGTACATGACAAGCCCTCAATGAAAATTTGGTGAATAAATGAATTGGAATTTCTTTAACCACTTGCAAAGGTGCACTACGGGCACCGCCCAGCGCTCTGCTTACCTGTTTGCAATCGCAAGTGAGCCTCGATATTCTGTACTCGTTCTTCTACAGCCTGATTACCACAGGCTCGGAGCATGCTGTTAGGGTTATGACCCGACCCTTGAATTCCTTCAGATCTAGTCTGTGGTCCATATGTATTCACAACTCTAGAAACTAAGTTCAAAAGCTTTGAGTCTCTTAAATTTACATTTCAAAACTCATAAATTCTCTCTCCCAAATAGTACTGTACATTCTTTTCATATCACAAACACAAGCAGGAAGAAAGACAAAGTTTTTTAAAATAAATAAATAAAATTTAGATAGGAAAGTAATTTCTATTCCATTTTGCTTATAATTAAGATTAAGCTTCTGTCAATGATGAAAATATTATGTGGTGGATACTCACCTTTTACATGGCTTTTAAACCCAGGGTAAGGAGTGAAAATCGCATCAGTTCTTGCACAACTGTTTTCTAAGAAGAATTTAGATGAGTATAAGGATAATTCATATTCTTAAACTTCAAATGTACATTTTGATAACCCTTCAATAATGCATGTATTATTCATACTCATAATCAGAGAACATCTAATCTAATGTCCGATTTATATACAGAAAAGTCCTCAACATTCAGTGGCAAAATTTAATCTTTAACAAATACCAGCATTCCTAAAGACCATCTGTGTCTTTGGAGAAAATAATTTATATATTATAGAAAGTTAAAAATGTCTAATCTAAAGAGATATTATTCAATTTCAACACAGAAATAAGCAAAGCTCAGTATTTTTACTCAAATATAAAAGATACAGCATTTGTGACACTGATTGCTCATCTAATTAGAGAACATCAAATATAAAAGATTATGTATTTAATACATTTGTATTTCAGAATACCACACAAAAAAGACCTACAACACATACTTTTACACGTGCCTAGATTTTCGATGCTCATTTTTTTAATCCCTAAACACAAAAGCAATCTATATCTTTCCTGACTATGCCTTTCAGGAAACATAATTTTAAGAAGGATACCATGTGAAAATTTGTTGCAAACTTTTTCTAAGCGGAAAAGTATAATTTCTTTCAAGTTAGATATCAACAAATAAATTAGGGGGAAAGTTGGAATGATAGTAATATATAAACATAAAATAATCTTTAAAATGATGTTAAGTAAAACCATGTACTGCAGTAAATTTCCTAAAAAATTCCCCTTGGTTATTTTATAATAAAAATGGATGGTAAAGGATACTGAAATAAAGTTCTTCTCCCTAGGGAATCTGACTTTATAAAAAAACCTAATGTATGTATGTTGGTCAACTGAGAGGTCCTGAAAGGAACACATTACAATACATCTGACTTTCTTCAGTCTAAGTTTAAGATAGTTCTGCTGACACAAACTGTGAGAATAAAATTCCAAATCTGCTTATCTTTTATACATAGATATCAGACAGAGTCATTTTCTTTTTCTTTTTGAAACCTCAAAATATGTTTAAAGGGCCATCACCTCTCCATTCTCTTTCTACCATTTCACGGGGCTAAGGGTTAAAAAAAGAAGCTATCATCCATTCCAGAGCTATATTCCAAATACACAGATTAACTGACCCATTAGAGAGAAATTCAGCATGGTGTGAAGACATTGAATGTATGAGTGAGTGCTAGTCACTCTCCATAGCAATTCTTCCCAGCACTGTTTGGAAGCCAGCAAGGGATTGAATGGGCCAAGGAATCCTGCTGAGCATTTCAATTCTTGTCAATTTCTATCCCCTGGTGGCTTATAATAATAGAGTTAGCAGGGAGGACAGAGGAGCAACATTAGTGACACATGTGCTTGCTCCCTCAACAAACCCTTTCTCATGGGTTGCTTGCAGTTTGATTGTCGTACCTGAGGTTTTGCCACTGCTGCACCTGTTCTGAAAAGCTAACAGTAAAATAGACCAAATCTAGAGATATGCGTGTATAATATTAGTAATAGGAAAGGCTGAATTTAGGACCCACCTTGAGCCTGCTATTACTTCATTATGAAGAGAATCAGTGCACCAATGTGGTATGAGTCAATTCTAGGTTCATCTGACAATTCAGTATTCATAATAATTAGTCAAGAGATATTAGAGGCAACAAGAAAATGCCTCATCCCAATTAGGAACGCTTCCCCATAATTTTTTCTAAGAACTACTTGTTCTGATTATTACTATGATGCCTGAATATGATCTATGCCAGTGCTTTGCAATTTTGTATTCTGCAGCATACCTTCAGATCTGTAAATACACTATAGCATCATGTGAAGAGGAAAGGAGATTCTGATGAAAAACAGAAAATGTATGCACAGTATGAAAGAAATGAAAGGAGCATAAGATACCACAGTCTTGATGACAAACTGGTTTTATCATGACATAAAACCTTTCAAACAGCTAAGGAGTAGTGAGAAAACTGCTCCCTCTTGAGGAATATTAACTTTACTAAGTTTAACTTCATATATTAATATCATAATTTCATAAGTACCTTTAGACTTAAAATTTATATAGCTCAGCTCCTTCTTACTAGTATGACTAAGCAACCCTGTCGTCCATACGTTATCTTCATTTCCTAAAGGAACTTTAAAACAATCTCTTCACCTGTGGTAAACATTTGCCTTTTTAAGTTAGCATCTGATTTCTGTACAACCAAAATGAAAACCATTTTGCAATACATTCTATTATTAGACAAGAGAAAATTCTGCTGTCTTAGTTTCCAAATAAACCTGTGAAATAATTAAACTGTGTTCTTAATGTTATCCATTAAAAAAAAAGATCATTAAAATCCTAAAAAATTTAACTTTTTCTAGGTAGTTACCTTGATTACAGTCAATAACATTGCAAAATTCCCTGACATTGTTTTCATTGATTTCAGCTTGCTTTCTTTCAATAAATGCAGATATCCGTCTGTCAATCTGCAAACAATAAGTATATGCATATTAATTCAAACATAGGAAAATTTTAAAAAATACTCCCTTGACCCCCCAAAACCCAACTTCTTACTTCTGCTTTTCCAGCCTTTATCTGAACTACTTCTGGATCAAAATGGATCTGTGTCTTTTTCACATCTCCTAAATCACAGTCTTTGTGCTTTTCTTCCTCTTCCAGGTCTCCAGTGGGAAAGTTGGCACTTCCTTCACTCTTGGTCCCTGTTTCTGTTTTTCCTATTTCTTCAACGACAGCTGTATTCTCCTCTTTAATCAGAGGCTGAAGTTTTGCTAAAAAAGGCTGAGAAGAATACAATTCCATCTGCTGAGGTTCAAACTGATCAAAATTAATCACATTTACCATATTTATATAAATTTCAGCTAAGTAAAAGCAATATTCAGTATCAAGTAACAAATATAAAAGGTTTGCATCATACATAGATCTGACCACATGTAAGTGTTTTTGCTGTTCTCAATTATTGTGACCAATATCATTTGCTATAAATCTATTTAAAGAAAAAAAGGAAAGAAGAGAAAGAAAACCTGAGGAAATTTAAAATTTTCTTTGAGGGAATCATTCTGTCACTCATCTTTTATTTTGTGCCAAATCAAAGCCTCAGCCTCTGGCACCAATGCCACTTAATTAACATGTCATTCAAATGCCTCCTCAGAACACTAAGGCTTAGTATTTTTCCTCCTTAACACAAGAGCCAGTGCTCTCACTCAGCAAAGCCCTGCATTAGCACTGTATCACTGGAGATTCTCCACTTGAAACTGCAGTTGGGCAAAGTGAATGAGAGCACGTAGACATGAAATATATAGGTGTTACGCTGAGTGAACACTCAGGCTTTTCCTGACATGACCAGATCTCTTCTTGGGTCATGAATTTAAATTTTTAAAAAGAAAATGAACAAGGAAAGAAAAAAAAAAAAAAAACTACCAAGAGCCACAGCTGCAAGAGGTAGATGCCTACAAAACTAGTGGGGAATACACCTCTATCATGTAAATTACACTACCATCCCCTCCAACACACTCACACAAAATCAGGCCTCAACTGAGTCCTACAGCTCATTGCTTCCACCCTTCAAAACTATGGTTAACTATTACTTTTAATATGAAACAGTTAAAATTTCCCATAAACTCATTGAATAGAGGGCTGAAAATTGTCTACTCTATTAATCAAAACACACCAACACGTGTCAAAGTTCCAATTATTTTTTCATACCTACAATTTTGCTTCCTTTGTCTGCTATACCAAAAGTTCTTCTGAATCCTTATATCTTAATGGCACTAAACTGACCAATCCAAATCTTTATGACACTTCATATTTTATACTTTGATTAGAGATAAACTGTAAACTTCTATCAATTGTAACTGCAAATATGTTCAGCTGGAAACTAGTAAGGTCATAATACTCTTTGGTTATTGAACTGAAATATTTTTAAAAATACAGCAATATTATTACAGATTAACAATTCAGTGTTGGCTTTTAATATAAAGAATGAATTATTTCAAACTCTTAGGACGATAAAATAGTGACTGGCTACTTACTAATATGAGACATTAATGTCACAGAAATTACTTTCTTTTTAAAAACTATGCTGAAACTGTTTAATTGCAATAGACACTCCAGGATGTGTCATGCTGGGATAATGCCACTTCTTGAACCACTGAAAGCACTCCATGAGCCTCCAAACTCACCCAAGGCATGGAATCATTATCATAGCATGACACACACCTGCCGTGTCTTATTGCTTAATTATAACCCACCATAGATGCAACTGTATTGAATTTTCAGTGCAAGTCTGGAATCGAATAGAATTGCATTCATTCAGTTGTCACACCTACATCAGCCCATTCGGCTATATTCCTGTAACTGTCCTGATCACTATGTAAATTAACAGATTTGGATCCAATCTGGCTGAAGTAACCTTTTCTTAATAACAGTATTAATAAGGTGTTAAGACAGAACCTACAAATACTCCAGTGTACAATTTAGCTACAATTAATTTCTAGTCCCAATATCGAGTTAACATTTTTAACAAGAAATTTACCTGTAAATATAAAACATGTTCCTCAAGTGCACTAAAGAGAAAAGCAGGCTGGAGTGCCGAGAGGCTCTGGAGCTTGTTCCAATCGATTGTAATTTTCACCACATCATCTCTGAGGTTAAGCTTTAAAGGGGCAAACCAGCAATATCATAAGAATTACATGATTAAGCTGTACATATGGGATTGTCACAAAAATAAGATTTCTATAGAATAACATGCCATTTAGCTCAAAGTTCTCAAGTTTTTAATGATACATAAAAGTGCTCTACCTAGTTACCACTCCAAAAAGGCAAGAAAGGTCCAACTCTCAGAAAAAAGCAGATGTCATCTCTAATTCTTTTCTTGGGTCTGTGTAATGGGACCATCTCACAGGTAAAAACTATCCAGGAAAGATGAAAAGATGAGGCTTTTTTTGGATAATTCAGTATCTAAAAACTTTTGGATAGGGGCCAACAAATGCTTGCCTATTCAAAATCCTACTGCTTCTAGCTAAGAGCATTAAATACAGGGGGGAGGTACATTTATGAAAGTCCTGATTTCATAATTTCTGCATTTCTTTTTGTTAAATATGCATATAAATATGTAACAAACATATCATTCCTCTGATGTCTTCCGAATCACATTTTCATTGTTTTCAATTTTAACCAATTTTTTAAAATTTAAAAATCAACTCATACATTCATATTCATATATATTATAAAGTCTGCGGATACATGGCAGCATATGTTTACTTCAAATAAAAATTAAACTATTATTTAGCTGTGAAAATCTAAAATTTAAAAACAAATGTTTTTCTACAACAGTGAAATAAACAGCCAGAAACTGGATGGAAAGGTCAGACTCATTGCTAAACAGTATTTTCTAGTAAAATATAAGAGTTCATCATATGAAAATTTCTCATGAATTGGCTATGTATGACCTATTATGATAAAATTATATATAGAAAACTACCACAAACCTGAATATAAAATTAATCCCAAGATGAGTGAACAGTTTAATATTTAGTATTTCAAGTGAATAAAAGTGAATCACCGTAAACATTTTTAGGGACACGTGTGTTATGGCATATATCCTGTATCACAGGATCAAGTTAACTCTTATTTTGTCAGAAATCATTCATTTAAAATTAGTCATGTTTTATACAAAATAAGGACAAGTGTTCTCTTAGTTAAGATCTTATGAACTGTGATTATTAAAAAAAAATGAATCTATACCAAAGAGATCCAAAGTTCCTCAAAAGGCACAATATGAATGAACGCTATATGACAGAAATTTACCACCCTTTGACCAGAAATATTTAAAGTCCATATTAGACAAGTATAAAAAAGTTTTGTATAGGATGCACTGGCTAAAATTAGTTATTTTAACTAAGGTTTTATATTAAGATAATCATATTAATCTTAATTTCTATTTTTTAATGCTTATAAAGGTTTCAACAGCTTATGCATGGAAGTAACCCATCACTATACTTTTACAGTTCTAAAGGAATCTATAATTGATTATAACAAACTTACAAATACAGTTTGGGAATAACGCAGGCAAATCCTCAACCAAAGCAAAGCATCAAATCTTCTAGAGAAAATAACTTACCGAAATTAAATTGAATGTCTGGATTATATTCTCATTTCAATTTAGCAGAATTACGTAAACTTTCAAGTGCAAGATACTTGGTCTTTGAAGAAACCACGTAACAATGTCACAAATTAACTTTAAAACTATCCCCAATACATCCAACTATTATTCAACAAATTCCCTATTAGTAATATATGAATTCTGTGCATTTTTACCTATAGAACTTGTAAACCATTCAGTCAAAAAGGTATTAGTCTGTCATTAATATGAACTATTTAAAATACACATTTCAGTAAAAACTTTATTACACTAATATAAAAATCCAAGTTAACAATAAATATTTCTTCAGCTTGGTAAAACGCAGCAACCAGAGGCAAAATCAGTATTCAATAAATTCAAAATCTGGGCTAGAAAAATTTTAACATCTGACTTTATGCTTCCTATTAAGGAGAGCTAATAACACAATGATACTATATAGAAGGAACTAGGCATTTTACAACATAGATTTTTAAAAATTCCTTAATCTTGTTTCAAAAGGAAATAGTTATTTCCACCACGAACAATTTTATAAGTATAGTACTGTGGCTTTCACTATCTTTAACAGTACATCTCAAAATATAAAGAGTATCACCAAATTGGCTAGCATTTAATAGATGAGACAATCTTATTTTTTGACAATCTTATTTAGTCTTATTGATGGCCCCTTTACTCTGTCATGAAAACTAACCAAATATTTACTCTAAATATTTTTGACAGGTGACATAAGTAAATTTTAACCATATCACTACAGAATGTCAGAATGTTTAAAATTTTTAAATGAGTTTTAAAAATTCAGTATGCAAACTATTTCAAAAGATAGGTTTAAATTAACGTTTTTAAAAAGTATCTCATCAGTGGTGGGGGAGGTACTTTTGTAAACTATAGGTGCGTATAAATTTTTTCATCTTGATATTAGAATTAAAAAAAGAAGTTCCAATGTCCATGCCATAGAAAGTTCTCAAACTTTTATACCATTTATAGGTCTTGAGTCTTCAGACTGAAATAATTATCCTAAGTCTTAAAAAATAAATAAATATAAGTTCTAAGTCCTTGACAAACTAATGAGTTTAAAAGTTATAACTTTTCGCTGACTCTATTAATAATCATCCATTACTCCAAAATGAATGTTTAACTAAGACCAATGCTCTTTGTAAATCAGGACAAACACTGAAATTTTTTAAAATACTGAAATAACCTTTTAAAAGACTGATTCACCATCTACCCAAGGCTTTTAAAAATAATTTTCACAAATCTAAACACTCTATTTTCATAAAGGAAGTTACCATTATCTTCAACACAAATGCCTAAGTCCAAGATTTTTTTAAAAAGATTTCGTTTTGAAAGCGGATAAACGTATTTTCAAGCTGTTTCTCATTTAAAATTTGCTCTGCATTTACATCAGTAAACAGTGCTTTCAGTGGAAGGTGCACCTTTATTTAAGCTCCATTTTATTATGACATTTCTACAAAAGCTATTTACCAGCCAGTTAAACTAATAAATAGTTGAACTACGAGTTAAATTGTGATGCAAGCTGTATTGACCAAAGGTAAGTCAGCCAACTTTATGCTAGAAACAGTTTAGATTAATTCTTTTTCTCTTCCTCCTCGTTTTAAAGGGGAAGAGACGCAAGCTTCGGCCAGAAGGAAAAAAGTAAACAAAAGCAAGTGACTCCTAAGAGCAAATCACCCTGAAGAGGCGGAGAGAGCGCTTATCCAAAAATCTCAGGCCCTACGAACCTATCAATTTCTACAATGAATAAACTGGAAGAAAAACGACCGTGAGGCTCCAGGCGCCTCCCAAACCATCAGAGAAGCTCTTCCGTATCCATTCTCTCCAAGCCTGTTTCTTACTGAGCCACGTTTACATTTACACTAGCCTCATTCACTCTTGGTGAGAAGAGCTACAAATCTAGCCTGTCACCGGTGATGATCTAACCCGCGCGGCCATCCTCACTCAGCCCATAGGCTACCCGGCCCACGCTCCTCCCCAGGCCTCTGCTACCCCAGCCGGGTCCCACACCCTGCCTTGCCTCCNGAGTGCAGCACTTTCACAGCATCATCTTTCAGGATTTGGAATAGCTCAACTAGAATTCCATCACCTCCAATAGCTTTGTTCTTAGTGATGCTTTCTAAGGCCCCATCTAAAGGAAAATCTAGAAACATAAACAAACCATCTACAGGAAAATCTATACATGTTATGTGCTTGTCCTTAGTCGTTCAGTTGTGTCTGACTCTTTGAGACTCCATAGACTATAGTCACACCAGGCTCCTCTGTCCGTGGGGATTCTCCAGGCAAGAATACTGGAGGGGTTACCATGCCCTCCTCCAGGGGATCTTCCCAATCCAGGGATTGAACCCAGGTCTCTGGCATTGCCAGCAGATTCTTTACCATTTGAGCCACGATGGAAGCCCTAGAATACTGGGGTGGGTAGCCTATCCCTTGTCCAGGGGAACTTCCTAACCCAGGAATCAAACCTGGGTCTCCTTCATTGCAGGCAGATTCTTTACCAGCTGAGCTACCAGGGAAGCCCACACACATTACATCTTCCCACAAACAATGATTATTATTTAGCCTTGAACCAACCATTATTTTTTAAGCCAAAAATAAGACAAAATGTATTTTCCATTAACTCATTTATTCAACATTTCTGGTGCCCTTCATTTCTCTGGGTAGATCCAAATTCCCATCTACTATCATTTCCCCTTTGGTTGAAGAGCTTCCTTTAACTCTTTCTGTAGTGAAGATCTGTTGGTAATGACTTCTCTTAATTTTTATTTTTCTGAAAATTTATTTTGGTTCCAGTTTTTAATGTTTGCCAGGTGAAGAAATCTGCTGTCTTTTTCTTTCAGTACTTTAAAAACGNGACAAAATGTATTTTCCATTAACTCATTTATTCAACATTTCTGGTGCCCTTCATTTCTCTGGGTAGATCCAAATTCCCATCTACTATCATTTCCCCTTTGGTTGAAGAGCTTCCTTTAACTCTTTCTGTAGTGAAGATCTGTTGGTAATGACTTCTCTTAATTTTTATTTTTCTGAAAATTTATTTTGGTTCCAGTTTTTAATGTTTGCCAGGTGAAGAAATCTGCTGTCTTTTTCTTTCAGTACTTTAAAAACGTGTCTCCATTATCTTCTGGCTTGCATAGTTTATTGAGAAGTGTGCTGTAGTTACGAGCTTTGTTTCTCTGTTAACTGCTTTGAAATTTTTTCTTTTTATTATTTGTTTTCAGCAATTCTGATTATACTGTGCCTTGGTATTGCCCACTTGAGCCCTTTGCACTGCATTTCCTTATGTCTTTTTTTTTTTTTTTTCCTTTTTGGTTTAGTAAGTTGCTTCTTACCGAGAGGTGATCTGAGAGTCCCTTGGACTACAAGGAGAACAAACCAGTCAATCCTAAAGGAAATCAACCCTGAATATTTGGAAGGACTGATGCTGAAGCTCTAATAGTGTGGCCACCTAATGTGAAGAGCCAACTCATTGGAAAAGACCCTGATGTTGGGAAAAATTGAGGGCAGGAGGAGAAGGGGGTGACAGAGGATAAGAAGGTTGGATGGCATCACCGACTCAATGGACAGGAGTTTGAGCAAACTCAGGGAGATAGTGAAGGACAGAGATGCCTTGGGTTGCAAAGAGTTGGACACAACTTAGTGACTGAACAACAGCAAGTCTCGTCTGAGATTTAACCTCCCTCCTTTTGGTTAAGCTCGCTGACTTTAATTCAGTGTCTGTTTTTGTTTTCATCAAAGCATCATTCTTGGGTAAGTATACATTTGTTTTCTGAACCACAGGCTTTAAAATGGAATCCCAATTTTCTGAATTCTCTCAAGAGGATCTTCTTTCTGGGAACCCAGCTAGTTTATTCTCTCCTCACGTACATTTTTAGCTAAATGGACTAACCAAAAATAATTTAGAACTCCAGTGGCCATTATGGGGAAATTTCAACATTCCCAAACTCGTTTTTCTCAGCACTAAATTAGAAGACTGCAGCTCTAAAATTAAGCAGACTGAATGGGATCCCTACTAAATTGGAAACTGGAGGTTTATGAATACATTCAATACTAAACTCTCCTCTTGCCAAAATNATGGGGAAATTTCAACATTCCCAAACTCGTTTTTCTCAGCACTAAATTAGAAGACTGCAGCTCTAAAATTAAGCAGACTGAATGGGATCCCTACTAAATTGGAAACTGGAGGTTTATGAATACATTCAATACTAAACTCTCCTCTTGCCAAAATACCCTTTCTAAAGAAACCAACACAAGCCTACCTTTGAAAGCAAACAAGAAAGCTTCTGAGGCCTCTCTTCCTCCTGGTCCACCTTCCGTGTCTCTGGTGCCATCCTCCTCTGTCCCTTCTGTGCCAGTCCCCCCTCCGCTATACCCTTTAGTTCTCTGTTCTAAATCTCTCATTGAACTTTTATTTCTTCTCGAACTTCTCCTGACTTTTTCCTTCCCTGGATCTATAAAAATATGTCCCTTTAAAATCAGACTTTTTAAGGATCCAAATGTTTCTTATGTTCCCTAACATGTTCACTGAACTAAAACTATGAGCCATAGTCAAAAATTTTCCTAAAGTATCTAAGTATCCCCACAGATTTGATGAGGAGTACAATATAGTCATTTAAACATATCAATTTCTCTGACTTATATTTTGCTAAGTCACTTCAGTCGTGTCCGACTCTGTGCGACCCATAGACGGCAGCCCACCAGGCTCCCCCGTCCCTGGGATTCTCCAGGCAAGAACACTGGAGTGGGTTGCCATTTCCTTCTCCAATAATATAGTCATTTAAACGTATCAGTTTCATTTATCTGACTTATATCAGCTAGTTCCCATGCTTGTTCACTGAAGGCTAGATCCAACACTGAATGGAAATTGCTAATTCTGATGATCCCAGGAAGTGTTTAAAATTACAATCTGGGGAAAAAACACTGTTGCTTTATTATATGATTAGAATCAGGGAATTGCCAGATAACTCCATTTCCCAAAGCCAGCTGAGAGAAGCAAAATTCAAGCTTGTATCCAAAAGCCCAATGAGCTGTTCATGGTTGTTACTGCCAGCTCCAAATTGTCTTAAAACAAAAATAAAAAATTCTAGCCTTCGTTTGAAGATTAGAACTTCCTTTGAATGTTAAATCCATTCAGGTGGCCTTTAACACTATGTTGGTTCATGGGCTGAACCAGGATCTTTCTCTTCAAGTTAAAAGAATCAGGATGAATGGGAAATTACATCTTCTCCATACTTAATTAATTTAGCCAACCAGCTCACCCACACCCTGGATGATTCAACTGAAAGCCCACTAAAATCCTCAATTTTCAACTCTAGCAAATAGAGGTCCCTAAACAAACTTTAAACCTTCTTTCTCATTATTACAAAGAGCAAGGATGTTAGAAGAAAGCCTATTACAAGCTGAAGTGCCAAGGTGCCTTCAGCCTTCTAACCAGCCTTTCAAATGCCCTCCTAACCCCCAATGATAGGACTCAGAAATTACAGAGGCTTACTCAAGACTTCCATTTAGTCAACTTGAAGAAACCACTTTCCAGATTTGGGAATGAATCTCTCTGTTGTTTTACTGACTCTGGAGCTACGCTCTTGGTGCTCAAACACTAAGATTTCTTACAAAAATATCGTGCTGGAATTTCTTTCTCCAAAAAGGGGAAATAATTCTAGAGTTTGATAGCAGCAAGCAAAATGGACAACTAGCTAAAACAAATGATCCTTCAACATCTTTTATTTGTTCTGTTTCTGATGACTCTACAGCTAATTCTAAGGACACTAGTTATTTGTCTGTATTGATCCACTACCACCCTCCTTAAGGCCAACATCCTTAATAACATTAGTACAATCCAAGGTGCAACTTCTATTAAGTTGATCCCTCAAAGCCTCTCCCCAGAATTAATAGTGATAAATATCCTATAAATATGGAGGCCCTACATACGACTAAGCCAAAATCAGAATACTAGAAGGCCAGGGCCTCATTCTTCCCCACACTAGTTCCTGCAGTACCCCTATTTTACCTGTCAAGGAACTCAATGGCTGAGAACAGAGTTTTTTTTCAAGACTTCTAAATCATAAACAATATTGCTTCATTACCTTGTTCCATATCCCCATACTTTACTAGCCTCTATAGAGGATGAGAGAGGATGAGATGGCTGGTTGGCATCACTGACTCAATGGACGTGAGTCTGAGTGAACTCCAGGAGTTGGTGATGGACTGGGAGGCTGGCATGCTGCGATTCATGGGGTCGCAAAGATTTGGACATGACTGAGCGGCTGAATTGAACTGATCCTCACTGAAAGCAAAATTTTCACTGTGACTGATTAATGCAGTGCTTTCTTTAGCATCTCCATAGATAAAGATGTCAGTATCTCTGCCTTTATTTGGGAATGACAACAACAGGCATGGAGGGTAACATCCAGGGTTTTACTGAAAGTCCTTCTCAAACCCTAAAAACTGATTGAGATAATATGAAATTTCCTGGAAGCTCTACTTTATTACAATATGTAGTCCATTTGCTTCTTTACCCAGCTTCTCTGTGGCTCAGATGGTAAAGAATCTGCCTGCAATGTCAGAGACCTGGGTTTGAGCCTTGGGTTGAAAAGATGTCCTGGAGAACGGAATGGCTACCCATTCCAGTATTCTGGCCTGGAGAATTCCATGGAAAGAGGAGCCTGGCAGGCAGGCTACAGTCCATGGGGTCGCAAAGAGCTGGACGCGATTTGGCAACTTTCACTTTCACCCTGTTCCCAGGTCTCCTCTCCGGAAGATAGCAGTCATCTGTTAAAACTTTTAGCCTCAAAGGAATATAAAGTTTCTAAGGA
Organism: Neotragus moschatus; assembly: GCA_006410615.1. Classification (NCBI taxonomy): domain Eukaryota; kingdom Metazoa; phylum Chordata; class Mammalia; order Artiodactyla; family Bovidae; genus Neotragus; species Neotragus moschatus. Next base: position 1,503,685 of record SJYA01002750.1, read on the forward strand.
GAAACTGCAGTTTATTCAGACCCAAGTTTGGCATCTGGGGCCCTAGTCTCAGAAAAGAAGAGAAGCAAAAGGCACAGAGGAAAGGGAAAGATACACCAAACTCATTGTAAATTTCCAAAGAAAAGCAAGGGGAGATAAAAAGGCTTCCTAAGTGAACAATGCAAAAAAATAGAGGAAAAACAATAGAATGGGAAAGACTAAAGATATCTTCAAGAAAATTAGAGATACCAAGTGAATATTTCATGCAAAGACAGGCACAATAGAGGCAGAAATGGCAAGGACCTAACAGAAGCAGAAGAGATTAAGAAGGGGTGGCAAGAATACACAGAAGAACTGTACAAAAAAAGGTCTTAATGACCCAGACAAACACATTGATGTGATCACTCACCTAGAGCCAGACATCCTGGAATGCAGTCAAGTGGGCCTTAGGAAGCATTACTACAAACAAAGCTAGTGGCGGTGATAGAATTCCAGCTGAGCTATTTCAAATCCTAAAAGATGATGTTGTGAAAGTGCTGCACTCAATATGCCAGCTAATCTGGAAAACTCAACAGTGGCCACAGGACTGAAAAAGGTCAGTCTTCATTCCAATCCCAAAGAATGTTCAAACTATTGCACAACTGCACTCATTTCACATGCTAGCAAGGTCATGCTCGAAATCCTTCAAGATAGGCTTCAGTGGTATATGAACTGAGAATTCCCAGATGTATAAGCTGGGTTTAGAAAAGGCAGAGGAACCAGAGATCAAATTGCCAACATCTGTTGGATCATAGAAAAAGCAAAATAATTCCAGAAAAACATCTACTTCTGTTTCATTGACTATGTTAAAACCTTTGTCTGTGTAGATACAACAAATGGTTGAAAATTCTTTAAGAGATGGGAATACCAGGCCATCTTACCTACCTCCTGAGAAACCTGTATGCTGGTCAAGAAGCAACAGTTAGAACCGGATATGGAACAATGGACTGGTTTAAAATTGGGAAAGGAGTATGTCAAGGCTATATATTGTCACCCTACTTATACCTATGCAGAGTACATCATGCGAAATGCTGGGCTGGAAGAAGCACAAGCTGGAATCAAGATTGCCAGGAGAAATATCAATAACCTCAGATATGCAGATGACACTACCTTTATGGCAGAAAGTGAAGAGGAACTTCTTGATGAAAGTGAAAGAAGAGAGTGAAAAAGCTGGCTTAAAACTCAACATTCAAAAAACAAAGATCATGGCATCTGGTCTCATCACTTCATGACAAATAGATGGAGAAACAATAGAAACAGTGAGACTTTATTTTGGGGGGCTCCAAAATCACTGCAGATGGTGACTGCAGCCATGAAATTAAAAGATGCTTGCTCCTTGGAAGAAAAACTATGACAAACCTGCTGCTGCTGCTAAGTCGCTTCAGTCATGTCTGACTCTGTGCGACCCCATAGACGGCAGCCCAGCAGGCTTTGCTGGCCCTGGGATTCTCCAGGCAAGAACACTGGAGTGGAGTGCCATTTCCTTCTCCAACGCATGGAAGTGAAAAGGGAAAGTGAAGTCACTCAGTAAGTGTCCGACTCTTCGTGACCCCATGGACTGCAGCCCGCCAGGCCCCTCCATCCATGGGCTTTTCCAGGCAGGAGCACTGGAGTGGGGGGCCATTGCCACTCTAGACAGCATATTAAAAAGCAGAGAAATTACTTTGCTGACAAAGGTCTGTCTAGTCAAAGCTGTGGTTTTTCCGGTGTGTGGGTATGAGAGTTGGACTATTAAAAAAAGCTGAGCACTGAAGAATTGATGCTTCAAACTGTGGTGTTAGAGAAGATTCTTGAGAGTCCCTTGGACAGCAAGGAGATCAAACCAGTCAACCCTGGTTTGATCAGGAAATCAATCCTGAAGATTCATAGGAAGGACTGACATTGAAGCTGAATCTCCAGTACTTTGGCCACCTGATACAAAGAGCTGATTCACTGGAAAAGACCCCGATGCTGGGAAAGACTGAAGGCAGGAGGAGAAGAGGATGACAGAAGATGAGATGACTGGATGGCATCACTGACTCAGTGGGTATGAGTCTGAGCAAACTTGGGGAGATAGTGAAGGACAGGGGAACCTAGCATGTTGCAGTCCATGAGGTCAAAAAGGGTCAGACATGATTTAGTGACTGAACAACCACTCAGAACAAGGGCTGAACTGAGTTCCAGATATGCATCATGGCCTCCTGAATCTCCCAAAACCCCAAGTCAAAGTCCAACTACAAAATATTTTTCAGATTGGCTAACTATTGGCAGAACCAACTTCTGAACTTTTCTCTCCTGGCCCAGCCTTTATATACATTACTAAAGAACACCAAACTTAACCATATTGACTGAAAAGATCAAAATTACCTAGCTTTTAATACCAGAAGGAAAAGCCTGATAAAAATTTCCCTGCCCTTGAACACCATAATTATCAACTTCCCCCTTTCCTCTTCATATATGAGAAGGATGGAAGCACCCTTGGAGTACTTACCCAAAAACAAGGGGGTTACCATTGCCCCATAGAGTACTACAGTCAGCAGTTAAGCACTGCTCTTAAGTACATTATTAAGTACTAGAGTATAGCATTGGTTCAAGGATACCCCCTTCATTTCAGTCATTCCTGCCACTGTTCTTTTACTTAAGGCCACTGAAGAAATAGCCATGGGATCCTTTCTAACTATCTTCGTATCACATGCCATAGAAGCCCTCCTGAATTCTTAGCACACTCAACACCTTTCAGCCAGCTGTCTCACCTCTTGCTAACCATTCCTCATGTAACTCACTGTAATATTTTAACCCTGCCATCCTTCTTCCCTCCTCTAAAAATGATACTCCTTGTGACTGGTGTTGGGATTCCCTAGTGGCCCAGATGGTAAAGCATCTGCCCACAATGAGGGATACCCGGGTTCGGTCCCTGGGTTGGGAAGATCCCCTGGAGAAAGAGATGGCAACCCACTCCAGTACTCTTGCCTAGAAAATGCCATGGATGGAGAAGCCTGGTGGGCTACAGTCCATGGAGTCGCAAAGAGTTGGACACAACTGAGCGACTTCACTTGTAACTGGTAGACTCTGACAGATCACTTTTTGAGCCCTCACAATGATTTACAGCAAATTTGGCTAATCAATGCTGAGTTCTCATGATTTACCAATGCTCTGTATTTAAAGGATAAAAATGGTGAATTTTGAGCTGGAATATGTTGATGCGATTACTTTTGAAGTCATAAAGAGGCAGCATCTTTGCCTTTGGCTACTTTGGCCCAATAGGCTGAATCATATATTCTCTCTTGAGCTTGTATTCTAGCCCTGGGCAAAGACATGTTTATTCCAGTAGTCTGTATGCCTTTGGAGTAGCCCATGGCTTCAGAATGCTATGGAAACAGGTTTCAACCTCATTTCTAATGGGAATAAAATGAAAAAAAAAAAAGCTCTTATGTCCAAAACTTATTCAGTTCAGTTCAATCGCTCAGTCATGTCCAACTCTTTGCAACCCCATGAACCACAGCACACCAGGCCTCCCTGCCTATNTCTGAGGTTATTGATATTTCTCCCAGCAATCTTGACTCCAGCTTGTGCTTCTTCCAGCCCAGCATTTCTTATGATGTACTCTGTATATAAGTTAAATGAGCAGGGTGACAATATACAGCTGTGATGTACTCCTTTTCCTATTTGGAACCGGTCTGTTGTTCCATGTCCAGTTCGAACTGTTGCTTCATTAGATGCCACTATATTACTAGGCATTTTGGCTATTATTTAGGTCCCTAGGTATTCCAAACTTAACTCACTGGAAGCTAAAGGAAACTACCTCCCTGATATTTCCAACAAGCATTCTGCTCTCAAAGGAACCAATAACCAAACTCTATTATGGTCCAGAGGGATGTTTCTAGATAATCTAGAAAATTTGACTAGGGGCTTCCCTAGTGACTCAGACAGTAATTCAGGAGACCTGGGTTCAATCGCTGGATTGGGAAGATCCCCTGGAAGAGGGATTGGCTACCCACTTCAGTACTCTTGCCTGGAGAATTCCACAGACAGAGGAGCCTGGCAGGCGACAGTCCATGGAACCGCAGAGTCAGACACAGCTGAGCAACTAATACTTTCACTTTCATGCCCAAAAGTCAGCCCCAGAAAAGAAGAAAAAAATTATTGGACTTTACTGGAAATCTAACAAAAAGNGGGAAGATCCCCTGGAAGAGGGATTGGCTACCCACTTCAGTACTCTTGCCTGGAGAATTCCACAGACAGAGGAGCCTGGCAGGCGACAGTCCATGGAACCGCAGAGTCAGACACAGCTGAGCAACTAATACTTTCACTTTCATGCCCAAAAGTCAGCCCCAGAAAAGAAGAAAAAAATTATTGGACTTTACTGGAAATCTAACAAAAAGAGAACTCTGATTTGAGGCAAATACTAACCCAGTTCTTCCAGAGATTCTAAGATTCTCATTACTGACCACTGCACATACATTAAACCATTAGTCTGTGGATAAAGTGATGATATTTATGAATCAATACTAGTGCGGAAATAAGGCTGGAAGGAGTGCCTATTTTGCTTGCTCTGCCTGCCCAAAATATAATCCAGGGAAACATGTCCACACTACTGCTGAGTAAATTGCCAAATGGACCATTTGAAGTTTGGCAAATGGATTTTATTCAGCTTCTTTCTCTCAGGGATATAAATATATGATTTAGTCATGGTTTGTTTTTCCACTTGGTGTTAATCTTTCCATGTAGATAAGCTACTATCACTTCGGTAGCTAAAATACTATCATAAAAGATTATCCCTAGCTGGGGAACCCTTCTTGAACTCCATAGTGACTGGGAAACTAATTTTACTGGTCAAATATTATTTCAAGTCTGTGTTGTTTGGCCAGTTCTATAGCACTTTCCACTGTACTTATCATCATTCTTAAATTAATCTTTAGGACTAGATGAAAGAACTAACAATGTCATCAAAACGCGGTTGGCAAAATTTGTAGAAACCCTCCAAATACGTTGACCAAAGGCATTGCTGCTGGTCCTTCTAAATCTTAGATCTACCCTCTTTGGAACTCATAAACTCCCACCCTTTGAGACAATTTCTGGGTGCCCCATGCATCTAGCTCCTGCCTCTTTTGGTCCACAACTAATAAAAGGAGATAGACTTCAATATTGCAAAGGTCTAATTACATGCACTAAAAGTAACCAGGCTTTAGCAGAACAATTTTTTCACAGCATGCTCCCAAGAGATGAAGACCTCAAATACCACATTTTGCAGCCTAGAGGTTTCCTCTACCGGAAAAGACACCTCCAGAAAAATTCTCTTCAATTTTCCCAGTGGAAAGACCCCTGTGGGGTACTGATAACCAATCCTTATGCTGATACACTTCTGGGAGTAGACTCATGTGTCACATCTAAAGAGAGCAGCAAACCTTGACTGAGCCTGTATCCCAACTGCTGACCTGAAAATAGAGATTTCTGGAAATTGAAGCAGACGACAGCTGAAGGAGGTGGCCCTTCCAAGGTGACTGTACCAGATCTGCATACAGTTTTTTCCTCACTATTGCTTCTTAGCTTACTTTCTCTCTTTCTTTCTTGGAAAGACAATGCTCTTATTCACATTTTCCCAATCTACTGCAAAAGAGGAATCTTCCTGAATGTTAGATCAGTCACCAGAAACTCTGTTCACTATGGCATAGACCACTTGGTGTTACATGTAACCAATTTCTCTTTAGTCCCAAATGCCATTGCCAATTATACTTGTGAGCCTACGGATAAAAGCTACTGGGTTAGGCTGTTATGATCAAAGCTTGTTTTAATCTTTCCCCAGGCACAACCATACTAGCTCAACGAAACACCGCCACCCTTGTTAATTACACGACTGTTGTTCCCCCACATCTTTCCTTCATCTAAACATGATGTGTCCCCCTGCATCCAAGGGAAATACAAACAGGCCAACTCTGCTTCACAAGACTTCCAGAAAGGATCTTTAGGATGGAATGGCATCTTAGAGAATGTCATCTCATTTCCTCTGATCTTTGGCTTAAAAGGTTAATCGAGAAATTCCAGCTAATGGATCTATCAATAACTAGTCTTAGCTAGGGTTCTCTGAACTCCACCTGGTTTCATTTTTGTCTTCAGTGAACAGCATTTCCCATGGGCATATGAATGCTCATATAACTGGTGAACTGGAGGCCAATGCTTATCAGGACATTTAATTGTTTCTGTTAACATACATAACAAGTCAGAAGTCTCTTACTGCCCCACCCTATTAAACCTCTGTGGCTGCCTTAATTGGAAACTTCTAGGAGGCTTCGTGACTCCAGATCACCTCTGGAGGGAGAGTGTTTCTCCCTTGTGTTGCAGTCAGTGCCAGTGAACGCATTATCAGAAATCTTTCCCTATCATTAGGAGAGCTGTCTGATTCCCTTTCCAAAGCAAAAATGACCCAGCAAAAATTACCTGACTTGTTGGCTAAAATATTTTTAGATGATCACACAGCTCTTGATTACCTGCTTTGTGAACAAGGAAGCATTTGTGTAATAACAAATACTATATCCTGTTGCGCATGGATAGATGCCCCTGGAGGGGCAAAAACCCAAGATCAGAGAATAGTGCACTGGTTACAACAAACATAACCAACTCTTCATGGTCCTTTGATTTTTTTCAGTTTTCAGTTGGCTACCTTCAAGTCTAGAGTCCTGGCTTAAAACCGTAATATGCTTTGGATTTGTCATAAACTTTTAATTTTGCTTTGCATAATTGTTTTTAAGTTTTGTACCTACTGCTTGTCAGACCCTTGCAGAAACAATGTACTAATAAGGTGATGCTAGCTCAGTGCTTCAAGATGATCTCCAACAAGACTTCTATAAGATACAGACTTTTGATAAATGCCTGAGAGTTCTCTCTCCTACCTTTTCTTGTTATTCAAATGTGGAGGGTATCCTTTCCCTCCAAAGTAGGATATGACAACCAGGAAAGGTTCTTTCCGGCATCAAATGAATAAAACCACTAAATATGGAAAACCTGACTCTTGATCAGTGACGCTCTAGAGGAAAGATCAAAAGGATGAAATATGAAAATGAATAAAGGGAAACCTCATTCAAAATTGAGTCAGGAAACCCTGAATGGGATGCTCTCACACAGATACCACTCCTTGCAGCATACCTCAGCAGGAAGCTTACTTTACATACCCCAACAGAAAAAAGGAAAATATTCTCCTTGCCCAGCAACAGCCAGCCCATAAAATCCACTTACTTTTATATTTTAAAAGTTGATATTATTTTAATATCTTCATTGGTTAGTTACATCATCTCTTATTTCTGAGTATGTTCCTACTGAATGATTTTTATTATTGCTATGGGTCATTTTCCTGATTTTTTGATTGCCATACACTGTAAATTTTACACTGTTAGTTTCTGGATTTTGAAGCATTCATTTAATTAGGATTTGATTTTGATATGCAGTTAAGGTACATATAACAAACTGAATGTTTTTGAGGCTTGTCTTTAAACCCTGTCTTGGCATGTCCAGAGCAGCCTTAGGCCAGGGCTAACTTAGCCCCACAACTAAGGTGATACCCATTCTGGGTATTCTAATCAAGACCTCTTATATTGCAAGAGCTTTCCACTCATGCTGTGAGAACACAAACTATTGTATTTACATTCCTTGTGAGCCCTGTGTTCTATTACTGTCTATCCTGCGCTGTATTACTTTAAAAACTTGGGTAGTTCTCTCTCACATGTATCTGGATCAATACTCAGCCAAAGATCGGTAGATCTCTCCAGAACACTCCTCTGCAGAACTCCCTTTTCTCTGGTTCTCCATCCTACAAACTCTAGCTTCCTCTCCTCCTCAAATGCTGCTCATTGTCTCTTCAACCCAGTGAAATAATCAGACTTATTTGCACTCCACCTTCCTATGCTGCAGACTAGAAACTGTCTAGGGCTTCCCTGGTGGCTCAGTGGGAAAGAATCCACCTGCCAATGCAGCAGACTCAGGTATGATCCTTGGTCCAGAAAGATCCCACATACCATGGAGCAACTAAACCCATGCGCCACCAGCTACTGAACCTGTTCTCCAGAGCCCAAAAGTTGCAACTACTGAGCCCATGTGCTACAGCTGCAGAAACCAGCATGTCCTCACCACAACAAAAGAGGCCACCACACTGAGAAGCTGGAGCACCGCAACTAGAGAGGAGCCCCCGTTGCCACAATTAGAGAAAAGCCCACGAAGCAACAAACACCCAGCACAGCCAAAAACAAAATAAAAATTATTTAAAATGTATATATAGAGAGAAACTATCTAGTTACTGCCTAGTAAACTGGTGCAATTGTAGGGCTCAACTTGCGTGCTTCCTTTCTTTCATGGATCACAGTCCTATGATTCCTACTGTCCAACATCTGAAAGTATCTGCTTCTTTTTTCTGCTTTTTATTTCTTTTCTAGGTATTTACTTGGCAGGATAGATCTGAACCCTGTTACTTCATCTTGGTCAGAAGTAGAGACCTATCACAGCTTTTATTGACCTTTTGGTTCTCTTAGCAGTTAGGCAGTGGTTCGACATTCTCCAAAGTAACATCCTCCAGAATGGAGAAAGCTAAGTTCCAGCTCAGCCAATAGAACCAGCAGGGCTACATTCTCCTAAGAGTAGGAAGGGGGTGGTAGGCAAAACACAGACAGGTCTTGGATGTCCCAGGCAACAGCTCTACCTCTAATTTCCTACTGTTCTAAGAAGTTCATTCCCTGACTTTGATTTTGTTGTTGTTGTTCAGCTGCTAAGTCATGTCTGATTCTTTGCAGCTCCATAGACTGCAGCAAGTCAGGCTCCTCTGTTGTCCACTCTCTCCTGGAGTTTGCTCAAATTCATGTCCAAGTTCATGCCTTTGATTTAACACCATTTAAAAGAGCGTTTCTGATACCAAGTTTGCTTCAACTACAAGTCCACTTCTCCAAATATCTTAAAGCAAGGCTCTGTAGGGGTTAAAGTCTCTATATTCTTATATCTGAAAATGTCTTTGTCATCACTCTTGACTGACAGTTTGAATCATCAGATTTCCATGTTCAAAGGTTTTTTTTCTCCCTCAGCACTTTGAAAGGTTTTTGGTGTTTTTTTTTTGGAATTTTCTCTAGAACTATTGTTACGGATGAGAAATCTAACAAAAATATTTTCTCATTCCTTATAGTGTTCTGTTTTCTTTATGGAAGCTTAATGATTTATTTTACTTTTCACAAGTATCATCATGAGTTTTTATATGAGTTTTTTAAATTAATGTTGTTTAGCATTAGATAAGCTTTTAAAATGTGAAGACATAGGTCTTAAAAAATTTTTTTTCTCCCACATTGATAGTTACTTTCTGTTCAGATAATCCCCATCCTCTCTAGTGAAAATGTGTCCTAAAATGGCAACCCACTCCAGTATTCATGCCTGGAGGATCCCAGGGATGGGGGAGCCTGGAGGGCTGCTGTCTATGGGGTCACACAGAGTCAGACACGACTGAAGTGACTTAGCAGCAGCAAGCGTCTTTTAAATTTTCTTTTATATTTTATGTCTGTTAATAGCTTGGTTCTAGGAATTTTCCTCAGTTCCATCTTCCTGTTCATTAATTTGCTTTTCGTCTGTATTTTGTCTGCCATTTAGCCTGTCTGTTGAGATTTTTAAATTTAAAATGTAGTTTTTATTTCTAAGATTTTTTTGGTTATTTTGCTTTACTAGGTTAATGTGTGTGTTTCAACACCTATTTTTTGTTGATTTTATTTTTCTCTTTGAAAATATTAAATGTATTTATTTAACATTTCTAACCTAGACTTCTATACTCTGTCAAGCATTTGCTGGTTAGTTTCTCCCTTGGATTGCATGTGGATAATTTCACCTACTTTATAGAGTTGTGAGTATGAAATTAGATAATATAAAAATTTTCTCAGGCAAGTGGCTAGTACATACAATCAGTCTACTATGTTCTTTTAAACATTTTTCTCAAGTTATGTGACTATATTCCTTTCTTTGATTCTCACTAGTATTCACATCCTAATCTTTCTTTTTCAGCCATCTATGACTTTATAAAGAAAGAAATGAAAAGTACACGTCACTCATTCCTCCTCCCAATTGTTTCCCTCTTCCATTTTTAATTGCCTCTGAGAGATTCTACAATATTTCTCAAGATCAGAAAGTGTCTATTGGTATATCTATTGATTGACTAGCAGCAGCTTTTCTTATATTCTACATTTATTTAAGGGAAACCTAAACCTACTTACCATGTTAATAAACTAGTTTTTCATGCCTAGTTGAAATGAATTACTTTTCTTTTTTCTCAATCATGCAATTGTCTCGTATTGAACGAATGCATGTAAAATGCTAGAACACTATGCCATGCACATAGTGAGTTCTCAGTAAAGTTGGATGTTATTATTAACATCATCTTTTTAAAGGGAATGATACCCAAAATTAATAATATTCTTTAAATAACCCATTCTATTAATATAACAACTTAGATTTTTTTTTCATCAGAGAACATAATGAAAAGAGTGATTTGAGGGCTTCTGTCTCTAACATTTAAAAAAGATGCAAAGAAAACTTTCTATAGATTTTTAAGGATTGTAAAATTAGAATTGTTCTCAAAGGCAGTAAGATTAGCTACATCAAATCAAACCCCTTCTGATCCTGTGCCTGCTTCTAGTATTTGATAAATGTCATCTTGTAATCTTCCCTGAGAAAGTACCCTGAAACACACACAAAAATGTTTTGAGCATAAAGATATGCAAAATATCTTTTATGTATACATGTTTAAAAATTATTATAAGAATTATCTTATGCAGTTGTTCAAATGATATTTAAAGACTCAAAGGAAATGGGAAATGGCTGTTACAATGTCAAAAGAAAACAATGGAATAATACTCTAGTTGCTAAGAGTCGGACATGACTGGGTGACTTCACTTTCACGCATTGGAGGAAGAAATGGCAACCCACTCCAGTGTTCTTGCCTGGAGAATCCCAGGGACGGGGGAGCCTGGTGGGTTGCTGTCTATGGGGTCGCACAGAGTCAGACACGACTGAAGCGACTTAGCAGCAGCAGCATGGAGTGTTAGCTTAAATACTGGAATAGCACATAGAAAAAAAGACTGAAAGGAAATTCACCAAAATATTGACTATGATTGGTTTAGAGTGATCTTTTCTATGTATCTTCCTGTATTTAAATTATCTACAATGACTATGAATTGTTTGAATAATCAAGGAAATAGAAAAAAATCAATGGGCTAGTGTTAGCTGCATGACTTAACTTACAAGTTACTCAAATCAATTGAGACAAAGTATGTGAAAGTACACTGTAAACTATAAAGTAGTAAGGTAAATTATTGTCATTATCAATAAGTGAAGGGTCATATAATTCATCTTTTGAACTCTCATTTGGAGAGCTCTCTTTTCAGTCAATTTCATCTAATTTATATTTATCAATACAGATGGGGTTCCAAAACACTTGGAAAATCTTCCTGAAGATAATAAAAATGGTATTATCTTCTTAGTTTTGCTTTGAACTATTACAGTGATAATAATAAATGTAACTCTTTAACCCGGTTTCATTTCCTCTCCTTATATCCCAGAAGCAGCATCATTCCCCCTCACCAAAAGCTAAAACTATTGAGATTTAAAATACAGTTTTACAACAGCTTTCTTTAAAAGGTGAGTTAGTTAAATCATGGGCAAAGCACATACCAAAATTTACATGAAGAAACATATGCCTATTAAGCAACACATTAACTGCAAGTGATTTCCTATGTAGATTGCCTATAATTTGAATGTAATTTTCTAAATTTTTTTAATGTGAGTAGTTCCAAAAGTTCTTTGGTGTTTAATAACATGTGCTATTATTAAGATAGTTGTTAAAGTGCAGATGTTTTGTTCAGTGCCTGATGCATTAAGATACTGCCTAAGAGAATGGTATTACTTAGAATTGAAAGTAACCATCTCTGGACCATTTCTGAGATGGGTGGATGGCATCACTGACTCAATGGACATGAGTTTGAGCAAGCTCCGGGAGTTGGTGATGGACAGGGAAGCCTGGAGTGCTGCAGTCAATGGAGTTGCAAAGAGTCAGACACAGCTGAGTGACTGAACTGATTCCTGGACCTCCTGGCTTCCTTCCTTCTCAACACCAATTGTATGTCTGATACTTTGGTAGGTAATGGAGATGTAGCTGAGAACAAGCCAGATACAGACTCCTTGGGTTGCATGGAGCCAAGGCACACACATATTTGAGTGTCTGGTATGAGTCCAGTCCTATCCTGAGAATTTGAGGGTTCCCAATGGGAAAGATACTCCCTATACGTGAAGAGTTTCATGAGTTCTTATCCTTCTGAATGTTATTTTCTTGACTACTACAGAACAGTTTATATTAACCACTGACCTGGCTTCCTTAAGACAGGAATTGAGAACAATCAGAGTCAGTCAACTTCTTTCCATCAAAGACTAGGAACCCATCTAAACTGAGGAAAATCCTGGTGTCAGAAAATTGGCTTAAAATAAAAGATACCAATTCTGCCATGGGCTTTAGAACAGTGATGTATTTAATCATATTTTTTGATAAGCTAATGAATACCATTTTGTCATATTTTCTTAGAGTCACTTCAAATATTCAGACACATATATGCTGTGCTTAGTTGCTCAGTCATGTCTGACTCTTTGCGACCCCATGGACTGTAGCCTGCCAGGCTCCTCTACCCATGGAAATTCTCCAGGCAAGAACACTGGAGTAGGTTGCCATGCCCTCCTCCAGGGGATCTTCCTGACTCAGGTGTCGCAGCAGGGTCTCCTGCATTGCAAGCAGATTCTTTACCAGCTGAGTTACCAAAGAAGCCCGATTCAGACACATGGAATACATAAATTTGACTAGATGACGAGCAGCATAAATGAACATGATAGCAGCTAAATCATTAGAGGCTGTTCTTTAATTTGAACAGATTTAATGTCCTCTGAAAGGGTCTCCCATTTATTCAAAACAAGGATTTATAGGATTTATTGTATGGGATTTCCAAAATCTCACAATGGAAAGGTAAATATTTTAATACTAATTTTAAAACATCTTGCATTCAACTTCATTCACAGTTTTATGAAACTTAAAGATAGGAATCTATCATAAGAGGATACTTCTATGGACATTCTGATATAAATAAAAATTCTAAAACACGTTTACTGATGGTACAACTATTTCAGAAGTCATGTTGGAGGGAAATTTTTAGAGTAGTCAGTTTAGAATAAAGCAATTGTTTATGGTTTAAGAATATGAGGGAAATATCATGTGATACCAAATCAAGTTGTGTGGAAGAGAGGGGGCCTGCCTTTAGCAAAATGAGAAACTCTACTTTGCATTCCTTAAATTCCTAGCTTTATGCCATGCTAGTCCTCACCGTCAGTCACCACCCTACCCTTGCGTGTTTCCCTGAGTCTTCTCCTATACTACAGAGAATTTTGTTAAAATAGTATTCTTGGAGAAAGTCATACCACTATGTATATCCCTGGCCCACTGCAAAATCAATCCGTGCTACTCCAACTGGCTTCTCATTGCTGCTTGACAGTCTAGATATTGATCTCCCATTTATTCCCCAGCACACTTCCCTTAGCCGGTGCTTCGCATCTCTCTGCTCACACATGTCATTCACTGCTTACCCATTCCATTATCACCAGATAATAACCATCCTACTTTACAGAGAAATTTTCAGATAATCGATCGTGCTTTCTCATTTTTCCTTATTCGTACCTTAAAGCAGAAAAATTTTATTATCAACCATGTGCCAGGCACTGTGCTTGGGCAATCGTATGCTAAAAATGATGTAGCCGGCTGATCTTTGTATGCGCCATGCCCAGCACAGTTCCTGGCACATAGTAGGTGCTCAGAAAATGTCTAAATGAATGTACATATTGATGGAAAGATAGGCCCAAAGGGTAAGATACTATAGGATGTATTGCCTAAAGAAAATATCATTCAAGAAGAGAGGGGAACTACAGAACAGATATGACCCTAGGAATTCTTTCTTAGACAGAGGAGCCTGGCGTGCTGCAGTCCTTGGAGTTGCAAAGAGTCGGACACAACAGGGACTAGACGACAACAACAAAAGAAGAACGATTCTTATTTCAAAAGGAAAGGTACTTTTTTATTTCCAAGTCTAAATTCATACCATTCCTTTCTGCTTCCTCCGTGAACTTGATTCAGGTCTCAAAGGAGAACTTCACTATACTTAAATACACCTCTCCCTGCCAAAACCTTCATCAGCATCATTAACAAATGCTAAAATTCTGACCCTGCTGACTACAAACATCCTATATTCATACTTAAGGAAGCGGTCTGCAATTCCTACAGTATACTCAGTTTCTTGCCACCCATATTGCTCTCTTGCATTCATTTTGTCTATTTGACTAGTCTTATCTATACCAACTGAAATCTCACTTATTTTTCAAGACTCAGCTTAAGACTCACTTTTTCCATTAAGCCTTCTCTGGCCTGTTAACTGATAGCTTCCTTGAACGATCCAGAATTGCCAGTGCTGACCCCATGACATACATCCTAACCTGTCCCCTCCCTCCAGTTCTGTGCAATGCCGTGGTGGCAAAAGGAGTAAAATGGTTAAAGTTATCGTTTTACAAAATGAACTTTTTTTCTATAATCATTCTAACAAACAATTCACTTTAATGTTACTTCTATTCATGTCTTGCTACTCAAATGAATAAAATGATCAGCAATTTGGCTAGCTTCAATCTTTAGCTAGCAGGATATTGTTAGAAATAGTGATGTTAGAACATAGCCTTAGTTCCCTTTCCCTACTGTGGGAGGAAACTAATGCCTTAATGCTATATGTGTTATTAAAGTCTTGATTTCTCCAATGAAACATCAAGGGAATTGCCAACTACCTCTGAAACACTGGTTTCTGAGATCATTCTAAAGTGGATTATTTAGACTACAAACAGGGATTTCTGGTTTGCTTGTAAATAGTTCTATTTTTCATTTAGTATGTTTTTCAGCTGGTACTGGTTATCACTGTACTTTATCAAATAGCATCCTTATTTCAACAGAGAAAGAAGAGATTCTTAGATAAAAAATTTGTAAAATTTGGGTACATAATACAATCATGGATGGTTCTTAGAACTTGTTAAAATGAAAGGCTGCATCTTAGTGCGATATAAGTGTAACATCTTAGCCATATAAGATCATTATCATAAAGTAATCATCATGATTAAAAAAACTCTAATTGAATCATTATTCTTTCCAAAAGATCGGAATTCTAAGAATACTTCTCAGAAGCTCTCAAACTTAATATGGAGCAGGAAATATTGCAATGAGTCCTCAAGAGTGAGAAATAAAAAACAGTTGTACTGTTCTTTCATTATACTTTTTAATCATTTCATGATTCATAACTATACAGTACTTATGTGTGGTGAAGAATGTATTCATAGGAGAATGTATCTGTCAGTATATTGGTATATAAAAAAGAATCAAAGTAAAAACAAAATAAGTAGACTCAGTATGTTCTCATACTTCATATTTGAGACTTTTTATATATTTTCCTTTTTTGAAACAACCATAAGAAAACAATTAATATTTTTAAATGTGTATTTATGCCCTAACTAGGTGAAAGCTACTCTTAAGTCAATTAGTAAAAATCCAGATCTGTGATTTCTTATTTTGACTCTCTGGACAACACCAACAGCAAAATAATGCCAAAATATGCATATCATTTTATAGTGAGACCTACAAGGACACTAATAATATTTTAATATTCAATCAGAATAATTATATACATAAAAGTTATAGAAATCTATTACTGAAGTTTGTGGTTATTAAGATTTTAGTGGAGACAGTGATTTCAAAATTATGTGCAGAGTTCAAAGGCAAAATGGATACCAAAAAGGAGAAAAGAAAGAAATTGTAAACAATTCAACAACAAGATGTTTAAGGATCTATTGAGCTTGATTCTTCACCCATCAGTTTAAGAAATGAAATAGCTAATCTTACATACTCCTGGTTCCTATTTGTAGATGCTTTAACTTAGACACTCATTCTGTTCTTTCAGTCTTAGTCTCGTCATGACATTCTGAGCCCCATCTTGACTTTCGTAAGCTGTTACATCAGGGAGCATAGAGTAAGCTATGCTGCAATAATAAAACTTAATTGTTTAAAACAAAACAAGTGTGTTTAGTCTTTTGTTGCATGAGTTGGCTGGAGACTCTGCTATATATTATCCTCATTTAGAGACCACAGCTGAGGAAAGGGCTCTACCTCCATTCTTTCACAATCACTGCAGAAAAAGTAAAACAGCAAATAGGCTTCTCCCTATAACTGATATTCGTCGCTTCTAATCACATTTGTTGACAAAAGCAAACCACATGGCCATACTAACTTCAAATAGGGTCATGCGTAATCCTCTCACATGCTCAGAAGGAGAAAAACCAAAAATATTTAGCACTTTCGGTAGTCCTACAGCTACCTATAAAAGACTGGAGATGGCAACTCTTCTAACTCATTCTCTGTTCAAGCCAGATTGGAGGGTGGATTCCTTTCTCAGCTGTACAACTAGAAGGGATATCAATGGGTGACAACTTTCTTTGAAGACTAAATGTGAGAGAATATTATATGGAGCATTAGGATACGCTGTTTTACTCTTCATTCATTTGTCTATGGATTTATAGTNATTCATGTTGATGTGTGGCAAAACCAATACAATATTGTAAAGTAAAAAATAATAATAATAAATAAAAAAAATTAAAAATAAAAAAAATGAGTGGAGAGAAGAAAAAATTCAAAACATAATGACTGAAAACTTCCCAAATTTATTGAGAAACAACCTACAAATCCAGAAAGCTCAACGAACTCCAAATATTATAGGATAAATTCAGAGACCCACAGATACAGCCCAGCAAAAATGCTTAAAGTCAAAGACAAGGAAAAAATCTTGAAAGCAGCAAGATGGAAGAGATGAGTCAGATATAAGGGAACCTCGATAACATTATTAGCTAATTTCTCAGAAGAAACACAGGAAGTCAGAAGACAGTGGGATAAAACAGGTAAAGTACCAAAATGTTATAAATAAAGATCAACCAGGAAGTTTATATCTAGCAATGCTATCTTTCAAAAATGAAGAGAAAATAAAGACTTTCTCAGATAAACTAAAAGTGTGTATTTTTCTCAAAGATCCAGGTGTACCTGGATCCAGGAGCCACCTTTGCCCAGCAACAACCTTGATATAACACAGTTGATTGCCATCTTTTCCCTTCCAGTCCCGCTCTCACTACTTCTTCCCAGAATCATCTCCCAAGTACCTGCAGATAATTTCTTGTCTTATTCAGGGGGCACCGGATCTAAGACAAAGCTATTCCTTAGAACTGAGGATCAAATACTTCTTCAAACCAACATGAGTTTGCATATGGCAGGAGAGATTATTAGAAAGGCAAGACTGGAGCCCAGTGGGTATGACTCTCCTGTTTTCTTACTTGGATCACATTGCCAGATGGTCAGTTGGCACCAAGAATGCACTAGATTATCAGACTGATCTTGAAGAGCTCTCCAGCTACATTTACAGTTATTGGTACCTGCTCGCCTTTGTTTTACCATGTGGACATAAGGCTAGGACTCCTTATAGTACTAATGAGGAAAGATCTCTAGTGCTTAAATCCTCAGTCTGTGACTCACTAGATAACTCTGGACCTGCCTCAGTTTCCACATCTAGAAAGAGAGGATAATAATTCCACCTTCACTAAGTTACTGTAAAAACAAAATTAAAGTACTTTATATAAATAAAAGTACTCATATAAATAAAAGTACTTTATAGATTGTAAGAGACTTAAGAAAACATTGAAGCTGCCACAGTATATTCATTAAGGGTATTAGGAGTAAAGCTACCTGAGTCCAACTTACTAGATGTATAACTTTGGGTAAATCGCTCTTTGTGCCTCAAATTCCTCATCCTTTAACAGGGACAATAACAATACCTACTCCAGAGGGTTCTTGAGAAGATAAAATGAGGTGATGTGCATAAAGAATTAAAACAGCACTTGAATCACAGCAGTTAATACATGTTAAGTATTAATAGTACTACTACTAGATATTTGTATAATGAAACAAGTTATTAAGTACCTAAAAATAAGCAAAGCTCTACACAGAAAGGATTGGGTCATTGTATTATATTATAAGTAGCTGACGTTACCTATCCTGGTGAATACAGCCATATATTCAGATATGTATGATACCAAGCAGTATGTACAAAATGTTGGTGGAGAGTTGGAGTTGAGCTGGGCAGGCACTGAGGGATGGTTTCTATCTTGGTATATGAAGATGCAGGGGGTAAGTATTTTAGTTAGTAAGAGGTACATAAGCAAAGTCACAGATATGGGAGTGTCCTGGGATTTAAGGCTAGGCTAATGTGTTGGATTCAGGTTGTGAAGAGTCCAGAATGGCAGGACCTAGTTCTGGATTCTCTATGGAGTGCAGGAGAGAGCCACTGAAGGACTTTTGAGCAAAGTGATGTGAACAGAGTACCACATTAGGAAAATTAATTTGATGGTGGTTTGTGTAAAATAACAACAGTGGGCAGCCTTAGATACCAAAGTATGATTGGGAGGAAAGTGTGGTACTCCAGTAGTGAAGGGATAAGGGCCTGAATCAAAGTGGGGAAGTGGGACCAGAAAAGTCAAGACAGATGGGAGAAGCATTTTGTTGAACAAGTTAAGAAGGTGAGTGGTTCTTTTTATTTCATTCATAGAAAAGAGCTTACCTACCTGTTTATTTCAACATATAGCAACCAATATACAAATAACCAGAGATTTGTACCCAGCTACACAGAAGACTCTTGAGAGTCCCTTGGACTGCAAGGAGATCCAACCAGTCCATTCTGACCAGCCCTGGGATTTCTTTGGAAGGAATGATGCTAAAGCTGAAACTCCAATATTNGTTTATTTCAACATATAGCAACCAATATACAAATAACCAGAGATTTGTACCCAGCTACACAGAAGACTCTTGAGAGTCCCTTGGACTGCAAGGAGATCCAACCAGTCCATTCTGACCAGCCCTGGGATTTCTTTGGAAGGAATGATGCTAAAGCTGAAACTCCAATATTTTGGCCACCTCATGAGAAGAGCTGATTCACTGGAAAAGACTCTGATGCTGGGAGGGATTGGGGGCAGGAGGAGAAGGGGACGACAGAGGATGAGATGGCTGGATGGCATCATGGACTCGATGGACATGAGTCTGAGTGAACTCTGGGAGTTGGCGATGGACAGGGAGGCCTGGTGTGCTACAATTCATGGGGTTGCAAAGAGTTGGACACAAATGAGCGACTGAACTGAACACAGAACATTCATCCTTATGGAACACTTTTGTAGGGGTTGCCAAAGGTCATCTTTCCACTAGAAGGATGATGCTTTATCTTTCTAAAGTGCTTTGAAAAATGACCTGGAAACATAAACAATGAGTTAATAATAGATAGTGGCAAGTGTACACATTCCTTGAGAAGTAGCTATTATTTATGAACTATCCATAAAGTTGGGTTGATCCTGTAAACAATACTACAGAATAGTCTGTGAAAAGTACCATTATCCCTGTTTTACAAACGAGAACATAAAGACACAAAACGAGAGTTTTACAAGCTCCCTTTAGAGATCCAATCCATCCTTCCAGTCTGAGCTGGCACGTCATCTCTCCCTGAGAACTGAAAGCAATATGAACTCCTAAACACTTGTTTAAGTCTTTTGTGGTATTTAGAGTTGGTATTAGATTCATTTGTGTGTGTGTTTGATCTCATTTGGATCATAAGTTTCTTTAAGATAGAGGCTACCGTAGTCATCTCTGTATTCCCCATAGAGGATAGTCCTACTGCTGGACACATAGTAGGCAGCTCAATAAATGTTTGTTGAATTGATTGAAATATGAACACTAATAAGCCCTTGTCTGCTTTCTATGTGTATCTGTGTGTAGTTGTTCAGTCGTGTCCGACTCTTTGCGACCCCATAGGCTGTAGCCTACCAGGCTCCTCTGTCCATGGGATTTTCCAGGCAACACTGCTGGAGTGGATTTCCATTTCCTTCTCCAGGGGATCTTCCCAACCCAAGGCTCGAACCTGGGTCTCCCGCATTGTAGACAGACGCTTTGCAGTCTGAGCCACCAGGGAAGTCTCTTGTCTGCCACGGGTATGTTTATTTGAATGTGTAATTGGTAGTTTCCCCATGGATCCCTTGAAGAGTGTGTTGATACCTTAGCCGCTCTTTGAAGTTCTGGTGCATTTAATTAAATGTATAATCTTTATCATACATTTAATTAAATGTATTTAATGTATTATACATTTAACAGAGGATAAGATGGTTGGATGGTATCACTGACTAGATGGCCGAAAGTGAAGAAGAACTAAAGAGCCTCTTGATGAGACTGGAAAAGGTGGTTTAAACCTCAACATTTAAAAAATGAAGATCATGACATCTGGTCCCATCACTTCATGGCAAATATGTGGGGAAACAATGGAAATAGTGACAGACTTTATTTTATTAGGCTCCAAAATCACGGCAGATGATGACTGTGCTGAAGCTGAAGCTCCCATACTTTGGCCACTTGATGCAAAGAACTGACTCATTGGAAAAGACCCTGATGCTGGGAAAGATTGCAGGCAGGAGGAGGAGGGGATGACAAAGGATGAGATGGTTGGATGGCATCACCAACTTGATGGACATGAGTTTGAGCAAGCTCTGGGAATTGGTGATGGACAGGGAAGCCAGGCGTGCTGCAGTCCATGGGGTTGCAAAGAGTCAGACATGACTGAACTATTGAACTGAACTGAATGATATATCTTTTCATGGCAATTTTGCCTCCTCTGCCCAAAGAGATGCATGAACACATGTCCTGAATTTTAAATACCAGCATGTTTTCTCATTACTAGTGAGAGTGAACCTTCATAAACTTTGTTATACATTTGCCTAGTTCTCTATTTATCTGAATCAATGTTGCCTCTATTAGACTGCATATTCCTAAAATTCAGGGATTTCCATTTTTTTGCCTTGTCTTACAGAAAAATGCTGCACAAATGCATATTAAATGCAGAAAAATATGATGCTGATGTTGGTGGCAAATACAATAGAACTGACAGGCTATTATATTGTCTTGTTTCAGTAAAATTCTCTCGATCCTGAGGTATATCTGCCTGATTCTTTTTCATCTCAGAAACAATTTAATGTACAATCTTTATCTCTGCATTTCAATTTTAAGAACTTTATGCGTGCTAATTTGTCCAGCAAAACTTTTAAAAAACAACCCCTGGAAATTTAGAATACATAATTTTGAGGCATTCATTTGCTTTTCTTGGCATTTACTTCCTCAAAGAAGTCAAAAATTATTGAAGCATGACTTTTTCATTCCAAAGACTACATTGGCTATCCTTAATCAAGCTGTGCTTTTCTCAATGTTCCCCATTTAATCTCCTAAAATACTTCCTAAGACTTTGCCCCCCACAATGGAATCAAAACTAAATGGTCTGTAATTTCCTCAAGTGTTCCCAGATCCTGTTGTAAATAATGACATTGTGCTGGCCACTTTCCAGTCTGAATGAAGTGACCTTGTAAAAATGTCTGCTCACTCTTCTGTGTCTTTTTCT
This sequence comes from Neotragus moschatus, assembly GCA_006410615.1. Taxonomy (NCBI): domain Eukaryota; kingdom Metazoa; phylum Chordata; class Mammalia; order Artiodactyla; family Bovidae; genus Neotragus; species Neotragus moschatus. The sequence continues at coordinate 1,525,275 of SJYA01002750.1, forward strand.
ACTTTCTGTAGGGCTCTTGGATACGGCTTGGCAAACAATACCTATTCCAAGAAACACCATTCTTCACCTCAGTCATGTTATTTCCTTCATATAGGCAGTGCTGTATCCAGAGCTAAAGGACTATGTTTAAAAGTTAATTAATATTTTAAAATAAGGAATTATAGGTGCACTGTGGCAGAAGGCCAGACCAGACGACCTATGAAAATCTGAATTGACAGAAAGAAAATCTATTGTTGTTTTGTAAACTCTAAGAAACTGCTGAACTTTCATTCAGATAGCTTTTATTGTAATCATATTCAATACCTCTTTTTTTTTTTTAAGGAAAGAAACCATTTCCTACTTTATAATACAAATGCATTTAAAATTATTTATTTCAGGCTAATGAAAAAGGAGGATTTCACCTTATTAGTAAAGATATTCTGAACAATTATGTTGCATTCAAATGAGAAATACATGATGTTCTGGTCGTCCCCATGCTTGCCCTCTGTAACCCCCACAGGTCAAAAAAAAGAAGAAAAAGAAAAAGAATTAGGACATCTGGCAAGGCCCAGGGAAAAGCAGCTAAACTCACTGAAGGGACAGGGTACTTCTCACATGAAGACAGACTAAAAATACAAAAACCTATTAGTGTGAAATAACAAAAGCTGAAAGGGGAAGAGGTAACTGGGACCTCTGCTGAATTCCCAGCTATGCCAGACCACCAGCTCAATGAGCTAATTAAACTCAGAAACCCCGTTTTTTGTTTATGGCCTACATGTCTACAAGTTTTATAAGTTACGTACAAGTATTGCAACTAAAAGTAGTTTAATAGATAAAGATTCTGGGAATTTTCAACCAGACGGCAGTGATTTTTTTATTATTTTAAGACAAACTAAGGGGTGATCAACTTGGGAGAGTGTTTTGAGCTTCAGAAATCAAACAAAACTTAAGGACAGCTTTAAAGAAGAATTTGTAGAGCTAGCAGATAAGACAGCAAAATGTTTTCCTTTTAACATAGGAGCAATAAACAGTTATTCTGAAAAGTGGTTGTTCGGTTTTGATTTTGAGTAAAGCAATTGCTTCTGCTTGTGCTTTCATAACTATAAACATCACACGCACTAGTGGGGCGTCAGTGTGCACACATTTACCTTCCCTGGCATTGTTCAGCTCTAGCAAACACCTACAATACAGTATGCTCCATTGTAGGAGACTGGCAGCGAGGTCCCATTTAATTAACTAATTAGATGGCTACATCTAAATTAGCATTATTAGATCTTTTATAATGCTTGTTGAAACATTGCAAATTAATTTTCTTACTGGCTATGACCATCATTTGCTGCTATCACAGTATTAAGAGATAATGCCATGCACAGTAGGAAATCTCTATCGGCAGAAAATGAACATGGTCATCCTTGGATCACCAATTAGGAAACCTATTGTGTAGCAAAAACATCATTTTCTATTCTGTAATATGATCAAATAACCATTAATTACCTTCACTAGTGAGAATTACCTTCTTTGTTGGAGAAGTATTGCATTCCATATTATAGTTCAAAAATGTCAGGAGAAACCAGCAACAAAAACATCAATTTCTAAAAATGATACATGTAATCCAAATCATATTAACCTAACATACTCATGTCAGGTTAAATTAACATAAGCTTTGTTACTGAGCCTGAATAATATAGCTTACCTCTTAGCCTTAGATATATTGATTAAATAGGTCATCCTCACCTGCCTACAAATACAAATATAATCAAACTGTACTGTTCTCCAGGGAACCGAATGGCAAAAGAAAAACCCTGATAAATATCCAACCCAGATTCATGATAACTGAGAGCCTGTTACAAAGTTGACAGATTGAAGATAAGCAAGTCCCTGGCGCATGCATGTGTGTGTCCATCTGTGTGAATACACATGCGTCCTATGACCATATTCCAGGAACTTTCATGAAATTTTCAAGTCAATCTATGACAGATTCCCCACAGCTCCCATCCCCAGCAAAGTGCACGGCTTTACAAGGCTCATGTGTAAGCAGTCACTACTTGGGTACGATTGCAGTACTTAGCAGCCATGAATGAATCTGAGTGCTGATGACGTTAGGCCTCAGCCTTGCTCAGCATGGTTGTTACAGCTGCAGTGGGTGGGGGTATAATGTGACAGTCAGGAAAGGCAGCCCTGGATTAGGTTGCCAAGGTTTGGTTCCAAATCCTACGCTTTAGAAGCTGTATCCTCTTAGCAAAATGCCCAAGTTTTTCTGTGGCTCAGTCTCACTCATCTGTAAAATATCACTCACTTAAAAGTTTGCTGTACCTACATATATTCTCAAGGGTTTCTGAGACGGTAAAACCCCCGTTGTGTTGGTGATCTACACAACAGAAACCATAAAATGAAAGGCTAATAAATTTGTCTATGCAAAAATTAAAGTCACTGTGGGACTAAATTATCAAAGCCAAAAAAATAACATAAAATGATATCTTTACTTAAAAATAATCCTGCAGGGCAGAGCGACAGCAGTAATGTAGGAAGAGCTGGTGGTAAGTGAATTCAGTTTGTCTATATATTGATAATGGTGGGTATTCAGCCCATAGAAACTTATTAATCTACCCTATTTTTGTATACGTTTGAAATTTTCTGAGATAAAACATCTAAAAAAAATAAAAACAAAAATACCACAGACCATATCAGAAAAAATGATGACAAGGGGAAAATGTTTGTAAGGCATATAATACTAATGGGTTAATTCCCCTAACATATAAAGAGCTCAAACAAATTAATTTTAAAAGGCAAAAAGCCAACATAGAAATAGAACCAAAATAGAAAATAAGCCCAATTACAGAAAAAAGGAAAACTATATATAATAATATATACATATATCATTTTATCTTTATAAAACATTTAATAGTATTTCTAGCATTTAAACTATTTAAACTTTAAATTAAATTTAAATTAATTTAAATATTATAAATGTCATTTATATTTTATGAAATAAAATTTGATTATATTTAAAATTATCAAGTAATGCTCATTTTACTCAAAATAGGAGAACTACAAATTAAAACAACAGCAAAAATCCATTTCTGACCTATCAAATTGGCCAAGACCAGAAAGCTTCATAATACATTGTGGGTAAGAATAAAATTTAGAATAACTTATTTGGAGAGCAATTTTACAAAATCTGTGAAAAGTTAAACTGTACATTCCCTTTAATGCATCAACTCTTTCCAGGAATTAGCTTACAGACATACTCACACGTGAATTAAAAGCAAAACATCTAAGGATATTAAATATAGGTGTTTGTAATAGTAAAAGATTTGCAACATCCTCAGTGTGTATTGGGAAGGAACTGGTTAGAGAGATTACAGCACATCCCTATAATGGAATACAAGGAGGCAGTTTAAAAGAAAGAGACAGTCCCAGAATATGAGTTGATCTTTAACACATTAAAAATGAAAAAAACAAAAAAAGAATAGCATATTAGTACATGACCAACTGTGTAAAATATATATATATATATATATATATAATATATATATTTATAAACATATATACTTCCATATAGGAGAAGGGAATGGCAACCCACTCCAGTATTCTTGCCTGGAGAATTCCATGGACAGAGAAATCTGGCAGGTTACAGTCCATGGGGTCACAAAGAGTCGGACATGACTTTGTGACTTTCACACACACACACACACACACACACACACACACACACACACACATACACACTTCCACATACACAGAATAGGGCTGTCTAGAAGGATATACAGAGAAGGCAATGGCAACCCACTCCAGTACTCTTGCCTGGACAATCCCATGGATGGAGGAACCTGGTAGGCTGCACTCCATGGGGTCGTGAAGAGTCGGACATGACTGAGCGACTTCACTTTCACTTTCATGCATTGGAGAAGGAAATGGCAACCCACTCCAGTGTTCTTGCCTGGAGAATCCCAGGGGTGGGGGAGCCTGGTGGGCTGCTGTCTATGGAGTCGCATAGAGTCAGACACGACTGAAGCGACTTAGCAGCAGCAGCAGCAGCAGCAGCAACAGGATATACAAAACAACAGCAGCAGTGGTTGCTTCAGGAGAAAAAAAAGCAGGTAGAGGAAAATACAGGCAGAGAAGGAGTCCTACCTTCACTGTACACCCTTCTGTTACTTTAAACTTTGTTACCATGTATTAGCTATATAAAAAATGTATATTTTTGCATTTAAGTGTTTAGAATTGAGTTGGCATGTACTAAATGCTCTGTAAATGTTATTTGCTTTTATTATTGTTACTTCACTTTTACTCCAGCCTCCATTTCAGGCCTTACCTTCCACTACACCATTGCACATACTTTTTTACAATACCAAAGTCAACAATAACTGGTCCCCAAATGTGCCCTGTGCTTTGCTATTTCCCTACTTATATTCATGTGCTTACCTCCTCTTTGAAATTCCCTTTTCATCTTGTCAAAATTCTACTTACCCTTCAACTCAAATACTGCTTCCTCCTGAATTATATAATGGCTGTGTCATCTTGAGAAATGTATGTAACTGCTTAAGCCTTGGTTTTCACATCTGTTAAATGGAAGGTACTAGAAATCGTAAGGACTAAATGTGGTAAGACAAGTAAATCTGCTTATACATTCATCCAACAAATAGTTCTCTATTACCTATTTTGTGCAGGCATTGTGATATGCAGTAGGGCTAGAACTGTGAAAAAAAAAATTGACAATATCTTTGCCTTTGTGAAGCTCATAGTCCAGAAAAGAAATTTCCAGTCTTAATAGATGCTATGGGACAGGGTATGAAAGTTCAGGGGAGAGGCACCTACTGAAAAAAGTCAAACCTACAGGGGAGGAAGAGTTGAGTTGGAAGACCTGACAGCTTTATGAAAGCCACCACCTAAACTAGTTGGAAGAATGGGTACTAGTTCCAATAAAAGCCAATAAGATCCTTTTGACTCTAGAAATCCTTCTGATGGAGGTTAGAGAAAGGTTTTGCTGGTTCACACAGCCACAAGTTGAATCATTTCTCTATCAAGAATTTGTTTGCCTTTCCCCCCCCCCACACACAGTAAACAAATAAACAAAAAGTAAACAAATAAACAAAAAACCCACCTCTGAGCCAAAAATGAGTCTGTGATTCTCCAAGGAAACCGGAAGCAAGCCTAGAGGTCTCCACATGACATCCGTAACTACACCCTGCTGAAACAATAGATGAGAGGCTTTCATTCGTTTTGATCAAGTAGTATGAACTGGAGATATGATCAGGTTTCACAACACAGAGAATCGTATGTTGTCCTAATGACCCCTGCCTGAGTAGGTGAGGAGACACCAGGAGGCCTCAGTCTGCCTTTGGAGAAGGGGGCTGCCCAAAGCCTCTCTGAGCATGTGCAAGGCAGCAGATTTATGCTGCCCTCTGCTGGTGAGCAGCTTTACTGCAATTTTTTTTTTTTTTTAACAAGGGGACTTGGACCTGAGTAGGTAGACTATTGCCACATTCCCAGAAACCTGAAAGAGAAATAATCTGCTAAGCTTAGAAGCTGAGGATGGCAGGGCTTGGGTGAGAGTGGAGTGAGAGACAAAATAGGCCAGGAGAACCAGGAAGACCACATACCAAGGATATGTCACGATTAGAATCCAATATAGCTCACAGAGTTATCTGTGTATTTGCTTTGTGGAGAGAAATTTTCATTTGAACTCTTGTGACATTCAAGTTGCTTAGTACTGAATGCATTCTGTGATGTATTTAGAAAATGCATTTCACTAATGCTTCCCTAATTCATGGAGGCTGCTGTTTTACCAGTCACCATGATCCTTAATCAGTAGAGTTGTATAGCATGTAGATAGTTTGTAAAAGTGCTTAATAAAAATCATTTAATTCTAAATTACATGAGTGCACTTAACCCTAAAGATATTAAAACTGATTGTTTGATGTATTGCCATGAGTAGGTAGAAATTCAAAAATAAAAGCTTCCTGCACTTAAATCAAAGAGCACCAAGCTCATAGCCACTCAGTACAAGCACATGCATCAGTGTCATGAAGCTGAGCTATGATAAACTCACCCATTTTAGGCTTTTAAACTGTAAATATGAAGTACTTGAATTTGATCACTGATGAGATACATAAGTGAGCTTTTCCCGAGCAAAGCACTGTATGTGACCTGATAGCCTGTTAGAACCCTGTGGAGATCACCTGTCGCTTATTTGCAGTCTTAGTGAGGGCTAGCAGGGGTGGGGCCAGCTGCCGGTGTATGGCAGGGCTAATATGAGACGCTTGTCCACACTCTAGCCTAGAGGCAGGTCTGGTCTAAGTCAATAGGAAGGCAGGTATTCACTGACTTCACTTTTCCCCTTGGGATTTCACCATAACTACATTCATACTTGCTCGATGCCTTTAGTACAGCCCTCAGCACAAGACTATGTCTGTGAGAAAACTTAATTATGGGCTTGGTCAGAGAGGCCTGGCGTGCTGCGATTCATGGGGTCGCAAAGAGTCGGACACGACTGAGCGACTGAGCTGAACTGAACTATGGGTCAAAAATAAATTTTGGAGGGATATGCCTATCCAATTTACATTCGTCTTAACTAATCCTCTAACAATTTGCTACTTTTTTCTCAAGTTGTCTGGTTAATATGATGTCATTAATATAGTGAACCAATATGATGGGTGGAATATCCTCATTTTCTAGGTAACTTCAGATTACATAAGACAAAGAGTGGAAGAGTTAGCGTAAGTCTTGACCAAGAAGGTAAATGTACACTGTTATCTGTCCCACACGAAGGCACACCACTTTGATCTCACTGACCAGATCACTGGGTTCATACCATGTACAAGGCTGTGCTAATCTCCCCTAGCAAGGATTCCACATCAGGCATAGCAGCTGTAGTTGACACTACTGTTTGATTTTGTCATAGTCCACTATCATCTTCTAGAATTCAACTATTTTTTGTATGGAGCCAGACTTGGGAATCAAATGGAGATATGATGAGGACTAGGCTTCCCAGGTAGCTTTGTGGTAAAGAATCCGCCTGCCAGTGTAGATGTGGGTTTGATCTCTGGGTCAGGAAGATTCCCTGGAGAAGGGAATGGCAACCCACCTGGAGTCCACCCAAACCCATGTCCATCAAGTTGATGATGCCATCCAACCACCTCATCCTCTGTTGTCCCCTTCTCCTCCTGCCCTCAATCTTTCCTAGCATCAGGGTCTTTTCAAATGAGTCAGCTCTTTGCATGAGGTGGCCAAAGTATCGGAGTTTCAGCCTCAACATCAGTCCTTCCAATCAACACCCAGGACTGATCTCCTTTAGGATGGACTGGTTGGATCCCCTTGCAGTCTAAGGGACTCTCAAGAGTCTTCTCCAACACCACAGTTCAAAAGCATCAATTCTTCGGCACTCAGCTTTCTTTACAGTCCAANGGTTAATATGATGTCATTAATATAGTGAACCAATATGATGGGTGGAATATCCTCATTTTCTAGGTAACTTCAGATTACATAAGACAAAGAGTGGAAGAGTTAGCGTAAGTCTTGACCAAGAAGGTAAATGTACACTGTTATCTGTCCCACACGAAGGCACACCACTTTGATCTCACTGACCAGATCACTGGGTTCATACCATGTACAAGGCTGTGCTAATCTCCCCTAGCAAGGATTCCACATCAGGCATAGCAGCTGTAGTTGACACTACTGTTTGATTTTGTCATAGTCCACTATCATCTTCTAGAATTCAACTATTTTTTGTATGGAGCCAGACTTGGGAATCAAATGGAGATATGATGAGGACTAGGCTTCCCAGGTAGCTTTGTGGTAAAGAATCCGCCTGCCAGTGTAGATGTGGGTTTGATCTCTGGGTCAGGAAGATTCCCTGGAGAAGGGAATGGCAACCCACCTGGAGTCCACCCAAACCCATGTCCATCAAGTTGATGATGCCATCCAACCACCTCATCCTCTGTTGTCCCCTTCTCCTCCTGCCCTCAATCTTTCCTAGCATCAGGGTCTTTTCAAATGAGTCAGCTCTTTGCATGAGGTGGCCAAAGTATCGGAGTTTCAGCCTCAACATCAGTCCTTCCAATCAACACCCAGGACTGATCTCCTTTAGGATGGACTGGTTGGATCCCCTTGCAGTCTAAGGGACTCTCAAGAGTCTTCTCCAACACCACAGTTCAAAAGCATCAATTCTTCGGCACTCAGCTTTCTTTACAGTCCAACTCTCACATCCATACATGACCACTGGATAAACCATAGCCTTGACTTGACAGACCTTTGTTGGCAAAGTAATGTCTCTGCTTTTTAATATGCTATCTAGGTTGGTCATAACTTTCCTTCCAAAGAGTAAGCATCTTTTAATTTCATGGCTGCAATCTCCATCTGCAGTGATTTTGGAGCCCAGAAAACTAAAGTCAGCCACTGTTTCCACTGTTTCCCCATCTATCTGCCATGAAGTGATGGGACCAGATGCCATGATCTTTGTTTTCTGAATGTTGAGCTTTAAGCCAACTTTTTCACTCTCCTCTTTCACCTTCATATCGCTAAGGTGGATCTCTCCCAATCTCTGCCATTCTCCCCAGGATGTCATGATGCTGTTGACTGGGTAGGGGAGGACGCAGATTCAGAGGCTTCCTCTTGGCTTTTCCAACTGTGACAGATCTTACTCCATAGAAGAATGAACCAAAATGAAGGTTCTCAAATATGTTCGTTACAAATATACATTCAATGACTAGCAAAATGACCACTGGCTAGATCTGTTCTTGGTCAGGCTCCATTCTTTGTCTGGTTTTAACACTATCTCCACTAGTAAGAGTCACTCAAATACGTCAGGTACTAGTATCAACTGAAATCTTGTGTCCAATTGTCATCAAAATGTCTGGGAGTGGGGAATTCCCTGACAGTCCAATCACTAAAAGACTCCATGCTGTCAATACAAGGGGCAGGGCTTTGATTCCTGGTCAGGGAACTAAGATCCCACATGCTGTGCAGCACAACAAAAAGACTTTAAAAGAATTATCTGGATGTTCCCTATTATCCACTCTACAATTACCTTAGTGAATTGCCATTGGTCCCCTGGGGAGGCGGATCATTATTCTATGTACCAGTCATGGTGATACGGGGTGGTAGCCTCTGGTTCAATGAATGGATTCAGGATCTGAGAACTGGCTCAGGTCCAGAAAGTTGGCAAAAGATCACGGCTTTTTGTTTTATATTTGCGTGGCTGCTCTTAGCCTCTGGATTATTCATCCTTTATTTAAGTGCATAAATTAAGAACTATCTCTGTCAGCTGCCCATCCATCCTGCCCCTTGGGAACACCACGTTCTACGAAGCATCTTTCTAGCTCTCCAAACTTCAGACCATGCTGGCTGCCAATCCAACCTGACTGCTTATTACAAGAACTATGGTCATCTTGCTGTTGACAGTTAGGTGCCACCATCTTGCCTCTGTATTTGCAGGATATGATCAATCCCATTCTACTATGGCCAGTTTTATAATAAATTTTCTACCATGAGCCATTGCCTACAGAGGACAGCCATCCCTGAGCTTCTCAAAAATGCCAGTGGCCTCCCCACCAGCACATAGCTTTATCACTTTGATAAATAGTGTCCCCCAGAGCCCATCCATGACTGCTTATTTCCAGTCTTACTTAGCATATCTGTTCTAGCATGCCCATTTCTCTATGTGTTTGGTTCCATCTGTCATGGACTTCACATTTAAATGTGAGCTCTTGCTTTTTCCAGGCTTTCCTTGTGGCTCAACTGGTAAAGAATCTGCCTGCAGTGCAGGAGACCTGGGTTTGATCCCTGGATCGGGAAGATTCCCTGGAGAATGGAAAGGCTACACACTCCAGTATTCTGGCCTAGAGAATTCCACGGACTGTACAGTCCATGGGGTCACAAAGTGCTGGACACAACTCAGTGACTCACTTTTACACTTTTTCCAAGCTTCCTAGATCACACTACCACTGTCTCCTGGGGTCCCTGCCAGGAACAAAAATCTGTGTCCCTGGTGTGTCCTTTTATTGACAAATTCTTCTTTATCCAACTTTATATTCCACCCCACCTTTTATCCAGAATCTTTAGGCTCCAATCTCATAAAACCACCCTGGCTAGGTCCTAAAGATCCTTCTGCATTTAATCCCTTTCCTCCCTTCCAGGCCTAGCACTTCCCCAGCACTTGGGTTGTGCTGTGACTTGATCCTAGTGATTGGTCTGGTGGCCAGGAGGGAAAATGAGCATAGATCCTACGTAGGATTTCTGAGATCTAGCAGGCAGAGACTTCTGTATAATCCTTGTGGGATTGTGGGAAGGAATACTAGCCTTTAGCAGTAAGGAGTGGCTCTCTTCTGTAGGTTAGAGGGTTCAGACTCCTCTGTGTATTGAAAGTTCTTGAGTGCAGTGACCCGGTGTCCCCATCTCAAGTCCCAGTATCCCAGTCCTTCTCCACCAGGACCCTGACCTTAACGTAGGAGACTTGCTGTGGTTAAGAAGTCAACCTTCTTCTTTTACCCTTAAAATTAAATCCTGGATCTGATCCTCAGCATTTTCTGCTCTCCAGCTACAAGAACAGTCAAGGAGGCCCTCTGACTTTCAGAGTTTGCCTTTAGTTGGTGATAATTTCTCTCTCTGCCTTTCGTTCTCTTTCTCTAAAGTTCTGATAAGAGCCAGCAATAGTCAACCAATTCCATAGTCTTTGTAAGGAGCACTTTTCCTGTTCCTCGACAACACCTAAGATTTTGTACCTGTCAGTGCATCCCCTTCCACGGGCACCTGCTCCAGTTCACTGCCAGTTCACTTCCTGTAAAAGTTCTAACAATCGCATTAGTATCATGCCAGGCCCATCCGTCCTTCACTTAGCAACAGTCATGGGATCCTAATTACCAGCTGGACAGTGCATAAACCAACCTCAAAATCCTATTGCAGTCTCCTAGGACCGTTCCTGGTGCCAACTGGCTTCTGTTCCTGAGAAATAAACCCTGAGGTAGAGATTTGCTTGCAGGATGTTTATTGGGGAATTTATCAAGACAACACCTATAGGAAAGTGAGTGAAGCAGAATTGGGCAGAAGAGAAATTAAACTGCAACGCAGGTGCCACAGAGACTTCAGTCAATCCTGTGAGATGTGCTGGTGCTGGCCGGACCCTTCTGAGCTATTCCAAATCGAGGCAAAGGGGCCAGGGCTTTGTAGCACTGCACTGGGTGTGGACTGGCCCTGGGAAGGAGGTGGAACACTGGGCAAGACAGCGTCCTTTGGCCAGGTCAGGATTCCTCCACAGTGACACTGTGGCATTCTGGACCAGATAATTCCTTGTTTCAGGGAAGAGCTGTCCTGTGTATTATAGGATGGTTAGCAACCTTCCTGGCTTCTACCTACTAAATGCCAGTAGCATTCTCCTCCTCACCACTGGTCAATCAAAATCCCTCCAGACATTGCCCATGCCTCCTAGGGGCATAAGTACTCCCAGTCCAGAGCCACTGAACGGAGGGCATTTTACACAAGGAATGCAGCTGTGAGCCATTGGCAGTCAACAGCCCAGAAAGTGGGGAAAAAGTACCCGGGTCCTAAAGGAGGCAACATCCACCCCATGCCCTATGCTAAACCAACCAACCAATAAATACAGGAGGAAAATACAAATTTCAAATAATGTAAGGTTCCAACACTTTAATAACTAATTTTTAATCCATTTCTAATTTATTAGGGTATGATGTGAGGCAGAACACTAATTTCATTTTTTTAATTTCAATTAATTATGTAATATTTTTAATTGACTAGGTCATCACTTCCTTGCTTATTTGAAATATTCCTCATCATATTGTAATCTCCGGTATACACATGGGTCTGTTTTTTAACTTCTTTTTCAGTTCTGAAGATCATGTATCTATCTTGGTACCAATACCCTGCTATTCTGAAATTATGAAGCTAGTTTTCAATGTAAGTATTGTTCTTCTTCAGAATTTCTTGGCTATTATCACCTATTTATTGTTCCAGATAAAACAACATTAACTCATAAATACCCTAATCTCCAAAAACAATGATTTGAATGTTTATTAAAATTGTATTACATTTATAGGCTATTTCAGAGAGCATTGACATATCCACAATATGAAGTTTTCCCTCTAAGAACCTAGTATTTTGCTCCAATTACTCAATTTTTACTTTATGTACTTCAGTAAAGTTTTATAGTTTTCTTCAATACAAATTCTGATGTCCATTCTTGCTGTGTGTGTGGGGGGGGCTACTGTGGGTGAGTTTTTCTCTTATGTACAATAGCCTCCACTTATTTTTTTGACATTTCTGATGTTTTACCAAAAATGATTTTTATATTTGTACTGTTTATCTGTTCATCTTACTGAATGTATTAATCTAATTGCCTTTAGTTCATTCTTTAAGGCTAAATAAAAATATCATCCTTCCTTTCGCGAACTTTCTACATCTTTTTTTTTTTCCCTTGTGCATTGCCTAGATTCTCCAGAAGAACACCATCTTTGTTTCCTTCCTGTTTAAAAAGAAGGCCTCTAACATTCTTTTGTCATTAAGTTTGATGCTTGTAGTCTCTTCCTGATAAATACATTACATCATTTTGTCAACACTTTCATCTCTTTCTAGCTTATTATGAGTTTTAATTAGCATGCATATTAACTTTGATCAATTGCCACTGGGATATTAATAAACTCATTATTGACCTAGAAGGTGACTGGCAGAGTACCACTCATACCAGAAGTATATTGAGCATTATGTTGGGAAAGTAATTACCTTTCTGTCTTTCTCAAATGCCTACCAGATATAAACCCCAAAACACAAAAGAGCATGTAGTCCCACCTGAACACTAGTGGGAACACACTTGTAAGGAACATGCTTGGGAAGGATGGAGAAAGGCGACTGTGCAACCAGAGCCCTATTTGAGGGCAAAGGAACACCAAGGGATACAGGCAGTAATATCAGCAGCCAGAGATGAAGAAAAGGGGCCAAGTTGCAAGAATATTATTTTGTGAGCACACTGGATGCCTGGTCAGAGAAAGGGCCCTGGGACTAGCTGGGGAGAGAACCTGTGTGCATTTATCATGGTGTTAGATGATACTGTGACAGCCACACATAGTGCAAGTCCCCAAATAACTGGTAAATTTCCAAACTCCAGTTCCCCTCTGAGCCTCAGAGCCCACTGTCTGGAGAAAACAGACTTAGAAATGGAGACTAAAGACAGCCTTCTCAAGGAAACAGCAAATGAAAAGTGAACTTCCAAGGAAACAATGTAAATAAAATGCCTTTGGGCACCATTAAAGCATCTTTAGCTGAAGCTCACTTGAAACTTAGGTCTTTAGTATTTTGTTCTCCTGGGTTCCCTTACCCTACTGCTCTCCACTCGGGTGCTCTTTCCCAATAAAATCTCTTGCTTTGTCAGCACACGTGTCTCCTCAGACAATTCATATCCGAGTGTTAGACAAGAGCCCAGTTTCGGGCCCTGGAAGGGGTCCACCTTCCTGTAACAAATGGCGACTCTAGCGGGGACTCTTCACTGAGACTGACATCCTGACCACTCGGGGTACTCAGGGGCCAGCTTGCCTGCCAATGGACCAGACCCAGCAGCCACAACTGCGACCCTTCTGTCTCTGGTCTCCTCCTGACGTGGACAACTGGCCAGAGTGCCCCAACGGGTAAGGAACAAGAGACTTTATTGACCTCTCTCCCCTTCCCTCTCTCTTTCCTCTCCTTAACCCTTCCTTATCCTTCCCTGTTTTTCTAGTCCCCTGGTCCTGGACACAGGAATCTGGTCGAAGGGCCCTCAGCCTGAGCTGAGGATTGAAGACTGATCACCTCCTCTTGGCAGAGAACTCGAAGTCTGGTTCTGGTCTGGTTTGATTTCTGGTAGGGCTGAGTTCCAGTCCTCCCTTNAACCCACTCCAGTATTCTTGCCTGGAGAATCCCATGGATGGAGGAGCTTGGTGGGCTACAGTCTGTGGGTCGCAAAGAGTCGGACATGACTGAGCGACTTCACTTTCAACATTTCCATTTACTGTTTATACTTAACCTTTCCATATACTGTCAGTACTTCATGAACTTTTACCTTTCTGTGACTCGGTTATGCAATCTATGAGTTTCCACAAATAAAGAAAGAAAGAAAAGCTGTTATGTTTGCAGAGTGAACAAATATCATTTTTACCTCTTCTATTAAAAATATAAGCCCTAAAAATCAACAAATAAATGAATTATGACAATAATAAGTCCCATACTACCTAAGCAATCTACAGATTCAGTGCAATCCCTATCAAATTACCATTGTTTGTTGTTTTTTTCCCCACAGAATTAAAACCAAAAAATGTTACAATTTGTTTGGAAACACAAAAGACCCTGAATGACCAAAGTAATCTTGAGAAAGAAAAACAGAACTGAAGGAATTAGACTCCCTGACTTCAAACTATACTACAAACTATACTACAGTATTCAAAATAATGTGGTACTGGCACACAGAAAAAGAAATATAGATCAGTGGAACAGAATATAAAGTCTAGGGCCAAACCCACACAGCTATTAGTTGAGCCACCGTAGGTCAACTAATCTATGACAAAGGAGGCAAGAATATACAGTGGAGAAAAGACAAGCTCTTCAATAAGTGAAAAGCTGGAAGCTACATGTAAAATGAGATATTGAACACTCCTTAACACCATATACAAAAATAAACTCAAAATGGAATAAAAATCTAAATGTAAGGCCAGACACTATAAAACTCTTAGAAGAAAATATAGCAAAACTCTCTAACATAAATCACAGCAATATCTTTTTTGACCCATCTCCTAGAGAAATGGAAATTAAAACAAAAATAAATAAATGGAATCTAATTAAACTTAAAAGTTCTTGCACAGCAAAGGAAATCATAAAGAAAACAAAAAGACAACTTCTAGAATGGGAGAAAATATTTCCAAAAGAAGCAAACGACAGGGCATAATCTCCAAAATATACAAACAGTTTGTGTAGTTCAACATCAAAAAATCCAGTCAAAAAATGGGCAGAAGATCTAAAAAGACATTTTTTCAAAGAGAACATACAGATGGCCAACAGGCACATGGAAAGATGCTTGACATCACTAGTTATTCAGTTCAGTTGCTCAGTCGTGTCCAACTTTTTGTGACCCCATGAATCGCAGCACGCCAGGCCTCCCTGTCCATCACCAACTCCCGGAGTTTACTCAAACTCATGTCCATCGAGTCAGTGATGCCATCCAGCCATCTTATCCTCTGTCATCTCCTTTTCTTCCTGCCCCCAATTCCTCCCAGCATCAGGGTCTTTTCAAATGAATCAACTCTTCTCATCAGGCGGCCAAAGTACTGGAGTTTCAACTTTAGCATCAATCCTTCCAAAGAAATCCCAGGGCCGATCTCCTTCAGAATGGACTGGTTGGATCTCCTTGCAGTCCAAGGGACTTGCAAGAGTCTTCTCCAATACCACAGTTCAAAAGCATCAATTCTTCAGCACTCAGCTTTCTTCACAGTCCAACTCTCACATCCATATATGATCGCTGGAAAAACCATAGCCTTGACTAGATGGAACTTTGTTGGCAAAGTAATGTCTCTGCTTTTGAATATGCTATGTAGGTTGGTTATAACTTTCCTTCCAGGGAGTAAGAGTCTTTTAATTTCACGGCTGCAATCACCACTAATTATTAGGGAAATGCAAATCAAAACTAAAATGAACTCACACCAGTCAGAATGGCCATCAGCAAAAAAAATCTATAAATAATAAATGCTAGAGAGGGTGGGGAGAAAAAGGAATCTTACTACACTGGGAATGTAAATTTGTGCAGCCATTATGGAGAATAGTATGGAGATTCCTTAAAAAACTGAAAATATAACTACAATATGATCCAGAAATCCCTCTCCTGGACATCAGTTTAGTTCAGTTCAGTCGCTCAGTCGTGTCCGACTCTTTGTGACCCCATGAATCACACCACACCAGGCCTCCCTGTCCATCACCAACTCCCAGAGTTCACTCAAACTCATGTCCATCGAGTCAGTGATGCCATCCAGCCATCTCATCCTCGGTTGTCCCCTTGTCCTCCTGCCCCCAATCCCTCCCAGCATCAGAGTCTTTTCCAATGAGTCAACTCTTCACATGAGGTGGCCAAAGTACTGGAGCTTCAGCTTCAGCATCATTCCTTTCAAAGAAATCCCAGGGCCGATCTCCTTTAGAGTGGACTGGTTGGATCTCCTTGCAGTCCAAGGGACTCTCAAGAGTCTTCTCCAACACCACAGTTCAAAAACATCAATTCTTTGGCGTTCAGCCTTCTTCATAGTCCAACTCTCACATCCATACATGACCACTGGAAAAACCATAGCCTTGACTAGACAGAACTTTGTTGGCAAAGTAATGTCTCTGCTTTTGAATATGCTATCTAGGCTGCTCATAACTTTTCTTCCAAGAAGTAAGCGTCTTTTAATTTCATGGCTGCAAAAACCATCTGCAGTGATTTTGGAGCCCAGAAAAATAAAGTCTGACACTGTTTCCACTGTTTCTCCATCTATTTCCCATGGAGTGATGGGACCGGATGCCATGATCTTAAGTTTTCTGAATGTTGAGCTTTAAGCCAACTTTTTCACTCTCCAGAACCATAATTTGAATAGAATACATGCACCCCAATATTCACTGCAGCATTCTTTACCAAGATATACAAACAACCTAAACGTCCATCGACAGGAGTAAATAAAGAAGATGTGGTACATAGATATAATAGAATATTATTCAGCCATTAAAAAGAATGAAACAGTGACATCTGCAGCCACATGGATGGATCTAGAGGTTCTCACACTAAGTGAAGTCAGAGAAAGACAAATATCATACAATATGGCCTATGTGGAATCTTTAAAAAATGGTACAAATGAACTTATTTATAAAACAGAAATCAAGTCGCAGATGTAAAAAACAAATTTATGGTTATTAAAGGTGAAGGGAGGGGCCTAGGGATAAATTAGGAGACTGGGGTTAACATAGACATACTAACACATGTAAAAAAAGATAACGAATAAGTATAGGGTAAGGGAATTAGAGAAGGCGAGGTTCAGAAAAAGAAGGAGACCGGCACTTTACAGAAACAGGTCACCTTTAATGAGGCAAGAAGGGGCAGCAGTCAGATTAGTGAGCTGCTGCACTAACCCAAGAAAAGAGTGAGTATATATAGGCATATATGTGGAAAGCTGCTGTCTTAGGGGGCCTGTTCCTCTCCAAGGTTGTTCGGAGTAGTTATCTCTTAAATGGATGGGGCAAGGAATTCTGGAGATTAGCCAGAGGTTGGACCAGCTAGGAGATGGGCGTAATCAACATTAATGTCCTTTTTTTTCCCCCCCTTTGGGTGAGAGTGCTCTTTGTTTTGCATAGAATGGTGGGGAGGACCTGGAGGGGAGTTTTAACTCCAGGCTATTTTGACCCATGTAACTTTCCTTCAATAAGGACCTGCTATATAGCACAGGGAACTCTACTCAATATTCTGTAAAAACCTATGTGGGAAAAGAATCTAAAAAAGTATGAATATGTATAACTGATCCATTCTGCTGTTCACCTGAAACTAACACAACACTGAAAGTCAACTATACTCCAGTGTTTGTTGTTTTTTTTTTTAAATGCAAGCCAGCCTGGTCTTTTCCTCACTTGGTGAGGACTCAAGGCAGCCAGGAAGCTCTGGGAAGGCTGGGACACCTCCACTCTGGTTCTGTTCATTTTACGCAACTGGATTGCAGGATTGCAAGAGGGAACTTAGGAAAGGTACTGGAGGAAGTTAGCTTTAGAGTCCCTAAAAATGCCTTTAATAGAAGGAAACTGAAGCCTCTCAGAAACAAAACCCTTTATCAACTCTGCTTTAGAAGTCCTTATAAGAAGACTTTTTTGTGTTCTAAAGTGGGGGATAACGAGCAAACAAGAAAACCAGTGCTCCAGCTATGATCCTGGGGAAAGAAATAAGGGTCATGGAAGAACAAAGTCAGTTCATAATTTGCCTCTCTACATATCTCTGGCAATCATCTCCCCTCCCCATCTGAATTTCCACCACCGTACTTCAGACCCTGCTCACTTCTCACCTCGCTTATTCAACAGCCAACACTGTACAGGCACAGAAGACCTTTCCCTGTCCACCTGCCTTGGGTTCCCCCAGTGCCTTCCTTCAGTGCAGACGGGATCAGGTCACTGCTTAACTAACCCCGCTCCCTTACCTGCAGTAGCATTTTCCCAAGTAGGGTCTGCATTAGTCACCAGGGGTGCTGATTTTAAATGCTGATTCCAAGGCTTCACGCATCAGGATCAAAGTCTCTGGGTGTGTGATATTTTGGAAAGCTCCCCACGTGATTCTTCAGCACACTGTGATGAGAGGATTCCTGAACTACAGTCTAAGTGCATACTCCTCAGGGCAGGAGAGACCCATCCTCAGAGCCTCATCTCCTCCACTGACTCCCCATTTTTATTATTAGGGCTGCAGGCAGCTGAATTACATGTGTTGTGTTGAAGCAGGCCAGGCATGCCCCACATCTCTCCTCTTTATAATCGCTGCCTTCTCCTCCTCGGATGCTAAGACCCCTGTGTATCCCGCTCCCTCTCCCCTGAAGGCTTCCCCAGTGATGCCTCCACCTGGATGTCTCTCTTTCCTTGGGGGTCCTGAGGCACTGTGCACACTCTCCTCCTCCAGGACTCACCCCAGGCTACTGCTCTGTAAATATCTGCCTCTCCCCTAGACTGGGAGTGTCTGAGCTGAGTTTGGGTCTTATCTATATCAGCACATTACCTGCTCACTGACTATAATGGTACTCACTCCAGACTACTGCTGTCCAACTGAAGCATACATGCAGGCATGAATATAACGTTTAATTTTCTAGTAGCCATCATGAAAAGATTAAAAAGAAACAAATGAAATTAATTCTAATGATATTTTTTAACTATCTAAAACATTACCATGTTAACATATGATCCACGTAAAAAACGATTGAAGTAGTTCACTTTTTTTTTCTTAGACTACATCTTTGAAAGTTCACTGTGTTACTTAACATATCTCAAAACAGGCCAGCCACATTTCAAGCATTCAGTTGGTACATGTGACTGCTGCTGCTGCTGCTGCTAAGTCGCTTCAGTCGTGTCCGACTCTGTGCAACCCCATAGATGGCAGCCCACCAGGCTCCCCCATCCCTGGGATTCTCCAGGCAAGAACACTGGAGTGGGTTGCCATTTCCTTCTCCAATGCATGAAAGTGAAAAGTGAAAGTGAAGTCGCTCAGTCGTGTCCAACTCCTAGCAACCCCATGGACTGTAGCCCACCAGGCTCCTCCATGGGATTTTCCAGGCAAGAGTGCTGGAGTGGGATTAGTGGTTCCCATATTGGACAGCACAATTCTGCAAGGAGATGAAACTAGTCAATCCCAAAGGAAATCAGTCCTAAACATTCATTGGAAGGACTGATGCCGAAGCTGAAGCTCCAATATTTTGGCCACCTGATGCAAAGAGCTTGCTCACTGGAAAAGACCCTGATGCTGGGAAAGATTGAGGCCAGGAAGGAAGCAGGTGACAGAGGACAAGATGGTTGGATGGCATCACCGACTTGATGGACATAAGTTTGTGCAAGCTCCAGCAGTTGGTGATGGACAGGGAAGCCTGGCGTGCTGCAGTCCAAGGGGTCGCAAAGAGTCAGACACAAATGAGCGACTAAACAACAGACTAGAGAGGATGCTTATCCATGTCTATGGGGGAACCACTGCATATAAAGAAAGCTACAGTCGAGTCCAGGGTTCATCCTTGGTGGTTACACGGCGCTGGAATGGTTTTTACTAGGACCTGGTTACCCTTGGTCTCCCTATGTGCTGCACAGAGCTGTGAGACCAGGTCTGGCCATGAGGGTCCTGTATGTGAGCTGTGCCCAGCCAGCAAGGAGGCTTCAGGACCATCAGCAGCCACCAAACCTTTGCTACGAGGCATTGAGCTGAAATGCACTGTAAGGTGCTCCCTTCGGGAACATTAAAGTTGTTAAGTGAGAATGCTGCATTCTTTGGCGTGCAAAGCCACACCCTCCACGCCATCATCAGGGGGGCTTGGGTCACCAAAAGAAACCCGCAGAAGAGTAAATACAGCTCATTTGTAGATGCCTGGGTAGAGGTAAGCTCCAGATATCCACGCCCTCTAGGGACATCATTCCATCTGAGGGAGGAGACTTTAAAAAAATGTCTTAAGCAGGAAACTTAGAACACTTCCAAGATGCAAGCTGTTTGTCTTGCTCAGGCCTGTCAGCTGGCTCCCTCTAACTCAGACGCAGGGAGTGTTTTCTGGGCCCAACCTCTACTCTCTTGGGATCAGAAATAAGAAAATGAGTCTCTGTCTCCAGACCCCACACTCTAGTGACCTCCTCGATTGAGAAGCCTAGTGCCAGCTGGCACCCAGAGTAGGGTAGAGCCAAGTCGACTTGGCATTCCCAGCCTGGCACCCTTTTGGTGGGCAATAACCCAAAGCAGTATTTCCCCCTGCTCCCCGCCTTGTAGGCCCTACTTTCAATTAAAACAGTCAGGTACACAAATTAGCATCAGAACCAAAATGGTTTCCTGGGAAACTAATGACAAAAATCCCAGTTTTAAAACATTTTCTTTACAACCTAGAGAGCAAAGCCATGCCTTTCACGAAAACAAAAGCCCTGAGCCAAAGAACTCCATCTCATAAAGAAGTGTCATTGACCAAAGATTCTGGAATAGATGAAAAGTGCTATTGGAAGCTTTCAGGACATGCTTTATGTCATCTCCTATACCATGCTCCCATATAATCCCTGCCCACCATTCACTCATGCCTGTTTTCCCTGAAGTGAAACGTTTCCTTGTTAATTTCTTTTTCCAGCAGTTCTCCTTCTTGCAAGAAGCTGGACCCTTTAGAATGTAAGCAGATGAGGATGGTCAGACATTTTTGCCCTTATCAGGTAGAGAAGATTGAATATCATACCTCTAACCGTTAAAATATATTGAATCTGATTCAATATCACACTTCTAACCATTAAAATATCCTGAATCTGATTCCACATCATACCTCTACCCATTAAAATATAGCCCTAGGAAATTATCTGTGAAAAATTTGCCAGTAATAATACTATGCATTTATGCAGTGATTAATAGTTTATAAAATGCCTTCACATATATTTCCTCAAATCAACTTCACGATAGTTGCAGTAGAAACAACATGTTCAGCCTTTATGTGAGGTCTTTCCTAGGAGGGTCATTCAATTGACGAATGAGCTGAGAGCTTTCTGGGTGCAGACTTGTGGGATGAATAGAAAATAGACAATTAAAATTCACGTAAACCTCTGACAGAGGTACATGTCATGCCATGTGAACACACTGAGAAGGGCTGTCGGTGAAGAACTGTAATATCAGATAATCTCTTAATCTGGAGAAATTAACCTCTTTTATAATGGGATTTCTGGAATCCTAACAAGCTAGTAAGGGTGGTACTGGTAGAGAAGCACACCCAAGGACCCCTGAATCGCACCCTGCTGGCTGTGTCTTATCCAGAAGGTGTAACTATAGTATGCATGTAACATGTATGTATTATGTATGTAGTGACAGGATGAAACTAGAGTAGTGTGGTAGTCACAACATCAGGTATGGCTTGAAATGGACAGGCTTGATTCTTTCACACTGTGCCAGCATCCATGTGCTCTTAGCCTTAGATTCCCACAGTCTAGTGCTAACTTCTGAGTGTAGCCGCTGCATAAAATAGTTTATAATTCCCCTTTACTGACCTTTTCTCCATATGTCCTTCGTCTTTCCTCTTGTTTTCTAATTAGAAAAGTAACACCCATACATACTCATGGTAAACAATTCAATGTTACACAAAGGTGAAATTTCAAAATGAAAGTCACAGTCACCCACCCCAAATATTGCTTACACTTTGAGGGAATATCCTTCCAAGGTTTTTAAAATATATGTTTTTACACATATATTTTAATAGGAATGGGACCATGTTATGCATAGTATTTAACAACTTGCTTGAGAAATAGCTCTTTTAGATCTTGTTCCATGTTTGTATAGATTTAACAACCATTTCCCCTTTATGGATCACAGCCTTGTCAAGGCAACGGGGCTTGTGTAACTCAATGAAGCTATGAGCCATGACATGTAGGGCCACCCAAGATGGATGGGTCGTGGTAGAGAGTTCTGACAAAATGTGGTCCACTGGAGGAGGGAATGGCAAACCATTTCAGTATTCTTGTTGCAAGAACCTCATGGACAGTATAAAAAGGCAAAAGCACATGACACTGGAAGTTGAGCTCCCCCAGGTCAGAAGGTGTCCAGTATGCTACTGGGAATATCGACATCTTAGGAGTCAGTGAACTAAAATGGACAAGAATGGGAGAATTTAATCAGATGACCATTATATCTACTACTGTGGGTGGGAATCCCTTAGAAGAAATGGAGTAGCCCTCACAGTCAAAAAAGGAGTCCGAAATGCACTACTTGGGCGCAGTCTCAAAAACGATAGAATGATCTCTGTTCATTTCCAAGGCAAAGCAATCAGCATCACAGTAATCCAAGTTTATGTCCCAACCACTGATGCTGAAGAAGCTGAAGCTGATGGGTTCTATGAAGACCTACGAGACCTTCTAGAACGAACACCAAAAAAAGATGTCCTTTTCACCATAGGGGACTGGAATGCAAAGTAGGAAGTCAAGAGATACCTGGGGTAACAGGCAAGTTTGGCCTTGGAGTTCAAAATAAAGCAGGGCTAAAGCAGGGCAAAGAGTTTTGTCATGAGAACACATTGGTCACAGGAAACACCCTTTTTTAGCAACACAAGAGATGGTTCTACATATGGACATCACCAAATGGTCAATACCAAAATCAGACTGATTATATTCTTTGCAACTGAAGATGGAGAAGCTCTATACAATCAGCAAAAACAAGACCCAGAGCTGACTGTGGCTCAGATCATGAGCTCCTTATTGCAAAAATCAGGCAAATTGAAGAAAGTAGGGAAAATCACTAGGTCATTCAGGTATGACCTAAATCAAATCCCTTGTAATGATACAGTGGAGGTTATCGATAGTAGATTTAAGTCATTTTATCTGGTAGACGGAGTGCCTAAAGAACTATGGGCAGAGGCTCATAACACTGTACAGGAAGCAGCAATCAAAACCATCACAAAGAAAAAAAATGCAAGAAGGCATAGTTGTCTGAGGAGGCTTTACAAATAGCTGAGGAAATAAGAAAAGTGAAAAGCAAGGGAGAAAGGGAAAGATATACCCAGCTGAATGCAGAGGTCCAGAGAATAGCAAGAAGAGATAAGAAGGCCTTCTTCAATGAACAGTGTAAGAAGTAGAGGAAGTGATGTGTAACATCATATAAGAAACGAATCGCCAGTCTAGGTTTGATGCAGGATATAGGATGCTTGGGGCTGGTGCATTGGGATGACCCAGAGAGATGGTATGGGGAGGGAGGTGGGAGGGGGCTTCAGGATTGGGAACACGTGTACACCCGTGGTGGATTTATGTTGATGTATGGCACTTTGGCCACCTCATGCGAAGAGCTGACTCATTGGAAAAGACTCTGATGCTGGGAGGGATTGGGGGCAGGAGGAGAAAGGGACGACCAAGGATGAGATGGCTGGATGGCATCACTGACTCGGTGGGCGTGAGTCTGAGTGAACTCCGGGAGTTGGTGATGGACAGGGAGGCCTGGCATGCTGCGATTCATGGGGTTGCGAAGAGTCGGACACGACTGAGCGACTGAAGTGAACTGATGGCAAAACCAATACAGTATTGTAAAGTAAAATAAAGTAAAAAAAAAAAAAAAAGAAGAAGAAGAAGAAGAAGTAGAGGAAAACAACAGAATGGGAAAGACTAGAGATCTCTTCAAGAAAACTGGAGATATCAAGGGAACATTTCATGCAAGGATGGGCACAATAAAGGACAGAAATATAGTAAGGGCCTAACAGAGGCAGAAGAGATTAAGTAGACATGGCAAGAATACATAGAAGAACTATACAAAAAAGGTCTTAATGACCTGGATAACCACAATAGTGTGGTCACTCACCTAGAGCCAGGCATCCTGGAGTATAAAGTCAAGTGGGCCTTAGGAAGCATCGCTACAAACAAAGCTAGTGGAGGTGACAGAATTCCAGCTGAGTTATTTAAAATCTTAAAAGACAGTGTTGTTGAAGTGCTGCACTCAATATGTAAGCAAATTGGAAAACTCAGCAGTGACCACAGGACTGGAAAAGGTCAATTTTCATTCCAGTCTCAAAGAAGCACACTGCCAAAGAATGTTCAAACTACCATACAGTTGTACTTATTTCACATGTTAATAAGGTTTTGCTCAAAATCCTTCAAACCAGGCTTCAACAGGATACATGAACCAGGAACTTCCAGATGTACAAACTGGATTTAGAAAAGGCAGAAGAACCAGAGAGCAAACTACCAACAATTGTTGGATCATAGAGAAAGCAAGGGAATTCCAGAAAAATATCTACTTCTGCTTTTACTTTAGCATAGTCAATGAAGCACAGACATGAAATAAAGGACTGGTTCCAAATTGGGAAAGGGGTACATCAAGGCTGTACATTGTCACTATGCTTATTTGACTTATATGCAGAGTGCATCATGCAAAAATGCTGGGTTGCATGAAGCACAAGCTGGAGTCAAGATTGCTGCGAGAAACACCAATAACCTCAGATTTGCAGATAATATCACTCTAATGGCAGAAAGTGAAGAGGAACTAAATAGCCTCTTGATGAGGGTGAAAGAGGAAAGTGAAAAAGCTGGCTAAAAGTCAGCATTCAAAAAATTAAGATCATGGCATCTGGTCCCATCACTTCAAGTCAAATATAAGGGGAAAAAATGAAAGCAGTGACAGATTTTATTTTCTTGGGCTCCAAAATCACTGCAGATGATAATTGCAGCCATGAAATCAAAAGACGCTTGCTCCTTGGAAGGAAAGCTATGACAAACCTAGATAGAATATTAAAAAGAAAAGACATTACTTTCCTGACAAAGGTCCATATAGTCAAAGCTATGATTTTTCCAGTAATCATGTATGATATGAGAGTTGGACCATAAAGAAGGATGAGCACTGAAGAACTGATATTTTCAAACTGTGGTGCTGGAGAAGACTCTTGAGAGTCCCCTGGACTGCAAGGAGATCAAACCAGTCAATCCTAAAGGATATCAACCAATATTCATTGGAAGGACTGCTGCTGAAGCTCTAATACTTTGACCACCAGATGTGAAGAGCTGACTCATTGGGAAAAAAAGCCTGATGCTAGGAAAGATTGAAGGTAGGAAGAGAAGGAAATGATAGAGGATGAGATGGTTGGATGGCAGCACTGACTCAGCAGACATGAATTTGAGCAAACTCTGGGAGATAGTGAAGGAAGGACACCTGGGATGCTGCAGTCCTTGAGGCTGCAAAGAATCGGACACGACTTAATGAATGAACAGCGACAGCATTCACCTATGACTGCATGGCTATTCACTGTATAGATGCACTATACTCTATTGAGGTAACTTTCTACGATAATTACTGGGCTGTTTATATAATTTTTCAGTCTTATGAACAATGCTGTAATTAATATCTTTATAAATATTCATTAGCATATTGGTTTGAGTATTTCCAGAAAATAAATTTTTAGAAGTTGAGTTGATAGCATATCCTCAATAAGGGCAAAGCTTTAAGATCTAATAATAATAAATCTTGAAAATATTTTTGGTCAAGATAAAACTTGACAATAGGTGAGGAGGAGAGAGATTTATTGAGCGGCTGCTATGTACCAGTCATGGTGCTAAAAACCTGTATTATCTCATGTGTTGTGCTGTGTTTAGGGGCTCAGTCATGTCTGACTCTTTGCAACCCCATAGACTGCAGCCTGCCAGGCTCCTTTGTCCATGGGATTCTCCAGGCAAGAATACTGGAGTGGGTTGCCATGCCCTCCTCTGGGGGATCTTCTCAACCCAGGGATCGAACCCAGGTCTCCCTCATTGAAGGTGGATTCTTTACCATCTGAGCCACCAGAGAAGCCCAAGAATATTGGAGTGGGCAGCCTATCCCTTCTCCAGCGGATCTACCCAACCTCGGGATCAAACCAGGGTCTCCCGCATTGCAGGAGGATTCTTTACCAGCTGAGCTACCAGGGAAGCCCACATTATTTCATAACTCTTTGAAATTCTGAACACTTGACATTATTATTCCTATTTTAGAGAAGAGGAAGGTGCAGTACAGAGGCTGAACTTTTCCAAGGTTACACAGTTAGCAAATGGCAGGACCAGGATTGGAATCTGGGTCTTTCTGATTCTTTCTACTGTCTACCACTGCCCCTAAGAAGTATAAAGTCACATTGCTGGCTTCTTGGTTTAAACTTCAGTTGACTCTGAAAAAAAATCTCAAAAATATTTTAAACAGTTTCAGAACTGCTGAAATATATATATATATATCTTCTCAAACTTATATATCAAAGACATTACTCCTCTGAATGTACATTTTTCCATGTTAATTATAAAATATCTCATTAATTTAGTCTCTCCTTTTTCCTTTTCTTACTGAGTAACAGTGCTCTACACAAAAATAACGCATCTAAAAATACATACATTTCTTTGTCTTTAAATCCTTTTGCTCTGGGTTTATGCAAATTCTGTTGTTTAAAATAACCGTAAGGAAGCAAGCTCGTTATGAAGCCAATTTGGCTACATGCTTCATTGTACTTGAGTAGAACTAACTTGTCATCTATAGGGTCTATTCTTTGCCTATTAATTACCACCTCTTTTTTTTTTAACCTGCTTTCGAAAACAAGACTTCCCTGGTGGCTCAGTGGTAAAGAACCCACCTGCCAATGCAGGGGACATGGATTCGATCTCTGCTGTGAGAAGATCACGAATGCCTCGGAGCAACTAGGCCCGTGCCCCACAACTATTGAGCCTGGGCTCTAGAGCCTTCGTGCCCTAACTCCTGAAGCCCCTGTGCCTAGAGCCCATTCTCCACGAGCTCCACAGCAAGAGAAGCCACTGCACTGAGAAGGCCATGCACTGAAAGCAACAGTAGTCCCTTCTCCTCAGCTCTCCATAATGAGAGATAGCCCACACACAGCAGTGAAGACCCAGCACAACCACAGATAAATAAATAATAATCAAAAGAAAGAAAATCCACAAGTTCTATGCTGTTCTTAAGTTTTTTGTTTTTGTTTTTGTTTTTTGCTGGGGCAGTTTCTTCTGGAAACAAAATACAGAAACCATGAAACAAGATGGTTAGGGAAAAAAAAGTGAAACCAGGAGGCCAAAAAAATTAATAATACTCAGATACTCTTCTCTAAATAGTGGTGTCTCAATTGCTTCATTTTGGATTGTCAACTCACAAGGCAATACCTGTATTTTCCATTGTACTATTTTACTCATAAATGATTTGCTCATCAGCCCCGGGTTTGCCCTCTGGTCCAGACACCATCCTTCTGTACTCCCACTGCACCTTCTGCACACTCCCATCATCTCACTTGTCACTCTCAGGCTTCCCCATCAGACTGAAGGTTTCTGATAACAAAGACCAGATCTCTGTTATCACTGTGCCCTTGGTTCCTGGCAGAGGACCCAGCACATGTAAACGCTCAGTAAATATCCGTTGCTTGAATGAATAACCTCAAAAGCACTGCTCTCCCTAAACTTTCTACCTGACACAACTCCAGTCAAAGAAGCAGACTCTCAAGGTGGCCTGACTCAAGGTGGGGATGTACAGTCACAACAGAGAATTTCAGGAAACTCAATGGCAGCTTCCCCAGATGCAGCCTTTGTTTTCATCTTTCACCAATATTAACCCAGAGCTCAGCTCTTTACAGTCCCCCTAAAGAGATCCATTCACAGCACAAGCATTAGTAGGCAAAGTTGGCTTCACTGAAGATTCCGTATCGTTATTAGGGAAGGGCGGACTCCTTAACAATCCTGATCAAATACCTCTGTTCCCAAAGGTTTTTTCTTCCCCAGGATGCTTCAACCTCACAGGTCACTTCCCTGTATCACACAGAACAATGTAGCCGTTCCCCAGCTTCTTTCTCCAAACTTCCACGCTCACACCTATCAGAGCCCACCGTAGACGCAAGCCTTTCAAAGACGGTGGGCGAGTGTGTGTGTGTGTTAAAAATAACATTTTCCTCTTACATCAGCATTTGTAGTTGTATTTAAATTTGGTTTTCATATCATTTTAAGCAAACTAACATAAGCAAAAATCATGCCTTTTCCAAATGTACCATTTTAAAAGTTATCTTCTAAAAAAAATAAAAATAAAATAAAAGTTATCTTCTGCCTTGCCACTCCAAGGAAGAATTAGTAGTTCCTAGTGGGTGATTCCAGCTCATGGGTCAAGCCAGGCCCTTCCCACCTGGCTCTTAGACTGAACTCACCCCATCATCTCTCGGTGCTTCACAGTTCCTAGTCTTTGGTAAAGGAGCCCCCTGGCCCAAGGCCCTGAGATCACCACTCCAGCTGAGGCAGAAACTTTTCTCACCTGACAGCTGGTGTCTGCCCCACTGTGGTCTCCTGGAAATTGTCTTCTCCCTTATTAACCTTGATAATTATAATGCAATTATCATGCAATGCATTGACCCACTGCGATGTGCCAGGAACTGTGCTGAGCACTTCTTATATGTTACCTCATTTAATCTCTAGGACCACCCTAGAAATGATGATGATGATGGTTATTTTTATTTCACAGATAAGAAAACTCAGGTTAATAGAAATTAAGTAATTTGTCTAAACGTGAACTCACAAGGGACTTGAATGCAACCCTGATTCTAAAGCCTGTGCATCAGCTTTGCTTCCATGCTCTCTTGATCCAGTGTTACCTCCTTACAGCCAGGGCAATCTGAACATCCCCTCCTACCTTTCCCTCTTGTGTTGATATCGGCTACTTAGAGGTCTTAACCTTACCCTTGCCCTATAGACCACCTGTGACCTGGTCGACTGGCTTGCTCTTAACTCAAGCTGTGTGGTTTCCACCCCAGCCATTGGCACAGTTGACTCTGGACGCTCCTTGTTTTTTCTCCTTTACTTCCTTGCTGTGGCCTTGGTTGATTGGCTCCCATTTTTTTCTTCCTCTTTTGTGTTCTTACCAATTACCAAATCTCTACTGAGAAACATAAGGTGCCTAACTTCATCTATGTCCAGCCTAAACCTAATAGACTTCCTATTTTTCTTTATTAGGCCATCTTCAACAGTTCCCAGCAATTCTTGAATGTCCCCCAGTACATTTTGCTATTCTTAAAAATCAATAATTTTCATTGAACGTTGTTATTAAGAAAAGATCTCTCAGTCATATTGTTACATGAAAAAGGCAAAGTGCAGAGAAGTGTATATGCTATAATACTAGTCTGTAAAAAGGATTTTAAAAACTACTTGGTTTTGGTCATTTGGGGGTGAAATGAAGATTTTTACTGGGCAAATGAGGCACCAGGGTGGAAAGAGATTTCACTATATATCTTTTATAATTTGTGGTGTTGAAACCATATGAATTACCAATTTTAAAAACAGATGAGTGACTAAAAAAATACCAGCCTTTCTGGTGGGCAGCAGCGGGTGTTATCTACAGTTGCAGGTCAGCAATAATAAAAAAAAATAATAATAAAATAGTTTTGAGAAAAAAACACAAAGAACCTGTTCCAGAAGAATGTCCAGTGTAACCCAAAACACCCAGCATTATTGGCCATCTGGGCAATGGCCTGAAAGTAATCAATTGGTAAACAGGACGTACTGACACAGCTGTATGTGTCCTGTTTCTTGAACTGCACGTGTCTATAGATCAGAACTTTCTCATTCAGGTAGAACTCCATAATGCTTAGCAGTAATAGGTAAAGACTGCCACATAGATTCGCTTTAACTCTAAGAGGAGCAAGAAGCTATTTCAGCATGATGTGTTGAGTCCTAAAAACTCACAGGATCTTTTGGGGCACCGTAGAGTTGATATCTGGAAAAGGCAATGGCACCCCACTCCAGTACTCTTGCCTGGAAAATCCCATGGACAGAGGAGCCTGGTAGGCTGCAGTCCATGGGGTCGCTGAGAGTTGGACACGACTCAGTGATTTCACTTTCACTTTTCACTTTCATGCACTGGAGACAGAAATGGCAACCCACTGTGTTCTTGCCTGGAGAATTCCAGGGATGGTGGAGCCTGGTGGGCTGCCGTCTATGGGGTTGCACAGAGTTAGACACGACAGAAGTGACTTAGCAGCAGCAGAGGTAATATCAACTCAATCTCTTCTTAATAGCATGAGTCAGGGGGCAGTCTGTGCCCTCATCCGCATTCCTAGGCTTAGTCTTAGAGAAGAGATAACCTGCCCTAGGCCAGCTCTATCCAGCTTCCAACACAAGTGACAAGGAAGCTAGACTAGTTAGCTTTGTAACGTCTTAGGGTAGAATAAATTCCCCAAGGCCGTCCTTAGAAGTGGCTGGCCTTCTTAGTTTTCTTTGGCTTGGAGATAACCAAGGGTTGACACCCCTGTCCCCTACCCTGAGATCAGAATGGGTTGGACATGACTTTGGGCCTCTCGGCATTCAGATCCATGTCCCTGGTGACCAGGGCAACCTGAACATCCCCTTCTACCTTTTGCTGTTGTGTTGATTTCAGGTTACTTAGAGGCTTTAACCTTACCCTTGCCTTACAGGCCACCTGTGCCCTAGTTGACTGTCTTGCCCTTAACACAGGCTGTGTGCTTTCTACCCTAGCCATTCACACAGTTGACTCTGGACTCTTCCTTTTCCTTCTTCTTGGGAGCAGGATAAATGGCAGCTCTTATAGCAGTTTATGTCATGTGATGCTCATAGCAGATGGGATTTCATCCGGATAGTATTTTAAGCCTGATTTTAGAATCTTAAAGTGACTAAAAACAATGGGAGCAATGTGAAGCTAACTTTCAGCTTTTGCCAATTCTAAGAGCTGTAGGCAACCTCTAGTGGATTCGGTAAGTCCCCAGTTATTCCAGGGTGGGATCACACGGAGACTGACAGTGGATATCTGGGCCCTTTCATTTCAGCAGCCTAAGTCTGAGATAATTATTACAATATCTGATCATCAGTCTGACTTTTTATGTTTTTCTTTAAAGAAAGATTTTAAACACTAAAAAGGAAAAAAATCTTCTACATCTACCTTGGGTTGCAGGCAGTAGTTTATCTGGAGAAAGCTATCAGTAACAAAACCTGTGTGGGAGTGAGGGAGGCAGAACAGGGCAAAAGGAGAGGCTGAAACTTAACTCAGTCGCAACAGATTTCAGCTGACTTCACCTGGGGAGCTTTGAACCTGGGGTGGTTTTCCGGAGCTTTCTAGAACTGAGATAAGAGGGTCTCCTATCTCTGCATAGACCAGGCACTGGATACAGGCTACCAGAAGGAGGGATTGTGAGCTGCTGAGGTTGCTCCCTTGGGCTGCAGGCAGCTCCTGAGGAAAGATTCATCTACAGGTAGTCAGCAAGGCACAGTCCTAGCAGCTGAGAGAATAACTACCTCAGCCCTCCCAGGGGACCTGGGTGGTGTGAAGTAGCACCTACTACATAATCATCCACCAAAATGAATACCAAAAAATGCATCGCAGCTCTGACAGTAGCGTGCCGTTAGTCCCAGGGAATAAGGCAGTGTGAAATTTGATGGCGCCATGTCCTGGCTGAATATGTTAGGAAAGTTCTTGAAGCCGTAATCGTCTGTGTATGATTACCTTCTGACTCTGAAATTGCCAGTTCAGTAAGCAAAAGGAGGCTGATTAAAAGTCATCTATATTCTAAAGCCCTTAGAGGCAGGGCCTCTTGGGGCCAATTCAGGGAATTCTTACTACAAATTCTTCAGTATTTTTTCCATTTCTGTGCATTCCCTGAGCAGGTGGCCACTACCTGCAGCTGATAATTACAGGCTTTATGTATGCTGCACTGTGAAAGGAACGTGTCTGTGTTGCCAGGGCTGATGGGGAAGTACACAGCATATGTTTGACCCTGTGAAAAGGGGAAAATATCCTATTGTTATGGGCTATAGGGTTTTCAAGGCTGCTATCCATGGCAAATGTTCACCATGCTTAAAGGCTAAGGGCCAAGCATACAACCTTTCAAGAGCCTGTCAGCAGAAAGTCCATTCATTGACAGCCTTGGCTGTCCCAGCGATCGGCGGGCAATCAAAGCCACATTGTGTTCTCCCTTTGTAAAACGGTAAAAGTTCTCTGGCTTCCACCACTGAAAATATTTAATATTGGACTTTTATTTTCCAATGATAATAGTAATAATAACAGAGAAAATGTTGCCATGGGCTTTGTAGATAAAAATGGATATTTGGTAAAACATTTTCTCTTCTGTGATGGAGCAAGGCCACCATTTTGGCAATAGCTAGGAAAACGACCCAGCAATTCTGGGCAGGAATATTGCAAAAGTTCGACTGAAATTACAAGAAGAGTTGAAACAAGGGATTGGCCCCAAGCTGGGTAATTATGTCCCTCTCCTTTTATTCCACTTCCAATTCACATCCACTGACAGCTGGCAAACAGATGTTTACTTGATGATCATGAGGACTGAACCATATCGCAGCATTGTATTACTATCACTAGAATTGTATTCAATATTATTGGTCACTTAGATCATTTATAACAAGGTGCTCATAATCTAAAAATTGGGTCACAAAGTGATAGTAGGAGAGAGTAGAGTGACTGTTTTCCATTATGACAGCAATAGTTTTGGTCCTCCTGATTTCAAAAATGATTACTTGAGAATAAGTATTTTTTTAAATAATCACGACTTATTTGTTCAATCATATGAACATTTTGGTATTAGAGACAAAACTGTAGAAATAGAGGTTACCTCTGAGGTTACTGATTACAAGTTCAACTTTTACAAATGAGGAAGAGGCCAAGAGAGACAGAATTTGGCAGGGTCTTACCTTCAGAACAAAGATCCAGGCCTCCTGAACCCCTGCAGTCTTCCCACTAGAAGAAACACATGCTCTGGTTACTACTGCATGTCTATGTTAGTGGCAATTTTTTATTGACTAAAAGAAAAGGAAGGCCTAGATGCCTTTTGACTAGAGCAAGTTCAGGATTGTTTCCTATGTCCCAGAGAAAACTGGATTTGAGACTGTGAAATACAGCTTGATTTGAACTGATTATTTAGCAACTTACGAAGCTTGTCAGCATATAATCAGCCAGGCTGGGAGTTCTAGCATTCTGGGGTTTAATATCACTGTGTCCAGAACCCTTGCAGACCTTAGAGGGTAGTATGACAGCAGTACCCAGTGAGATCTCTAAAACCCCTAATAGATACGGATACACTTAAGGATTCAGTGTCCCATTTGTTCAGATTCCCACATAATGGCACACATTCACAAACTGATGACTTGCGGACATTCTCCTACAAAGAAGAGTGGAATCATTGTGTTCTGCTAAAGCTAAGCCAACAGATCTGGCCCTACATACTCCAAGGTCCTAGAAGAGTGGAAAAAGCCACTAGAGAAGTCAGAAGGCAAGTCACTTGTGTGAAAAAGCTCCAATTTTATAAATGTAGCCTTGCAAGTGGTATAGAGCTCTTCAAAAATAAAGCACCAGCCTTTCTTACTTTTATTTTACAGGGCTTTTCCATGACTGCTGATTGCTGGGGATGGAAATCTATTTCCCAATTCTTTATATGTCTTGAAAGTTTCAGTGTGGGCGTGGAGGTGTGAATGCAGATCAGAGATTTCCTTTAGAATGACTTGCAGCTCATCCTAACTAGTCCAATGCAGGACATCGATATGTGTTGATTTGTAAACAATGTGTTTATTTCTTAAAATGAGGGTATTGCAGATCTGTGATGCCAGGACCTACCAGCTGAGTTCATGTTAAGTCTGAAAATGCTGCCTTCTTGTACACCTCCTTTCTGAAAGGCTGTATGTAGACCCTCACAAATATCCCTTCATTTCCCTTCCCTTCTTGCTTAGAGATCTTCGTCACGGTGGGTCTCCATATGGAAAAAAAGAGATCCCTGAGAGAGTT
This sequence comes from Neotragus moschatus, assembly GCA_006410615.1. Taxonomy (NCBI): domain Eukaryota; kingdom Metazoa; phylum Chordata; class Mammalia; order Artiodactyla; family Bovidae; genus Neotragus; species Neotragus moschatus. The sequence goes on from SJYA01002750.1 coordinate 1,559,191, forward strand.
TCATGACTTGTAAGTGTGAACCACAGCCCCAGACCTTTCAGCTATACCTGAGTTAGGAATGGAGTTGGGATCTTGGCACCAGGTTTTGTATTAGTTATCTAAGCCCACTGTAACAAAGTACCACACGCTAGGTGGCTTAAACAACAGAAGTTTATTATCCTGCAGTTCTGGGGTTAGAAATCTAATATTAAGAAGCAAGATTGACTTCTTCTGAAGGTTGTGAGGAAGAAATGGTTGCATGGGTTCTTTCCCAGCTTCTGCTGGGTTGCTGGCCATCTTTGGCTTTCCTTGGTTTGTAGGAATATCACCCCAATCTCTGCTTTCACCTTCATGTAGAGGGGTGTGTGTGTGTGTGTGTGTGTGTGTGTGTATCTAAACTTCCCCTTTTACAAAGCACAAAGTCATTTTGGATTGGGGCGTTCTCTAATAACCTCAGAGGCTTCTCAGGTGGTTCAATGATAAAGAACCCGCCTGCCAATGCAGGAGACACAGGAGACATTGGTTCGATCCCTGGGTTCGAAAGATCCTCTGGAGAAGGGAATGGCCACCCACTCCAGTATTCTTGCCTGAAAAACTCCACATGGACAGAAGATCCTGGCGGGTTGCAGTCCATGGGGTCGCAAAGAGTCAGACACGACTGGGCACACAGAGGACTGTGACCCAATAATCTCATTCTAGCTTCATCACATGCAAAGATCGTATTTTTTCAAATAAGGTCACACAGGTGTGGGGCCTGGAACTTTCACATTTTGGGGGAGGGACATAATTCAGCTCATAACCGGGCTTCTAATGTAGATCCAAGCTTTGGATTGGGCAGACATAGTGCTAATCTCTCCCTCTTTATGCCATCTCACTGGGAGCTTCTTCATTCTCCAGCCCTGTCTAACTGTCCCCTGGATGGGCTTTCTTTTTGAAAGCTTAGCCCTATTGGCCTAGGCTGGAGTGGAGCTTCCCGCTGTCTACTGAGCTCTTGGGCCTGCTGCTCAGAGTGTAGGCCTGGATTTCAATGCTTCTAATACCCAGCATCTGCTTGGGCTTCTGACCCCAAATTTAGATAAATTGTCTGTGCTCCTGGTCCTTTACATCTAAATTTGTAGATGAGGCAATATTATGTAAGGGTTAACAACATAGGCTCTGCGACTTCCCTGGTGGCACAGTGGACAAGAATCCTCCTACCAATGCAGGGGACAATGGTTCCATCTCTGGTCCAGGAAGATTCCCTGTGCCATGGAGCAACTAAGCCCATGGGTCAAACTACTAAGCCCAGACTCTAGGGCCCACAAGCCACAACTACTGAAGCCCATGTGCCCTAGAGCCCATGCTGTGACACCAGAGGAGCCACCACAATGAGAAGCCACAAAAGAGAGCAACCCCCACTCACTGCAACTAGAGAAAGCCTTCACAAAGCCCCAAAGACCCAGTGCAGCCAAGAAAAAAGGAGCATCTAGGCTCTGAAGTGAGACTCCCAGCTCTGAAGCTTAGATGTGCCTCCTGGACAAGCTGCTTAAACTGTGCCTGTTTCCTCATCTATGAACCCATCACTCCAAGGGATGTGAAGATGATAACATGAAATAATTCATGTAAAGTACTTAGAACAGTGCCTGGCACATAGTAAATGCTCACAGAAGGGAGCTGCCACTATTATTAGCATACCCCTGGCACCATAAGCTAGTCTTGATTCTTGGAGAGGAAGGGAGGGCAAGGGTGATGGGTCAAGTGGTAAACAGGGAACTGGGCTCCAAGGACAAGCAATGGAGGAGTCAAGCCCTTGAAGGGCAAACATCTACGTGGAGGATGGGAGGAAGCCAGGTCTCATCAATAAAGAAGTAGATGAGAGGGCACCAAGGGGTCCAGAATTGTCTGGGCAGCAGACTCTGAGAGGCAGTCAGGCAAAGAATCTGGAGCAATAGGTCAGGATCTCTTGTTTGTATCCTCCACTGGAAGCAGAATGATCGCAGAGTGTGGGCAGGCTTAAGCCTCAGCAGGCACAACACACACAGGGAGGTAGACCAGTAGTACAGGATGGGCAGTTGGGAGGGTTGGGTAAGTGTGTGACACAGGGAGGTAGACCAGTAGTACAGGATGGGCAGTTGGGAGGGTTGGGTAAGTGTGTGACACAGGGAGGTAGACCAGTAGTACAGGATGGGCAGTTGGGAGGGTTGGGTAAGTGTGTGACACAGGGAGGTAGACCAGTAGTACAGGATGGGCAGTTGGGAGGGTTGGGTAAGTGTGTGACACAGGGAGGTAGACCAGTAGTACAGGATGGGCAGTTGGGAGGGTTGGGTAAGTGTGTGACACAGGGAGGTAGACCAGTAGTACAGGATGGGCAGTTGGGAGGGTTGGGTAAGTGTGTGACACAGGGAGGTAGACCAGTAGTACAGGATGGGCAGTTGGGAGGGTTGGGTAAGTGTGTGACACAGGGAGGTAGACCAGTAGTACAGGATGGGCAGTTGGGAGGGTTGGGTAAGTGTGTGACACAGGGAGGTAGACCAGTAGTACAGGATGGGCAGTTGGGAGGGTTGGGTAAGTGTGTGACACAGGGAGGTAGACCAGTAGTACAGGATGGGCAGTTGGGAGGGTTGGGTAAGTGTGTGACACAGGGAGGTAGACCAGTAGTACAGGATGGGCAGTTGGGAGGGTTGGGTAAGTGTGTGACACAGGGAGGTAGACCAGTAGTACAGGATGGGCAGTTGGGAGGGTTGGGTAAGTGTGTGACACAGGGAGGTAGACCAGTAGTACAGGATGGGCAGTTGGGAGGGTTGGGTAAGTGTGTGACACAGGGAGGTAGACCAGTAGTACAGGATGGGCAGTTGGGAGGGTTGGGTAAGTGTGTGACACAGGGAGGTAGACCAGTAGTACAGGATGGGCAGTTGGGAGGGTTGGGTAAGTGTGTGACACAGGGAGGTAGACCAGTAGTACAGGATGGGCAGTTGGGAGGGTTGGGTAAGTGTGTGACACAGGGAGGTAGACCAGTAGTACAGGATGGGCAGTTGGGAGGGTTGGGTAAGTGTGTGACACAGGGAGGTAGACCAGTAGTACAGGATGGGCAGTTGGGAGGGTTGGGTAAGTGTGTGACACAGGGAGGTAGACCAGTAGTACAGGATGGGCAGTTGGGAGGGTTGGGTAAGTGTGTGACACAGGGAGGTAGACCAGTAGTACAGGATGGGCAGTTGGGAGGGTTGGGTAAGTGTGTGACACAGGGAGGTAGACCAGTAGTACAGGATGGGCAGTTGGGAGGGTTGGGTAAGTGTGTGACACAGGGAGGTAGACCAGTAGTACAGGATGGGCAGTTGG